>JBAMCJ010005105.1:0-37461 GCA_037075205.1 Drosophila prostipennis | reverse complement strand
CTTAAAATGAAACAAAATCAATCATATGCAGAATGGATTGCTGAATTACGTGGTATAGCTCGCAACTGTAAATATGTTTGCAGCAAATCAACATGCAATACAGAATTCGCAGAAGACCTTATTCGTGACATTATAGTTCTAAATACGCCACACGAAGCCGTACGCACCGCAGCGTTACAAAAGGTCAACCCAACTTTAGCAGACATCGTTTTAATAGCAGAAAGCTTTGAAACAACGCAAGTGCTAAAGAAAAAAATGTCAGCAGAGAAAAATGCCACAAACGAAGTATTTCAACTAAAACGCAACTTTAACAAGTATAACAAGTATCGCAAAACAGACGGCATTGACTCATCAAGTAGCAAGCTCCAGTCCTGTTCTGGATGTGGATCGCATCATCCACGTGAAAAGTGTAAATTCCGCAAAGCGCAGTGTCACAAATGCAAGCGTGTGGGCCATATCGCACCGGTATGTAAAGCGAATACAATGTCAGATTCCAGAAAACCAAGGACTCCTGAAGTAAGCCAACTTCTCTCTTTGGAGCTACAAAGAACAATTAACAGCATTTCACAAAAGAAAATTGGTCGCAAATATTTTGCCGAAGTTCGTGTAAACAACGCAGTAGTCCGATTCCAATTAGATTCTGGTGCCACTTGCAGCGTGATTGGAAAACAGACATACGCAAAATTGGGAAAGCCCATTCTGGAGCCAATGGACGAAGAAAGCCTTGTTTGCTATGGCGGCAATCAAGTTAACATTTTGGGTACTCTAAACCAGCGGTCGGCAGAGCCCTATTAAGTGAGCATAGGGATTTGCTCTGCCCACGCGCTGCTCGCTCACGTATAACGTAGAACAGCGGTCTGCACACACACATCGATGAGCTGCCCAGTGCAAATTACTCACACAAATATAAAACAAAATGTCATCGTATGTGTGTGCCGACCGCTGCTCTAAACGCAATTATTGAATACAAGAACAAAAAATTAACAGCACATCTGATCGTAACAGATGTTCAACACAACAGCGATATTTTAGGAACCGATCTATTGGACGAGTTAAAGTTGTGTGCGTGCCAAGCACACATTGTACACGCAATTGCACCAATAACAACAAAAACACATATTGATATGAATTTTTTTGCAGAAAAATATCCAGCTGTTTTCACCAACGCACTCGGTCATTGTAAGTCGTACAAGGCCAGCCTGCACTTGAAGCAAAGTTCAACACCAAAATACATAAAATCACGCCAAATACCATTTGCCTTAATGGATTTGTTTACAAAGGAAGCCAAACGCCTGGAAACATTGGAAATCTGGAAACCAGTTAAGTTTAGCCAGTGGGCAGCCCCCATTGTTGTGGTACAAAAATCAGCAGCTACCATTAGAATATGTGGAGATTTCAAAGCCGTAAACAACTGTTTAGAAGTAGACCAACACCCATTACCTCGAGTAGAGGAAATTTTCCATAAGCTGTCTGGAGGCAAAATCTTCGCAAAAATTGATTTATCAGATGCCTATTTTCAAGTTGAATTTGAGGAAACAGCAAAAAAGCTTATGGTAGTCAACACTCCACTAGGTTTATTTGAGTATCAACGTATGCCGTTCGGAGTAGCTAGCGCGCCCGCTATTTTTTAACGTATGCTTAAACAAATCATTGCTGGTATACCGACGACAGTAAATTATCTAGATGACATCATAATCGCAGGTACGTCTGAATCGGATCTTGCATGTAACGTTGAATCTGTGCTAAGCCGCCTTCAAGAAAATAACTTGACATGCCGCATAAGCAAATGCTGTTTTATGGAAACGAAAATTGAGTATTTAGGCTACATTTTGGATGAAAATGGTACCAGCCCAGCACCCTCGAAAATTACAGCGATACAAAACCTGCCGCGCCCTACAAATTTAAAGGAACTACAAGCCTTTCTTGGTAAAATAAATTACTATAATAAATTCATCCCGAATTTTTCACAGGTAGCAGCCCCTTTAAATACATTACGTAAAGCCAACATCAAGTTTCAATGGAGTAAGCCACAGGAGGATGCATTTATAGCCTTGCGAAATAAACTATGCAGCACATCACTCCTAGCTCATTTTGATGACAGCCTTCCAATTGTGCTCGCAACTTACGCATCGCCTAATGGCATAGGAGCCGTAATTTCGCAAACGTATCCAGATGGATCTGAAAAGCCAATCGCTTATGCTTCGAAAACTCCGGATGAGCACCAGCGCCGCTATAGTCAAATCGAAAAATAAGCTTTGTCGATCATATTTGGAGTAAAAAATTTCATCAATATTTATATGGCCGCAGCTTTACTCTCATTACAGATCACAAGCCACTCGTGTCGATTTTTAACCCTAACAAGCAACTTCCTTCGATGACTATTCAACGTCTACAAAGATACGCAATTACACTAATGGCATACCGATATTCTATAAAGTACAGACCAACAGACAAACACAGCAACGCCGATGCTTTATCGCGTCTACCAGAAGGCCCGGATACATCGTTTGACACTAAGGTGTGCTTACAGCTCCATGTGGAAAATCAATTAGCGGATTTCCCTATGGATGTGAAGCAACTAAGAGACCTTACAGCAAAGGACAGCGCACTTCAACGAGTCAAGTGTTTCATTGATAATGGATGGCCAGCTAAGCTATCTCCGCAAAATCAAGACTTGCAACAATTTTTTATTCGCCGTAACGCACTCAGCATCGAATCTGGAGTCATTCTATTGCACACTGACTTTGTTCGTGTTATAATACCAGCAGCAGCTCAACAAAAAGTTCTTAAAATGCTACATATTGGACATTGGGGAATTACGCGAATGAAGCAAATGGCTCGCAGATATTGTTATTGGCCCAGCATGGATATACATATACAGAAATTTTCAGCACAATGTACTTTATGTCAACAACATAGCAATGCTTCACCAGCCCGTGAATTTTCTTATTGGCCTGCATCAGCAGAGCCTTGGCAGCGTATACATTTGGACTTCGCCGGACCCTTCTATAACGCAATGTGGCTTATTTGTGTTGATGCACATTCGAAGTATCCATTCGTAACAAAAATGCAGTCTACAACAGCCGAAGCCACAATCAACGCTCTTAAAATCATATTCGCCAGCGAAGGGCTTCCCGACACCATAGTCACGGATAATGGAAGACAATTCATAGCTGCAGAATTCCAAACTTTTTGTGCTACGCAAGGCATTAAACACCTCACATCGGCCCCGTTTCACCCCGCATCTAATGGGGAAGCAGAACGATTTGTTCGTACTTTCAAGCAAGCATTCAAAAAAGCCGTGGAGGAAGGTAATAGTACAACGAACTCACTTTTAACTTTTTTGAGCTCTTTCAGAAGCACGCCTATCCCGAATTTAAATAAATCTCCGGCAGAGATGCTTCATGGTCGTCAGCAGAAAACCCTACTGGACCGACTTCTACCTCCAATACCTATTATTGCCAGCCCTGAGGATCGTAAACATTCATTTAACGTAGACGACCCTGTTTTCGTTAGGAGCTTTTCTGGAGGTCCAAAGTGGATTTCGGGCACGGTTAGTCGCAAACTTGGAAAGATTATGTATGCAGTCCAAAGCGATCAAGGAATGCTCAGGCGACATCGCAACCAAATGAAACCACGTAGTCCCTGTTCAGTCAACGCTTCAACTAGCACCGCACAAGATGATCTAAAACAAAATCAACAGCCACTCCGCCGATCAAGCCGATTACTTCGAAAAAACCTTAACGCCGGTACTTCAAAATAAGAGGGGAGGAGTGATATATATCGAGCTAACAAGTTATGTGCCATCGTTATTCGATATCTAACGGCCCTTTCTATTCGATGTATCGATAAGACCGGCCCCAGACACTCTTGTATTGGTCACTTCTGGAACACACACGTATTTGATATGAGCCATTAATTTCAACTGATAAGTTATAATTCAACTAATAAACTTAAGTAATGTGAATATAACTCTTCACCTTGCGTTCTCTGTTATTTTGGGACTTTAGTGAGTACCTGATTGTGCACCACCAACTCCGTTGAGTTATAACATTTTCTTTTCTCTTTTTTGTTAAGGAAATATTTGTACTGTTATTTTTCCCTTTTTTGTTTTCTTTTCTCTTTTTTGCTTAGGAAATATTTATAATGTTATTTTTATCTTTTTTGATTTCTTTTCCTTTTTTGTTTAGGAAATATTAATAATTTTCTTTTCGTCTTTTTTATTTTCTCTTTCTTGTTTAGGATATAAAATATAAAATAAATATAAATATGTGTGCATTTTATTTAAATAAAGAAAATTTTCTTAAAATAAAAAAAGTCCTTTCTTATTTTAAGAAAAAAATTCTATATTCAAGAAAAGTACTTTCTGGATTTTAGGAAAATTTCTCAATTTGATGGCAACTTTTCTTGATTTTAGAAAAGTATTTCTGCTTTTCAAAAATTTCTTTTCTAAATTTCTATATGATATAGTCGTCCGATTTTAAAAAAAACTTTATTCGAAACTCAGAATTAGATAAAAAATGGCATTTCCAAAAGTAGGAGGTTGTATGTTCAAAAACACCCAAGATATAATTTGTTTTCCTTTTTTTTTCCTGATTATTCCTATGGGAGCTATATGATATAGTTGTCCGATCCGGCTCGTTCCGACTTATATACTACCTGCAACAGAAAGAAGAATTTTGGGAAAGTTTTAGCCCGATTGCTTTAAAACTGAGAGACTAGTTTGCGTATTGCGTAGTTTGGGTGTTTTTGAACCTATAGCCTCCTACTTTTGGAAATACCATTTTTTATCCAATTCTGAATTTCGAATAAAATTTTTTCAAAATCGGACGACTATATCATATAGCTGCCATAGGAACGATCGGAAAATTAGTGATTAATAGGAATGATCTGCAAGGGTATATAAGCTTCGGCTGGCCGAAGCTAGCTTCCTTTCTTGTTACTATATATATTTAATTTATGTTGGAATGTAAAAACATTATTTGATTAATTTTATCCGGATTGTTGGCTATTCGACAACGCTTGTCCGTGATTAAATTTCTAGCGCTAGAAAACGTTCGCTCCGATGCACAGTGGTTGGTGTTGTATGGAGATGGTGGCCAAAAATACTTCCAGTGGAGATATCGACTTGAAATTTTTTTTGTAACTTAATAATAATATAATAAGATTATACTGAAAAAATTGGCCCAATTGACAAAGTATATATGCCTAAAATTTTATGTGAAATTGAAAAATTTTAAAGCATGCAACACTTTTTAATGCGTTATTGACAACAACGCAATTAGTAAATTTATTTAATACAAATCAAGTTTAGTTATTTAATATAAATACAATTTATTGATTAAAACAATAAAACATAACATGGCTATGTTTTGCTATACTTTAGACTCTCCCCGTTATACAAAGCATCCATTGACAAAATGAAAAAACGAATATTACTCAAATTATGCTTATTTATTAGATATAACAAAATAGTTATGAAAGTTTAGGTTGAATATTTAAAATAAAATGAATAATAAAATTAAGTAAATGTTAACAATTTTTACAAAATAAATCAACAAAATTTTTTGAAAATTATTCTAATAAATCAAAAACCTGTTTGGAAAGAATGGAACTGTTTATACCCGTTACTCGTAGAGTAAAAGGGTATATTGTATTCGTGCAAAAGTATGTAACAGCTAGAAGGAAGCGTTTCCGACCCTATAAAGTATATATATTCTTGATCAGGGTCACTAGCCGAGTCGATATAGCCATGTCCGTCTGTCCGTCTGTCCTTCTGTCCGTCTGTCCGTCTGTCTGTCTGTCTGTATGAACGCTGAGATCTCGGAAACTATAAAAGCTAGAGGTATGGTATTTGGCATGAAGATTCTTGGAGTTCCTACGCAGCGCAAGTTTGTTTCCAGAAGGTGCCACGCCCCCTCTAACGCCCACAATAGCTTATAAACGTTTTTAAAAATTTAAATATTTCGGAAAAAGAAAAATGCGGTTTTGTTGTGCTTATCAATACCTATCGAAATGTAGAAGAAATTTTTTAAATCGGACCATTCGTTAAAAAGTTATAGCTGATCAAAGTTTATATCTCCATCTCGCTCGCACTCCCTTTAGCCGAGTGACGGGTATTAGATAGTCGGGACACCAGCCCGACTATAGCGTTCTCTCTTGTTTTATTTTGTAATTGTCGTTGCCCTGATATGAAAGGATCGGAGCTCAACAATAATCGATTTAATAAATCTGTATTTGTTGCAATACGTGAGATCTTCCTTGTGTGTTGACGTCGATACATTTTTATGTCCTTATTCCTCGATTCAGCTGCTTCTTCGGAGAGTTCTCCAATGGATACTATTGCGTGTTCAATAATATCAGGAGCGTGAATTAATATTTTGTGGACTGACGGGGGGAGGTAATACCAGTAATACTTCTCTGTCAGTTTTATTGCTGTATCTAGCGCATATTTCCGAAATTTTTCGGCATTAATTTTATACCCTGATGACAAGGCTTGCAAAATTGTTGCACAATTTTGAATTAGTTCTTCTTCAATGCCAGTAATTTTGGCAGACATCTCAAAATTGTTAAAAAATGTTCTGGCTGTATTTCCATCATTTGATGAACCACTTCCTCCTGTTTTTGGCTTATCAACGATAAGTCCCATTTTTTCTCTAAAGTCTGACTGAATTTTGTTTTTTCTTTTTAAAAAACGATCTCTATTTTCTAATGATCTTACTTGCCACTGTTTTATTTCAAGCCTATAGATAAACCAAACTCGTAGCACTCTTTTTTAACTTCCTTTTCCAAGCATTTATTAATATTATTCATTTCTGTTGGTTTTGCATTGCATATGTAGCATTTTGCCGATGAAGTCTGAGTTAAAGCATTACATATTTTGCCATCCACCATTGTAAGTTGCAGACTGTGATTAATTTGAATTTTCCTATTCGTTTCTAATTTGAATTCGGTAGGAGCTAGTTCAAGAATTTTTCTTTTAAAATATATTTCTTCATCAACAGCCAACTTAGCAGTTTCTTTTTTGAATTGAAATCGGATGGGACGACAGTAGCGGGTAGATGATGGGCGAGGGTTTTCCCATATAATTTTATTATGTGAAGAATTGGGCGATTGCGTTATCATTTGGAGTGGGACATATGATGTTACAAATAAGTGGTCCTCGTCAAAATCATTTTTGACTTTCTGCTTATATTCGCTTTGTCCTGAGCTCCCATCAAAACCCCATTTGCCAATTAACGTCAGGGAACTAAGGGACTGATCAAGGTCTCGAATCACATCGCTTTGTAACTCCAGTATTCTAATAGCTGTGTGGTCTAACAAGTTTTGGAGCTCAACCTCACCATGAGTTTCACTTATTGTGATGTTTCCGGGTAACTTTTCTTTTTTTCCTTTAAAATGTTTTCGTAGCATGGAAAAAAAAGAGCACCAATTTTGTTGTTCACAAAGTTTCTAAGTAAAAAATATTGATGCTTTGTGAACCCGGCTTCTGTTATAAGTGATATAACTTCACAAGGTTTCGCTGACAAAATCGATTTATTTACTATTTCAGAAGCAGCTCTCAAATCATCAGATGCAGATTCATCTAATTCAGCTAGTTGTGCCAAGCGTCGCCGTTTTGTTCTATTGGAACACTCTATAAAGTTCAGTCTTGGACGACCTCTATCTTGACTAGAGTGCATTATGATTTCCTTTTCTTTAAACCAATTAAAATATTTTTTAAGAACATTTGCTTTAGTTCGGTTGCTTTTAACCCACATTTCTTTTATCTTCTTTAAAATGGTAAACAGTTCTTTGTTTTTAAATTGGTATCCTTCCATTTCCAATTCTTGTTTTATTTGATCGCCTACGTGTTTATCCTTTATTGCATACGAACCCTTCAATGAGCACCAAATATCAAAAATGAGTCAAAATCTGCCAAGTGGGCCACCCCTGATCCGAAGGTCCGATTTTCATCAAACTTGTTGGCTTTTCCTGTTCACAACGACAATATAAGAACTTCATTTGAACGGTTTTGCGAAATTTTAAGTTTTACCGGAGTTATAGCGGTCACAATATGGTATTTTTGCCACTTTTTCGAAAAAGTTGCACTCAGTTTTTATTGCATACAAAACGACAAAAAGTTTCTCATTGACGGCTGCAGTCGGCTGACGCTACGCGCTCTACGGCCCTATGGCCGGGCCCCTCTTTTTTTTTTTGGATCTTCTTCATGATGAATTAAACTTCATTTTTAAATGGTTTTGAACTCAGTAGCTGGTGAAGAACACTGAAAAAAATACACTGAACAAAATTTTTCTTATTTTTTTTATTGAAAAATAATTTTTAAAAAATTGTAATATTTTTTTATGAAAAGCTAATACAATTCTTGATCGATTAGTGAAAACATCATAAAGATATCTCATACCGTTCCAAAGATATGCAATAAAAACTGAGTGCAACTTTTTCGAAAAAGTGGCAAAAATACCATATTGTAACCGCTATAACTCCGGTAAAACTTAAAATTTCGCAAAACCGTTCAAATGAAGTTCTTATATTGTCGTTGTGAACAGGAAAAGCCAACAAGTTTGATGAAAATCGGACCTTCGGATCAGGGGTGGCCCACTTGGCAGATTTTGACTCAAATGGTAGTGCGAGATAGTTCACACTGAGAGAATGCGCCTATCAAGAAATCGAAATTTATAAGGAAATATAGAATGGTGTTATGATAGAATAATAAACATAAAGAAAGATAAAAACAAAGAGCGAAAAAAGCTCCATCAATGGATATTAACAAATACACGAAACTAAAAACACACACAAAAGGAAAGTCACGAAATTGATGAAAAAACGGTAAATAGCGCACGAGATCAGTTTGTTGAAAAAATTATACCACGGGAACGGGCAAAAACGGGCAACTGAAATTGTAAACATATAATTCTAAAAGACTAATCTTTTTTATAAAATATGTTTCAGTTTCGGGACATATCCGGATCACACCTTTTTCCTTAGTTAAATGTACGCTATTTTGGTTTTTAAAACAATGACAAAAACACTGGACAACAATTTATATTACCACAAAACAACAACTAATAAATACACAGAAACACTTTAATTTTTAAATATAAACCTTTTTTCACAATTTCCATTTTAAATTTCTTTAATACTCCTTGATTTAATATTTTTTATACATTTTTTAATGGCGAGCTGAATTTTTCGTGTTTCTTGACTGCACGTTTGAAGAGTTTTAATCTCCGATTTACGAAAGCATTTACAATGAGCTTGTTTAAAATAGAGCAAAAGTAAATTTACAGTTAAATTCTTTACCATTTCAAGAATCAGTGATGCCAATTTGGCGACCAAATTCAAACATTTTTTTTTTTATTTTTGGCCTATGGGATCGACCACTGTGCGATGCCGCGCTGCTCACCGGAATACAGAATATTTTGCAGCTCGTTTTGTACAAGAGCGGAAAGAATTTTTTGTGAACATTCCACCAAGCTAACACATTAAAGTCAGTCGCTTATTTAAAATTGATATTTGAATATCCCGTTCTTTCTTTTTCAACTTTGTCCTCCGTTGTATCAACTGGGTGGACATCTAAATATTCCGCAAATTCATCGTCAAGTAAATTGGTTGCTGCTGCTTTTGTGTCATAATCTTTAAGAAACTGATACATTATTTCTTTGCAGTCAGAAATTACAGTTTCCCTTTCAACGGGTGAAAATTGTATGAGCTTATTGGTTGGGGGGAAAAGGAATAAGGCCATGTTATGATACTTTGTCAAATTTGGTGTTACTGTGCATACAATTTGGTTAACTAGTTCGTTCTTAATACATTGAATAATATCAATATCCTTTGACTCGATCTGGCAGGTCTTCTTTAATTTATTTAGATTCGGGAGTATCAGGTGAATTGTAGGGCGTTTTGACGCTTCCAGTTTTTTCGAAACATTTTCAAAAGTTTCCAGCAATCTGACAATGGATCCCACATGGCTTATATTGATTCCCTCAATTCTATTTGTTTCGTTCTTATCCTTCAGAATTGCGGTAACATCAATCCAATTGATTTAGACTTCAACAAGTAATATACCGTGTTCCACCGAGTGGGACATAGGCTTTTCAAAGACACATCCAAAGTTGTGTTCATGCCTGACTTTTTAAAGTACTTCACAAGCTTGCTACAAGTAGTAACAATACTTCCTATTTCAGGAACGGCATCTATTGCTTTTTCAATGGCGTTGTTAAGCAAGTGATTGACGCAATGAATTTTCTGAAAGTTGGAAAAAGCTTTGATCATATTGGACCCACGATCAGTAACAATGACGGGGGTATCCGCGTCGAGATCACATCCGAAATCGTTCAAAATCGCCTTAATTTTTGCACGAACGTTTAAGCCTTAAGAGAAAAAAAATGTAATTAAACTTATAAGCATATCGATTAGGCTGACAAACCTGTGGTGCGCATGTCTTTCATTGACTTCATGGCCATAAGACGATCCACAAGAACTCCATCCTTAATATAATGTATTGTGCAAGACAAATACGACGATTTTAAATAATTGTCAGTCCATACATCACTGGTGATGGCATATCCCAAGACTTTGCATTGTTCGATTTCATCTTTTATTGGACGAAAATGCGATGCATATAAGACGGAAATGTTTCTCGATATGGTAGTTGGATGTGGTAACAATTTATCCAAGTCAACATTTGCACCATATTTAGCTCCAACTTTGATGAGGAATGATGAAAACTTTTTAATCCCAGAATCATCAATAATTTTGAGTGGACGACAGTTCTTGAGAATCCATTTGGTTATCACTGCAACACCCTCTTCCTTATAGGGTCTTCCCACAGAGCTCCATCCACCATCTACCATCCGTTGAACGGATGGTCCGTAAGGTTTTGCCGTTCCGAAAATTTCCCAGTTAGTCCGCCATCCAATTTTAACGGACTTTGACGGGCTCTTTTATGCGATAGTTAGGCGATGTTTTTTCGGTGCAACTCTGAATTCTTCCTCTTGACTATGAAGAATGGAACGTTGACTACGAGAACAAATCAAATCAATGGCGGGAAAAAATTAAATAATGCTCAAGTTCATTGTTTTTTGTCTATTGTTCAATTATTTGTAGTTTGTTATGATCGGAAAAGCATTCGCCAACAAGTTGCTATGTGTGGGCCAAAATTTAAGCTGTTCTGCAAACGAAAACATCAATGTTTGCAGCGAAGTCTCAGAATATGTTCTGCAATTCGTAAATACTAACAAATATTGATTAAAAGTGTACTATGTACTCCTATAAAGCTCCAAAGTTGCTATAAATTACCAAAACAGCACAAATTTGGTTTTGTTTACAAAATTTTTCACATTAATATTGGCTAGACAGAGGCGTAGTAAGAGCGGAGTGTGGGGTACGGGAGGTTAGGCTCACCCCCAGTCAGTAATATGTATGCATACTCGTTATAGAATGTGTTATAAAAGCTCAGATATGTTTTAAACTATTATCTTATCCTATTTATTATATTATTCTACAATAAGTTTAGGAAAACGCAATTTTACGCCAGTTTTGCCGAGTTAAAATCCCCCTTCGTCAATGTTGAGTTGAGCAACTGCTCTTAAGTCAGCTGTTATCGGATGGTAGATGGTGGATGGAGTTCTGTGGGAACACGAGTTTCACATTCGTCAAAAATCCCAACCGTTTCACACGGATGGACTCTATGGGAAGAGGCTATTAGTTGCCTTACTCACATCAATAGATAAACCATTTTCAAATTTATTGGCACTGGCTAGTAGGGTTGGTAAAAAAATCGATGGTACTATCGATAGTATCGATGGTCGAAAAATTTAGCAAACATCGATGGTTCTGGGCCACCATCGATACTATGCTTCAGAAAAAGAATGTTATTTTCTAAGTATTTATGGTATATTTGAACAAAAAAAATAGTATATTGTGGTATATTTCTGCAAGCTTGCTAGAATTTTTCACTTTAAGGTCACACTGCAATTCCACAAAATTAAAGAAGGATCAATGTAAGCGTGTATATTATGAACTTTTGACTTTATTTACATTATATTATTAGTTCAGTGTTGTTGGCAGTGGTTCGAAGACATGGACAAGTTTTTAAAACGCAAAAATGGTAAGTTATTTTTAAAATAATGAGAAGAAGCTTTTAGCTTGGCTGTTTAAAGGCAATTAAGTACTACTTATTAAGTGGGCTTGTGTATTCAAAATGCACCAATCATGAAAATTAAATAAGTAGTATTATTTTACAAACAGATTTAGATGACGGCCAGGAAGTTCAGCAAGAACCGGAGACATCTAAACAAAAAGAAATAGAAGGGTATGTCAACGGTGTGGACTCATTTCTCCAGAATCGACAAGTATTCGGCTAAATGCAACAAATGCGGCAAAATTTATGTGACAAGCGGAAATACCTCCAATTTATTTGACCGCCTTAAACGCATACACAAGAACGATGATCTTGATCTGAAACCCGCAGAAAAAATAACCACGTATTTAGCTGGTCCATTAGCATATGATAAAACGTCCAAACGGAAGCAAGAAATTGATAGGGCATTGGCCCGAATGGTTGCTCTGGACGTGCAACCATTTTATATTGTGGAAAATCGGGGCTTTTGCGACCTTTTAAACGTAATGGACCCAAAATATCGGGTACCGTCCAGAAGCAAATTAACCCATGTTTTAGTCGCTGAATTATACGAAGAGAAGGTGGCAAAGTTGAAAGGCATATTGGAGAAAGCGGACTCTGTTTCGATCACAACAGACGGATGGTCCTCAGCCGCCAATGACTACTATGTAACCATAACTTGTAATTTTTTGACGGATTCTTTCCAACTCAAATCGGCAGTTTTATCGACTTCCAAATTGGAAAACCCATTTAACCATAACGCAATAAATATTGCCGAGACTGTTCAAAATATTTTAGAGGAATGGAATCTCTTTGATAAGGTTTCCGCCATTGTTACAGATAACGCAGCCAATGTTGTACTCGCATGCAAATATTTAGGCAAAACGCATTTCCCATGCTTTGCACATTCGCTCAACTTGGTTGTTCAGGATGCTTTAACAATAGCAGAAATTAAAGAGCCTTTACAAAAGTGCAAAAGAATTGTACAATTCTTCAAAAGCAGCACAATTGCTTTCGCAAAGCTTGGGGAATCGCAGAGCTCAGAAAAGGCCCTTAATCTCATTCAGGAGGTGCCAACAAGATGGAATAGCAGCTTTCATATGATACGACGAATGTTGGTGCTGAAAGAACACGTTGCTAAAGTCTTGCTAGGCACTCCAAAGAGTCCAAAAATGTTAACCGCTGATGATTTTCTGATTTTAGAAGATGTTTCCCAACTGCTCACCAATTTTGATAGTGCTACTGCAAGAGTTTCAGCTACAAGCGTGACAATGTCTTTAATAATACCCATAATATGTGGCTTGCATACAGAATTATTCGAGCCCTCGAGTCCACTAAAAACATTGGAGGGTAAAATTTTATGCAATTTTCTTTTAGAAAAAATTGAATCTAGACTTTCAAAGTATGAAACCCTTGCTGCCACCAGAATATCTACCATGTTGGACCCGAAGTTTAAAATGGATGGGTTCCGTTCAAGCAGTAATGCTCAAAGTGCTGTGAGTTTGATCGAAACAAGGCTTACGGCCCTACACTCAAAAAAAAAACAGCCCGAAATCGCCATTAAATCAAGAAATTCGCCATGAATTTCAGTCGATGGCGATTTTCCGTATTTTTTAGAAAGGAATTTTCTAAAATATAGGAAAAAAATTTCTGAAAAGCAGAAATACTTTTCTAAAATCAAGAAAAGTTGCCATCAAATTGAGAAATTTTCCTAAAATCCAGAAAGTACTTTTCTTGAATATAGAATCTTTTTTCTTAAAATAAGAAAGGACTTTTTTTATTTTCAGAAAATCTTCTTTATTTAAATAAAATGCTTACATATTTATTTTACTATTTTATTTCCTAAACAAGAAAGAGAAAAGAAAATAAAAAAGACGAAAAGAAAATTATTAATATTTCCTAAACAAAAAAGGAAAAGAAAACAAAAAAGAGAAAAAAAAACATTATAAATATTTCCTAAACAAAAAAGAGAAAAGAAAACAAAAAAAGAGAAAAATAACATTACAAATATTTCCTTGACAAAAAAGAGAAAAGAAAACAAAAAAGATAAAAATAAAATTATTCATATTTTTATTAAATATTTAATATATTGTTATTAAAATTTACTTACTTACTGCCAAATTATCAACAATACCTGAAATTGAAATTATTCCTGCAATCGAAAATAAAAATTAATATTAGAGAAGGATGGTATTTGCGGCCTGCAATATTATTAATAGCCAAATCTATTAAAATAGTTTGCCCTTTGCTTACCATACATTTTTACTTACTTACAAAATTTATATTAAAATTTATTTCAATTGCTTACCTATAAATTGCCTCTTAGAGGGATCGCACTTTAACTTTCTTAAATAGGCTCTACACAAACTTATTACTTTGAATGCTCATCCAAAACTGAGCGCAAGGGTTCAAGATGCAGCGCAACGCAAGCAACTCTCTCGCGAGAGACTGCATTTCCAAAACAACAACGCAATAAAAGTTACAGCTACGCACAAGAAAATTCTCGATCATACACACAAACACACATAAACATATACATACGCCAAAAACTGTCAACGCGACGCGCCGCGGACTAACCCCATGTCTTCTTCTTTTTCGTTTCGAAGAAAGAATGAGAAGCATAACAGAAATAAAAAAAAGTTTTTCTTAAATCTATGGTCATTTTCTATTTCTACGTTTCTGTTTTCAAGAAAAAAGTTTTTTTTAATTCAGAAAAATTCTTTAAATTAAAAAAAATGTACCGTGTTTTTTATGGCGACTTTCTAGATTCTAGGAAGGGATGAAGTACATTTTTTCTTAATTTAATGGCGAAATCGCCATCAATTTAAGAAAACTTTTGGAGAGCAAACTAGGAAAAAACACCAGTGATTTAAGAAAAAAAATCATTTTTCTAAATTTAAGAAAGGTTTTTCATAAAATTCTGTTTCTATGGTCTTTTTTCCTAGATTCAAGAAAACAATTTCTAAAATTCAGAAAATTTTCTAAAATTAAGAAAACATTTCATTTTATGGCGATTTTCTAAAATTTAGGAAAAAAAATTTTTTGAGTGTAGAAAATGCAGGTTCAAAACCACTGCCAGCACCACCAATTCTTCCCGAAGAAGATAGCTCTTCCACTGATCCGCTTTTTAGGTTTTTGAAATCTAAAAATGCCGCCAGAGCTCTGAACGAAAAGGTGGATACAACCAAATCTTTAAATCATTACCTTAGTCAGAGCCATAAAGTGCAAGATCCTCTTGAGTTTTGGAAGGTATGTTTTATGCTTTTTAAATACCTTCATAAACTAATCTTTA
Organism: Drosophila prostipennis; assembly: GCA_037075205.1. Classification (NCBI taxonomy): domain Eukaryota; kingdom Metazoa; phylum Arthropoda; class Insecta; order Diptera; family Drosophilidae; genus Drosophila; species Drosophila prostipennis. Next base: position 22,045 of record JBAMCJ010005105.1, on the reverse strand, counting down.
AATCAAACAATTGGTTTGGCTGGCTCGAGGTCTGGGTGCTTTTATTTTTGCGTTTTTTCCCAATATATTTCGATCTCCTCCGGAGATCGTCTTCAGGGGCTACATATATTAACAATAATTACATTTAATGACATGAAAAACATTTTAAACATTGTTTATACCAACAATGCTTTTAAATCAAAGCGCACGACGTCCGTTCTGTCCGCCGTGGAGTTTTAAACTGATTTTGTTCTTTTCTAACAAGTGTCTGTATATATGTCCGCAATTGTCTGTGTCTGTTTTAAAGTTGAGCCTAATGTTTGTAGGTGTGTTTATAATGTGAAGCATTTCTATTGTGAGTCGTTTGTTGTAATGCTCTTCTTGTTGTAGTATGCTCATGGCCTGTGACCGGTACTTTTACAGTGTGTCGCGAGTGCTGTTTTTTGGCTATTTATTTCGTGTATTTTGTTCATGTCCGATCGATGTCCAGAGATTCTCGTTTTTAATTTACATTTCGTCGTGCCAACATATACTTTATCACAGTTTGTATTTTTGTCTCCTGCACAAGGTATCTTGTAAATCAAATTATTTTTGTCTAATATGTCTATTTTGCTTTTCATGTTAGAGAAGAAAATATTCGTTGTTTGGGCTGGTTTGTGTGCTATTCTGATGTTTTCTTTGTCATATATGTTCGACGATTTTAGTCTGTCGCAGAATGCAGGTACATATATCACAGATTTGTAAGTTCTAGGTTTTTCTATTCTATTTTGTTATTCTCTTCCTCGTAATATGCTTGTGTCATTTTGTGTATTATTGCGTTTGGAAAGTCATTGTTTTTAAGGATTGTCCAAATTCGCATCCTGTTTTTCTCGTGGAATACTTCGTCGCTGGTGTCTAAAATTCTTCTAATTTGATTTTTTGCTGTGTTTATAATCATGTTACGGGGGTGCTTGGAGTGGTAATTAATTATTCTGCCTGATGATGTTGGTTTTTGGTACCAATCTAATTTTATCGTATTGTTCACTTTGCATACCAATGAGTCTAAAAACGGTAAAAAATTCTTACTTAAATGTAGAAAAACAAAACTAATACCTAAGTTTATTCAACGCACAACCAGACTTGACCAAATATTTACATCAAACAAACAAACATTAAAACACAGGTCCCGAAATAAAAAAGCTTCTTAGAGATGCTACATTTAAGCTCGCGAGTTAAAAGTGATTTGGCTGCGTTTTTTCCTATTGTATGAGCTGCTATCGGTTTCACGGTTAATAGACCACATGTAGTCTCCCATCATCGCTTCATCCCAAAAGCCGTGATATCGTCGCTCCATGGCCTTCATTTGTTGATGGAAGCGTTCACCATGCTCATCACTCACGTCCCCCAAATTTTCTGGAATAAATCCAAGTGGGAATGAAGGAAATGAATTTTGAGGGACATGTGCACTCCTGCAAAAGAAAAATGAATACATAGTTGTTGTTACACTTAAAACCTTTTATAATTATTTAAAATATTTTAACTAACCTGTAATTTTAAATTTGTTAGTAAATTTTGTTCAATAAAAATAACCCATTGCCTTATAATTTTTGAGGAGGTCCCGAACAATGGTCTTGTAGTTGCTAGCCCTTACATTTCCTAAAAAGTTGGCCACAATCAGCTTAAATGACCTCCAAACTGCCGCTTCCACTGATGATAGGTGTCCTTCAAATGTATCATCTCTAAGAAGCTTTTTTATTTCGGGACCTGCGAACACTCCTGCTTTTACTTTGGCATATGAAAGTCCTGGAAATATGGACAACAAGTGGGCAAATGCAGCACCTTCTTTATTGAGGGCTTTAACGAAGTTCTTAATAAGTCCCAATATGATGTGTAGCGGTGGCAGAATAATATTTTCTCGATTTACCAAAGGATTGAATTTTATGTTGGCCTTACCAATAACATCAGTTTTTCTGAATGGCCATTTCTTTTTTTGACAATGCTGTGCATCTGATCGGCTGTCCCAAAGGCAAAGAAAGCAACAATATTTTATATATCCGCCTTGCAACACACAGCATCGCAACCACTTTAAGATCTGCGCATATTTTCCACTCAAAATGATCGTATTGGATATATTTAAGAAGTTTAGTTTTAGATGGTTTCGAATTTCCATTGTGCAACAAAACTGCTTTTAAACTTGCTTTGCTACCATCGATAAAGAGTCTCCACTCATTCGGATTGTGAACTTCTTGTAGCTGCTGAAACATTGCAGTTATGTTATTGCAGTAGCTAATCTGATCTTCTTTGGCGAAATACTTAGAGTAACCTTCATGACGGTTTCTATAAAGAGTGGTTTTCACTCCTGGTTTCAAAAATCCGTGCTGCTTCATTCGAGACGCAAGCAACTCTGACTTCTCTTTTGTCAGCTCTAAATCTCGAATCCAATCATTTAATTTTTCTTGAGAAAGTAGGATAACTTCTTCTTCACCCGGACTGGAGTCATCGGACATGGAAGAGCTATCTGAAGAAGTGTAATTATCTATTTTGTCGGGACTGGATATGGGACATTAGCGGAATGAATTTTGGGAAGTGTCACTGAGCGCACTTTCGCGTATTTCCATTTTGCGTTCTTTCCGATGCCTAAGCATTTACTAAGGCAAAAGTAGCAATCTGTTACATGACAAGATGGTTTTCTCCACATCATTGGCGTGTCAAACTTCATGTAGCATCTATGTCAAGAAAACAATAATGGACCTTTCAAAAAAGCATCCAAAACAAAAACATACCGTTTGCCTTCCCTCCATTTAAGTAATGTCAAGCGGCAATATTCGAATTCGATTCTCCTCGGTGTCCAAGCCTCTTCAAGATTTGGTTTAATGCGAAAGTAGAGGAAATATCGATCTCCTACCTTACTGTCAAAGGGTCGAAATGTTTTGCTCATAATAAATTTACCACACACATTGCAAAAAGTGTCTGGACCATTTAAGCAATTGTATTCCTTAATTTTATTCATTATCACACACAATATCAAGCACAATCCTCTTTTTTTATTCGTAGTCTTATTTTCGTTTTTTGATACTGCAGTACTTATTAAAAAAAGCATGCTTTTTTTGAAAGTATGGTTATTTCATAAGAATGATTTATTCAATTGCATATTACTTATGAAAAATAACCACAGTCATAACGCAAGCTAGGATAAAACTAAAATTTGAACTTTGTTAACCGAAAAAAGTTGAAAAATCCGAACTTTAAAAATCCACCATAAATCCAATTTTTTATGAATTTGGGCCATACTCGGCTTGTTTTGTCCGGTGGGATGTAAACTTAAAGTTTGTACCCATTATAATTTTTCAACGGATTTATTTCGAGTTTTTACGATACATACAGCCGACCTACAGAGGACCGAAAAACACCTTTTTCATCTTTGTCGAGCTGCTGCGCTGCCATTACTTATCCAATCATATTGATCTGTATGGCAAAGTTAAGCTCTGATCTATTGACTTTATAATGAAACAAAAACTGGCCCAATTGGGTGGATATTTGCCGAAATATAGGAAGAAATTCGAAAAATGTCCGATATTTAACATTTTGAACTTTAAAAAATCTTTAAAAAAAACTGTACCATCAAAAAAAAAAATTAGTGGTATTTTCGTGATTTGGGGGTCGAACACTAACAGAATTTGCCATCAATTGCTTTGGAGCTCTCCAAGAATATTATTTTGTAAACTACACCCAGAAAACAAAATGGACTAAAAAGGGGCCTAATTACCTAAAATTTTAGGAAACATGGCCAGAAAAATGCGCCAAGTCCATCATTACCTAAAATGTTGGTCATATGGACTATATTTTGTACGCAGTCTTGGATTTATTTTTGGTAATCGTTACCTAAAAAAATGGCTAGTGGACTAGATTTTTAGGTCAGAATTACCTAAGTTTGGACATGATGGACTATATTTTGTACGTGTTCCTGGATTTTTTTAGGCAATTGTTACCTTAAAAAATGGCCAATGGACTAGATTTTTAGGGCATATTTACCTCAATTTAGGGGCATATATTTTTTATGTTTTTGTTTTTGTTATTTATTTGTATACACTTTTAATTTGTTTTATCTTAAAATATTATTTACATATACATATATTATTAATTAAAAAGATTTTGGCTTAACATATTGTTTATCATTAAGGCTATGTAAATGAATTGAAGGGTTAAAAATATCTTTAATGTTAATTAAAGTATGTGATCCGTATCCTTCAACTTCGTAGCAGTAGTACTGTTGGCAACGTTTCGTTAACAGCTCTTGACAAAAAATATATATATTTTCCTCTAATAATATTATTTCTCTTATTACATAGTACTTTTGGATAATTTGAAAAATTACATATTTACGTTTATAGAGGTAGCTAACATTTTTAACATAATTAAAACATTTTGCAGTAGAAAAATCTTTATGAGGGTAGATTTCTTGAAATGTGTTGTAGTAAATCGAATTTTCAAAACGACATGATGTCTTACTTAAACTAATATTAACCTTTTTATAGTTTAAAATTTTATCCGCGAAATTAAAATTTATTTTATAAGCCAACGAAATGGGCGCGGTTCTTCTGGAGTTAATGTTTTTAAGGTATGGCTTTAGTTCTCTATGCTTCGATTCAAATTGAAACGTCCAAAGATATCGAAGAGGACCAGATTGTTTTATTAGTCTGTGGTAATGAATTAAAAAGTGGTGTTTGGGTTTAAGAGTATCATTAAACAGGCTAACGTATTGACTATTGTGAAATTTTATAAGTTCTTCGGTTTTTTTTATGTCTTCATTAGAATATTCGAACAACATTAAGAAATCTATTAACTCCAGTAAATTTAAAACGAATTTCCAAACACCATCTTCGGGGTCCATTTTATCACCCACCATAAATGGAAAATGATGGATGAAGCAAAGCATTTCGCGGGCAGACATCTTTATGGAGTTGTTTTGTAAGTGTACTGTTTTGAACGGCGGGCTTTGGTTTCCGTTTTCAGTCTCACCGAAATTAAAATTTTGCTTCCTTGAATTTACAAATTCCAAAGAAAAAACTTTTTTTTTAATATAATATTTTAGTATGTGGGAAACGTCGTATTTTAATATTCCCTCAAATATGTCGTGCATTATGTCTGATGAATAGTTTTCTATGACAGAAAAGTCAATTAGCCTGTTAAAAATAGAATATTCCCTCATTCCAAAAGATTGGTTTCTACAATCCTCTAAATAGTCACTTTCAGTCCTGAGCTCTTCCACATTTTCTGAATAGGTAGTATGTGTGTCTTCCTTTATCATTTTACACAGTCTGCAGAAATATGTGCTAGAAAATGACCTAGAGAATCCTAGTACACAATTTAACGCTAAGTTATCCCCGACCACCAAGGCCACGCTAAAATAGATTTTTCGAATTCCAAGTGCGGTTTTAATTTCAATTCCACGGATACTTAAATCATTCAGAACATCTATTAGATTATAAAAGGACCTATCGTTTCCAAAATTCTTAACTGTAGCGGACTCAAAAAGAGCAGCAACAAATATTTCCCTATAGCCCAATGGCGATGTGGGTAGGGAAACATACGCAGCTAGCAATGAATTTGTGTGAGATCCTAGCGGATTATTTGTTTCGAAGTCATCGAAGTATAGGAACATTGGAATTCGAAATTCATCAGGCGGGCTGATTTTGATTTTGTTTTTCCATAGACTACCGTTTATAAAATTTTTTAATGTTGTTTGATGAGATAAAGTAATCAAATGACTTTGATACTCTTCAAAGACGTTAGGAAGCTCAAAGAACTTTCTTAAGTAAAACTTAAGCGGAAATATGACATACTTTGTCTTGGTTGGCCCTAGAGTCATTCGATTTTTAAACCGCAAAGATTGAACGGAATTATCAACCGTTATTATATTGGCTGACTCCCACAAGTCATTGGCTGAAAGTTCTTTTATCAGCATATATTCTGTACTAAATGGCTTAAAAGGACTCTCACAAAATTCTATAAGGTTTTTTATCTTCTCTGTAGCTTCAGAGCCGGGACTGACACTGGATAATATACTTTCTAGCTCTGTCTTTAACGGCGTAGTCATTAATTCCCTTATATTGTTTTGTAAAGCGACTGCCTTATTTCTTGGTAATGACAAGTCTGCATAGTTTTTAAGGCACAGTTTTAAAGCAGAATTCTCTAAACTATTTGTTCTACAATTATTTGAAGAACAAGGTAAATCTTCCGCAGCTCTCGTCGATATGGAGATTGTATTCAAATTATTATTATAATTAATCTGTTCCTCGGGTGGGTTTAGAGAAGGCAGCGTATTAGCTATCACTATTGTCGAAAGGTTCCTCAAAGGAGGTATTTTCTTCGCCCAAAACATCAATATACAATTTTTTTGTATCATTTATCATATGTTTTTTTAAGTTTTTGAAGGAAGAGAAACTTTGATTACAGTTAGGTAATCCACAGATAAGTTTATTTTCATAACTAACATAATGAATATGCTTTTCCTTAGCATGTTGAAAAAAAAGGTTTATGTTTTCAAAGTGAGTTTTACATACTTTGCATAGTATATGCATTCTTAAAAATAACAAATTAAAAAGTTTATAAAGAAATGAAAAGTAAAAAAAAAAATTCAAAATATATAAAAGAAAAGCATATAAAAAAATTAAAATTAAAAGTTAAAAATATAAGATTCAGAATATATAAAGGCTTTTGAAATTTAAAGTAAAAAATATGAGATCCAAAATAGTATTATAGTATAGAAATAGCTATTTACATTAGTTGTTTTTCAAGTCGTTGGCTAAAGACTTTACTGACGGATGCATATCACAACCCGGAATCGGCAAGTTAAAAAAAAATTCTTGTATAAATAGCCAAACTAATTTGCAAGATTAAAAAGGGCAATCAAGGAGGCACAAAAATCATACCAGCTCATGCCCAAAGCTCTGCTTCAAAATTGGCCACTCCTCTAAAATTGTCTGCAGTTTATTTTCTGCAGTTGTAATTGTCAGGTAGCGCTGCGAAAATGTCTTCTGCCAATGATCGAAGACACGGGTTTTGGGAGCCACGTTGGTCTGCAGCCAGAATGTGGAAAACTCGTCGCTTGCGGTTACTTCATAAATTAAACTTAATAAGTGAATATGTTTACTAGATTTCATTAATATATATAGAAGTACCTTCCTCGACGGGGTCAGCATTTTCCGACTCAACAATCTCCGGTGCCTCTCCTCGTCGCTTGGCTAATGTATTGCGATATTTTCCGTACAAAATCCCTCCAGCCTTTTTGTTCTTATTAGGAAAATATGTAGTACGTCTCCTATTCAAGTCAAAGCCAACACATATGAGCGGTTAACACAGATCGGTTGTATAATGTTTAATTAAAATTTAATTAATTGATACTAATAATAATTAATTATTTACACTTTGTTAGATTGGTTAAAAAAGTTAAATATTATTATTTTGATTATTTTAGAGAAAAATATATAAATTTGTTGTTCTAAAATATAATTAAATACCTTGACTTCTTTAGGAAAAATGTCAACGATTTGCTGGGCTATTTTATCAAACTGTTTAGGTTGCCAATTAAGTCCATTATTGAATATAAATTCAATTATTATCTGGCCAATTAGCTTCCTTTGTCGTGGCACGAGACAGTTGTGAGTTCGGTAGTAGGCTTGGATGTTAACGAATTGCGTAGACAATTTCAAAATACCCAAAGCAGACACCTCCTAGTGCGCATTTACAAATCCCATATAAAAAGTACAAATTTTTGAAATAAAAAATTTACAATATCATCGGATTATTAAAATCAGTGTGTTATTAAAATTACATGCCTGGAAGTTGGGTTTATTATCCTCTACATTTGTTGGACCCAAATCCTGCAATTGTATAAAATGTCTTGGAACAAAAATACATACAGAAAAATACAACGCTCCCCCTGTCATGAAACTGCTTTAGTTTGCTTTCGAAAATTACTCGTTTGCCAAACAAATGTTTTGGCACAATCTCCCTTAAATGTTCTGCCGTCAATAAATATATGGATGTTTCATCCACTCCATGTTCTATTAAAATCGTAATAATTTAATTGACAACCAACATTACTTTTTTTTTTTAAATTACCTTCAAAACAATCCTTAAGAGCTTCGCAATCAAATTTTCTTAATATATTTTCCATGTCTATTATAAAATAAAATGACCAATTAATTAATGCGCAATAGGCAAGTTGATCGAAGTTCCCCTTAAACCCAAACGCATCCCTGCACACACATACAAACATATGTTTGACAACGAAATGCGCAGTTAGGAATGCATGTGTATATATGTATATGTATGTATTTGGCCGCGTGCTTGTTGCAATTAAAATTGTGAATTAGAGTTAAGTTAAAATTATTGACACAAAATTAATTTGTCCTGTGTGACTATCGCATTAAATTATAAGTATTACACTTAGGAAGAAGAACTGTAATAAGTTTAAATTAGTTTAAGATTGCATATATTTATAAATTGTTGGTAAAATCGACTTGAAACTGTTGCTAAATTTTAGGCATAATAGACTAATTTTATGGTTACGATGGCCTACAAAAATGCTTTTTGTATTACCTAAAAAGTAGGAACATAGTCCACATGCCAATATTTTCAGGTAACCCTTTACCTAAAACGGAAAATTTAGTCTATTAAAAATTTTTAGGTCATGTATTACCTAAAAATTAGTCCCGCATTTCTCTGGGTGTAGTGTAATTTTCCTTTTTGTTTTATTATGAATTTCTTAGTTTTTAAATGTAATTACAAACCTGGATCCTAAATATTTTTTTTAAGTTGTTATTAATATGAAGTCTTTATTTTGTCCTTTGTTAAAAAGGGAAAGAAGTATATGTGCACTTTTTAATTTGCTTATATTTTCTCTAAAGTTAACGGTACAGTTTTTGTAGGTATGCAAGTTTGTATTCCTATTTATTATGAAGATCGTCCACTTGAATGGTCCTCTTTGGGCTTCATTCGTTGTACCGTTTTTAATAACATGTGCTGGAACTTGCGATTTTCATAGGAAATAAGTATATGTGCAAAACGATATTATTGTGCTATTAATAGCGAGTAAGCTAACAAAGTGATTTAAAAAAGTTGTATAATCTTCAGAACGTAAGTAACATTATTTTTGAATACTTTTAGAGTAAAATAATTAATAATATTTTTCATTTTTCTGTAGAATGCCTCGTGATACACATTTGTCAAAGAAAGATCGCGGTATGAACAAAGGACTGGCCGAATCAGGCCAGATTAAATAGGCACTGAAACACAGTAAGACCCTTTCTTAAAAGTCAAGAATTTTATGAAAAATTAGCAAAAGCGGTAGGCCCAACTAAACGGCCACGGTGCAAGAGGCAAATTCATCATCTATCTGTTCAAAACAACAAGTCTTGCACGGAGATCTAATGTCAACTGAAGCTTGACATATCCAAAAGACGTATAAACTAAATTTTAAACGAGAACGAAATGGTTACATATGCTTCCCGCGACGTTGTGCTAAGGCTGAAAAAGCGCCATATAACCGCTCGCCTACAATTTGCTGAGAAGACCAAATTTTGGTCTAAGGAGTTTAAAAAAATATATTTTCAGACGAAAAAAATGTAATTTAGATGGCCCTGACTCTTGTTCAAAGTATTGGCGCGATAAATGGCAACCACGACAGGTCTGCCGTAATCGAAACAACAGTGGAGGTTCATTGTTGATTTAAGCAGGATTTGGGTATGCTGGGAAGTCTCCCCTTTGTTTTAAACCAACTAGAACAAATGCGAAAATATAAATAGAGTTGCAAGAAACATTACTCATCGAATTTGCTTGAGAGATTTACGGAGATAAGTGGATATTTCAACAAGACAACGCGTTAATCCCCACGGCTCGTAAAACAAAGGACCTTTTTTGCAATGGCCAGCAATCAGCCCGGATCTAAACCCAATAGAAGAGCTTTGGGGATTATTATCCAACAAAGTTTACAAGAATTGACGCAAGTTTGACACCTTAACTGACCTCTGGCATTGATCCAGGAATGGGATCAATTGAATCCCACAAATCTACAAAATTTGGCAACTTCAATGCCTAACCGGATAAGTCAAGTTTTTATTAAAACAGGAAAACATATTAATTATTAGAAAGTTAAAAAAAAAATTCTAAAAAAAAATTTTGAACAGTATTTTGAATTTTTATTTAATATGCACATATACTTATTGCATATGAAGTAAACGTTGATTGTTACATTTTAAGTTACCCTAAAAGTTTACGGAAACAATACTGTTATTATACCCGTTACTCGTAGAGTAAAAGGGTATATTGTGCAAAAGTATGTAACAGCTAGAAGGAAGCATTTCCGACCCTATAAAGTATATATATTCTTGATCAGGGTCACTAGCCGAGTCGATATAGCCATGTCCGTCTGTCCGTCTGTCTGTCTGTCTGTCCGTATGAACGCTGAGATCTCGGAAACTATAAAAGCTAGAGGATTGGTATTTGGCATGAAGATTCTTGGAGTTCCTACGCAGCGTAAGTTTGTTTCCAGAAGGTGCCACGCCCCCTCTAACGCCCACAATACTTAATATACGATTTTAAAAATTTAAATATTTCGGAAAAGTAAAAATGCAGTTTTGTTGTGCTTATCAATACCTATCGAAATGTAGAAGAAATTTTTTAAATCGGACCATTCGTTTAAAACTTATGCCTTTTCAAAGTTTTTATCTCCATATTCCTTGCATTCCCTCTAGCTGAGTTACGTTTATTAGATAGTCGGGACACCAACCCAACTACAGCGTTTGCACTCCCTTTAGCTGAGTGACGGGTATTAGATAGTCGGGACACCAACCCGACTATAGCGTTCTCTCTTGTTTTTTTGTTAATATGCATTCAAAGGATATAAATAAAATTTATTCCAAAACATTATCCTTGTTTAGAACTGTTTTTCTTCACTTAGTTTCAATGCACATATACTTCTTTCCCTGAGGTATTATCGTAAAAGATTCCAATGAAATAAAATACGATTCTTAATTTGTTACTATTAATATTTAGTTTTATTTATTTTAGCTTTAAAAATGTTCGATACTATCGATAGTATCGATAGTGACCACCATCGATAGCCGAAAACATCGATAGTGTCCACCATCGATGTTTTAACAACCCTACTGGCTACATAGTATTTGTGTTTATGTAGGTTAGATGTGCTTCCTGTAAATTTAAAAACCGAAAAAAACGTCTTACAGGCTACCAGGTCGTTCAATTCATCACCATCATCGGTTTTTATTCGTGAAAAAAATTGCCATACTTCGCTTCTGTCTCTCTTTATAATTAGGGTATATATTCACCTCTGCTACCTATATATTTTAAAACGGATTAAAAACTGAAGAAATAACTCAAAAAATGGAAAGGTCACAAATGCAAAGCTAAGTCTAAGGACGCATAAAACAAAAAAAATTATCAAATTCAATAAATTTGAATTATATCACAATCCTAGAAGTATGTAATATTAATTACATATTCCTAAATGTGCTGTATAGAGAAGTTTCGACGCTCAGCTCACATCCTCTTATCCGGCTAATGAGGTAACGGTGACACCTTACCGAAATTTGCAAATCCCGGAAAGTCCGAGGTTCACTCCCCAGCGAGTGCAAGTGTGTAGAAATGCTAGATCGTTGAGTTACATAACTCAACTTATAAAAATGACCTTGAGTTCGATAAAGTACTCAATAGTAAACATAGGTCGAATAAATCACTAATATTAATTTATACATTTAAACAAAAATTATTTGGTTGGGGGTGGCTTAATTGTGGAAATACGGAAACTGATGAAAATCCACCTAAGGAAATATTTACGAAGGACACGCAAAACTTGTGGTTGTTATGGAACGTTAAGCCTAGCATAACTAAAGGGATAGTTAGAGGGGGAGAGCGAGTGCAATGCAGCTCGACACCGCTTCCAGCAATTAAACATCAAAAGCAAAGCAAACCAATAATATTTGCTTTAAAAATACTTACAGCATTGGTTGCCTCAATCCCTTCCATTTTTTTTTCTTTTCGATTTTACTAACACCACGAAATAATTCAAATAATTCGAATAACTCGAATGATTTAAGCGTAGCCAAACTTGACAATCCCCTTTCTTGTATTACTTATTTCACTCTAGGCTTTTGCTATCATACTCTAAACCTACTAAGATTCAATCCACTCTATTCATAGTTAGCTTAGCACTTACTTAACTCTATTCTATTCGAATGGAATCATTTTAAAGCCTGTTTGATTCCAGTCATGCAGATGTTTATATAACACTATCTTATAGACGCTTTATCAAACAAAATACGAAACAGCGAGTTCTTCTGAAGATGATGGCCATTTGATATATTTTATCGTATAACACTATTACTTAGGAACTTTATCTTACAAGACTTAAAACCGCGAATTTTTCAGGAGATGATGGCCATTGTATTTACTTGTAAAACAGCATCACCAATGGCGCTTTATCATAAAAGTTTAAAAACCGCGAATTCTGGTAATAAACATAGGTGCTAATAATTACGTTAATTACTATATATGTATTTTTGAATAAATGTTCTATATATTGCCTAAAATATTTTAAAGGTGTAAGGCAAGGGAAAGTCAGAACTGTCAAAAAGACAGTTTTTATTGAACATTTCAAAGTGTTCATCTACTAACAGTTTTTGCGACCGTTTCATACAAACGGTCCCACAAATCGGTTTTTGATGGACCGAAAAAATTTATTCTCAGTCGAGAACGGTCTACCGAAAACCGAAACAAACTGAAATGAAGTGTTTCGCTCAGACCGAAACCAAATTTTTAAGTTGTTTTCGGTTTTGTTCAGACCGAGCCCGAGCAAAGGAAAAAACGATCAACTGTTTTTTACATGCTCTGGTCAGAAATAAAGTACACGACGTATTGTACATACATACCTAAAGGGAGTGCGAGGGAGATGAATATAAAATTTTGATCGGGCATAACTCTTTAACGAATGGTCCGATTTAAAAAATTTCTTCTATGTTTCGATAGGTCAATAAAACTGAATTTTTACTTTTCCAAAATATTTAAATTTTTGAAATTGTTGTAAAGCGATTGTGGGCGTTAGAGGTGGCGTGGCACCTTTTTCAAACAAACTTGCGCTGCGTAGGAACTCCTAGAATCTGCATGCAAACTGTCAATCTTCTAGCTATTATAGTTTCCGAGATCTCAGCGTTCATCCGGACGGACAGACGGACATGGCTATATCGACTCGGCTAGTGACCCTGATCAAGAATATATAAACTTTATAGGGTCGGAAATGCTTCCTTCTAGCTGTTACATACTTTTGCACGAATACAATATACCCTTTTACTCTACGAGTAACGAATGACCTGTCCTGAAGGGTTCAGTTCCAGATGTCACTTTTCCCTCAGTAATCCCCAAGGGAAAACCCTATTTCGGGTCATATATTCACCCCTTTGCCCGATTTCTTTTGTTTCATCTTCGCTTTGGCGCGTGCCAATGCTCCTATACCCTTTCTAAAGCGATATATGTATATCCGACTATATAAGTTTTATATTTTCAGTGAAAAAAACAATTTCTTAAAGCTGTTAACAGTATAATATTTAAATAAATATTAATGGACCATTTTTAAAAAATAAACTAAAAAATTAAATTTAAAAAACAACTTAAATAAGAAATGTAATAAGTTAAATGTACTTTTTTAAGTAAATTCCAATTATCTTTTTTTTATAATCAATTTAATTTAAGTTTATAAAACGAAAAAAAATGTTTTTATTTCGGAATACAAAAAAGGTCCTAAAATTAAAGGGCATACAACATACAACTGTGTCACACAAAGTGTACCGGCCAAATTTTGGTTGCTAGCTGAACATAACTGTAAAGCGAAAAAGAGAATGAGGGACCGGCCGAAATTTGTCACTGCTAGCATAGAGTAAGAAACCATAGAGTAAGAAACTATATAGAGACACCATTTGCTCTGCCCGAACCTCTGCCCAAGCTCTGCTGATAGCCAATTCAAGGCCAAGTTCGATGCGAACTTCTGTGCGAAGCAACAGCAATAGTGGTGAGAGTCCACATACAAAAACAAATCAGTGAGTGAGAGCGGTGCAGATATATAAAAAATAAAAAACTCACCATGGGCCCAAAATGCATGTTTGAATCGAACATAGTAAAAATTAGGGAAATTCTCGTTTTTCGCCTAGGTGGCATCATTGGCGAATTCGCCGAAGAGAGCGGCAGAGCAAATGGCGTCTCTATACATTATTACTCTATGTTTTCAGCACTCTCTCTCTGCTCTCAGAGAGACAAGCGCTAGAAAGAGATAGAACTAGTATTTCATTCGCACGCTTCGTTTTTGCTTTTGTATTCGCTTTCAGGACAGAATATGTTTCAGGAATAAATAAAACGAAATATTTAAAGCAAAATTTTGTATTTAAATTTATACTTCAGATAGTTGTATAAAAATTAATTACTTAAATATAAAATAAGGTCAAGAAAACTATAACTGTTTTCCAGAGTTTTAGACCGGCAAAGCACACAATATTTTTTTGACATATTCATATCTAAGAAGGAATCCAAGATGTATAAGTACATATAATCCAAATTAAATAATGTGCTTGATATTTTTTAAACTGTAATTTTTATGTTTGAAATGGGTCGTTTATTGTAGAATTAGTAATTATAATTATTAATTACACACATACGAGAATATAACACAACAAGAAACACAGAGAAAACAAAGCTGCAAAATGTAACGTTTTCTGTGTACGCAATCAAGAAGAAGACAACGAAAAAAAAGCGCTACACAACCTCTTTCCCTAATTTTTACTATGTTCGATTCAAACATGCATTTTGGGCTCATGGTGAGTTTTATGGGATTTTATATATCTGCACCGCTCTCACTCACTGATTTGTTTTTGTATGTGGACTCTCACCACTATTGCTGTTGCTTCGCACAGAAGTTCGCATCGAACTTGGCCTTGAATTGGCTATCAGCAGAGCTTGGGCAGAGGTTCGGGCAGAGCAAATGGTGTCTCTATATAGTTTCTTACTCTATGCTGAAAAATAACGTCCTCGGCAGAGCTGACGAGATCACCTTGTATAGTTCCATCATGGTTTGACCTAAGGAATTGTCCCCGACATGGGATGCCAGAACTGAAGGGAAGCTTTCCAAAAAGGTATAGCATGAACCAATGCGACGAATAAAACTTGAACTACGCGCTTGCAGCGAAAGCTATCAAAAATACCGCAAGACTTTTTTGACAACCTAATATATATTTTTATAATATTATACAACGAGACAAGAATTATAAAAACTGACTTAGCAGTGCAAGAATCACATCCTTCTGGGCTGTAGGACAAAATTATTTAATCTGAAACGATATTGTTTATGCACCTTGTACCATCAGCTTGACCTAAAAATACACAGTGCAACACGAAAAATGTAACCGCCGTTTGGTTTTCAAAACCTGAAACTACTCATCAACACGAGTTAAACCACATACGGCGTTTTTCTGGCTTAGATATTACAGCGATTTAAAGATTTGGTGTAAAAATTGATCTATAAATGCAATATGTCTTCAAGTTTCAGGTATGCGTCTTTAACATTATTTTAGATAGAGACATTGAAAGGTACAACATATTAAATTTTTTTAAAACAGTGAATACAAAACTGTAGACACAAAAACGTAAATAAAACTTAGCATTTGGTATTAAAATACAATAAATACAATCTGGTATTTTTCCCGATATTTTGAAGCCTATCTCACGATAGCTGCACTTTTTCTATAAACGTTGTTCAGCATTTTTATTCCTTAGGTGAATACCTATAATAGTCCTGAATACATACAGATAAAATTTCATTCGACTCTTGAAATATAGCCAATTTTTAATTGAAATTTTTAAATCGCTATAATATCCAAACGCGAGCTAAGCCAGAAAAACGCAGTATGTGGTTTAACTCGTATTGATGAGTACTTTCAGGTTTTGAAAACCAAACTGCGGTTACATTTCCAAACATTAAAAATGTTGCACAGTGATATTAAATAATAAAGCATATCATATCATATATCATTGTACACATGTACATTTGGGTTGACTTTGATAAGGTCGATTGAGCTCAGCATCTGAAATGGTAGGTTTCTGTGTCTTATAAATGTATGCAAAAACAAAAAAAAATATTTTAACGTTTAGGCGGTGCGCAACGGTCCCAAAGTTTTAGTAAAATAACTTATACGAATCGAAATATTTTTCTTCCTTCCTTAACTGGTCAACTTTTTTGTTCCGCTCGAATAAAAGAGTCACGTAGAAGTTTATTTCATGACTATTGAAAGTTGGACATAGCCTAGCCTGTAGAGCTTCTGTCTCCGAACAAAACGGACCGAGTTCGATCCCCGACCCACCATATTTTTTTTTTTTGTCTGACTCACATTAAAATAGATTCTATATTATAATTTTGAAGAAATACTATCACTTTTGCGTTCGCCAATAAAAGTTATGGTCAAAGAAATTCTGGCTTAGGTTACATCGATATTGACTATTATTATACCCTTGCTGAGGGTATTATGATTTCAGTCAGAAGTTTGCAACGCAGTGAAGGAGACGTTTCCGACCCCATAAAGTATATATATTCTTGATCAGCATCACTAGACGAGTCAATCTAGCCATGTCCGTCTGTCCGTCCGTCCGTCTGTCCGTCTGTTTCTACGCAAACTAGTCTCTCAGTTTGTAAGCTATCGGGCTAAAACTTTCCCAAAAGTCTTCTTTCTGTTGCAGGTAGTATATGAGTCGGAACGAGCCGGATCGGACAACTATATCATATAGCTCCCATAGGAACAATCGGGAAAAAAAATGTAAAAAAATTATATCTTGGGTGTTTTTGAACCTATAGCCTCCTACTTTTGGAAATACCATTTTTTATCCAATTCTGAATTTCGAATAAAATTTTTTCAAAATCGGACGACTATATCATATAGCTGCCATAGGAACGATCGGAAAATTAATGGGAATATAATAGGAAATAAATTATTGCTACGTTGACTTTTATTGTATTCTCTTCTACTCTGGGATATGACATTTTTTAAATGTTTTCGAATTTCGATTTTAATTTTATCAATATCGAACTACTATATCATATAGCTGCCATAGAAAGGATCAGAAAATTAGTGATTAATATGAAATATCTGCAAGGGTATATAAGCTTCGGCTGGCCGAAGCTAGCTTCCTTTCTTGTTTTTAAGTTGTGTTTGTCTCCCAGGGAATCGAATTTTATCAACGACTTCATCCCTTGTTGGGAAAGTGATTTAGATACTTTTTGAAACACTGTCAAAGTATAAAATCAAGTCTACGGCATCTAGATGAATCTGAAATGTGTGTAATGAACTTTAAAGCCGTTGCGCACCGCCTAAAACGAATTATTTTTTAATTTTTCGTTCTTTTATGAATTAAGGATACAACAAGAGAGAACGCTATAGTCGGGTTGGTGTCCCGACTATTTAATACCCGTCACTCAGCTAAAGGGAGTGCGAACGCTGTAGTCAGGTTGGTGTCCCGACTATCTAAAAATCTTAACTCAGCTAAAAGGAGTGCGAGGGAGATAGAGATACAACTTTGATCAGGCCTAACTTTTTAACGAATGGTCCGATTTAAACAAATTCTTCTACATTTCGATAGGTATTGATAAACACAACAAAACTGCATTCCTACTTTTCCGAAATATTTAAATTTGTAAAATCGTATATAAGCTATTGTGGGCGTTAGAGGGGGCGTGGCACCTTTTTGAAATAAACTTGCGCTGCGTAGGAACTCCTAGAATCTGTATGCAAAATGCCAATCTTCTAGCTTTTATAGTTTCCGAAATCTCAGCGTTCATACGGACAGACAGACAGACGGACAGACGGACAGACAGACATGGCTAGATCGACTCGGCTAGTGATCCTGATCAAGAATATATATACTTTTTGGGGTCGGAAACGCTTCCTTCTAGCTGTTACATACTTTTGCACGAATACAATATACCCTTTTACTCTACGAGTAACGGGTATAAAAAGGCCATATATGAAGGGGTGAGAGCATGGGCTTAAAAATTTCAGACAATGATTGTACATTAGGGCGGTCCACATTTGTATGGAAATTTTTAAGGTCATACTCTCACCCGCCTATACGGTGCGCTTTGAGGTACTTAAGCTATGCCAAAAGAAATTTTTTGAATAAAACGCGTTTTAGGGTCTGCGAATTGGTCTCAAAGTTTATAACTCATACGCCCTGTTGCCTTTCATCAAATATATTATTTTCAAATAGGTGGCCCTGACTTGGTTTTATTTTTTAAATTCGTTTGTCATATTTTTTGACTACTTTGAAAGTTTTAATAAAAGGAAAAACCAGCCATATTTAGAGGCAAAATATAATATTGCGGTATTTAAATCGGTGTTGAACTAATAAGATTTTTTATTAGCTGATGTAGGATACAAAGAATACGGCATTTCGATGCTGTTTTAGGGGAATGTGTTGACAATGGCCGAGCCGAGAATGCGTTTTATATTGAGAACAAATTCGAAATACTCTCGCGAGAGACTCTTATCACGATGTATTGCAGTCCTCAAATTGCATAATTAGTCATTAAAACCTTTTCCTCTCAAAAAATCGTATAATAAATAGATCCCCATAAATTCATATAGACCATGCGCGGATCCACGGACGGTGATTTGAGTGAAATACAACCCCCACTCGGGTGAAAAATGAAAGGAATTTTGGTATTCAAAAAGTATGAAACAAAAAAATTGTTCTGATATCACCCCCCACAACAAAATCCTAGATCCGCCACTGATATAGACCATAATAAAATTAGACAAATAAGGCAACATTCATAATTAAACGTAAACAACGAATGTATATATTATTTATTTAAAAACCATAATTGTTATAATTGATAATAGTATTTTAAAAACGACCTGTTTTCGCTGCAACTATCTCAAAGATTTGACCCCCGTGACCCAAGCAAATGCAGGATATCCGATTGGGACAAATCGGAAAACTTTATTGTTTCATTTTCGCTGGAATTGTTGTGATCGTCAGCTAGCTGCCGCGGCGCACATGGTTGGCGAACCTTCTTTGGCATGTACAAACGTCCTTGATGGCTTGCCCCGTCCTCTATATGGTCCATCCTTTTTCGCTGTTGCTGCCTCGAGAGTCTTAAGACTCCATACAATATTCAAATGAATTAGAAAGGGTTTTTCTATAGGATACACTTTTATGTGATGCTCGACGCATTGCAAAACGTATTGCGTTTGGCCCTTGTCCTTCGTCATCTTGCCGTTATAGATTTCCTTCGTTTGGACTGCTCGCTCTGCTACATCGTTTACGACGCAAAAAAAATTCACGATTTCTAGGTTTCTTTTATAATCCTCTTGCTCAAACCAGGACGAGGGCGGCATTTGCAGAAAGCTAGTTGAAAGCTCCCATCGGTCAAAGAAATAAAGACTTTTCTTTGAAATAAATGAGGATATTTCTTTTTCTGTGGGTAATGCATTTATCAAACAAAAACACCTCTTAACGAGGTAAAAAAATAGTGACGACCGCACCTTCAACATACAAAAGATCTGATATCATATTTTGTGACGAAAAATAATTTTACATTCGAAAATATAAAAACACTTTCTAAAATTTACTCATTCGGCCCGCTTCAGACAAATTTATAAGATTTTACCCACACGAACATTTTCTATTGTAGCGTGCCGAAAAAGTAAATTTTAGAAAGTGTTTTTATATTTTCGAATGTAAAATTATTTTTCGTCACAAAATATGATATCAGATCTTTTGTATGTTGAAGGTGCGGTCGTCACTATTTTTTTACCTCGTTAAGAGGTGTTTTTGTTTGATATCAGAAGTTTTTAAAGGGACAATTTATACCCTGGGTTTAATTTACATATTAGTATACCTCATACCATGACCAAAAGTCATCCCCATATAACTTAGTTATTAATTTATTTATTTATTCATTTTTTATTTATTAAAGTTAATAATTGTATAATGGAACGGTTTAAAACAATTTGACCGATTCCTTGACCCTAAAATACAGTTTGGATATGCACATCCAAAATTTAATGCTTCTAAGCACGTTAGATAAATAATTGTAATTTTTTTAAAGATTAAAAAATTACTTTTTGTCATTCAATAATTGTTAAAACACTTAAAACTTAACTTTTAATCATTAAAAATTGTTAAAGGACTAGTAAACGATGAGAAAACATGAATTCCATAAGGATCCGATACGAGGGTGGTCCGATAAGTACTTAGCCTCACCGCCCGATGGCGCCACTATCGCAAGAAAACTTTTCTATCGTGTAGTACATTCTAGTAGACGGCTACTGTCGAAATTTCAGCCGAATCGGACTCGTAGCTTTGTTTTGCCAGCGTGTGGCATCATACGTGTTCGCGGATTTTAGAAAAATGGAGAAAGAGCAATATCGGTCTGTGATTCGATTCTTGTTTTTGGAAGGGAAATCACGCAGCGAAATCAAAGAGCGCTTGGATGCTGTGTACACCCAGAAAAATGTAGTACGAATATTTTGAGAACGAACGTTCTTAAACCAATACCGAATCGTACTTGAAATTTTTAAAACTTTCGTTCTTGAAATAAGAACTAGTCGTTCTTAAATATAAAAATTCAATCAAAAAAGGCTAATTCCCAGGGTGGTGCAGCTGTTAGAGGCGCCTGCACAATGCAATTTTGTAAATAAAGGTAAATAAAGGTACGGACATCGAATCCTCGTCGCGACAAGTCCTATAGTAATACTTTTAACAAATGTTTATTTTTGTTTTTTTTTTAATTATCAGTACATTTTTTTTATTTTTGTTTTAAAAAACCTTAATACATTTTTTGAAAATAAATAAATAGAAGTTGTACGCTAGCCCTTCCGTGGAGAGTTTTTGTGCCTTCTTTAGTCCACGTACTTTAAGAAGCGTGCGTGGTCGAGTTGGCAAAGGCGTCTGACTGCAGAGCTGATGGTCGTGGGTTCAAACCGAGGTCCGGGGTAAGAGTTTTCCTAACTATCACTTAAATCATTACTAAAAGTTTTTTCTGAATTTAAATTACTTTAAAAATACGTTAAACAGTAAAAATAAGTGAAATAATTAATGATGTTAAGTAAAAGCTATGAAGTACAAAAGTCCTTAAATTAAGAATTTTTCATTCTTAAATGTAGAATTTTTGTTATTAAAACAATCTTATGTCGTACTTATTTTAAGAACGTTCGTTCTCAAATTCTTACTTTCGGTCTTGAATTAGTCGTTCTTGGTTTGAAATATTCGTTCTTGGATCAAGAAAATTCGTGCTTACCCAACTTTCGATATCGTTCGTACTTGATTTGACATCGAAAAACCCGAATTTTTCCCTGAGTGTACGGTGACTCTTCTCCTTCGATAGCGACCGTCAAAAATTGGTTTAACGAGTTTCAACGTGGTCGCACGTCGGTTTTTGATGAGCCACGCCCAGGTGCCCCGAAATCGGCTACCACGGAGGATAACGTCCAAAAAGTCCAAGATCTCGTTTTGGCAGATCGCCGATTGAAGATACGCGAGATAGCTGAGACAGTACGCATGTCAAAAGACCGCGTGGGTCATATCCTGCATGATATTTTGGGCATGAGAAAGCTGTCGGCGCGATGGGTGCCGCGTTTGCTCACTCCGGACAACAAACGCAACCGCCCTCGCCAAGGCCAAATTGGTCGAATTGGGCTACGAACTGCTACCCCATCCACCTTATTCTCCAGATTTGGCCCCATGGGACTTCTTTTTGTTTCCAAACTTGAAAAAGTCTCTCGCTAGACAGAAATTTGGGTCGATTGAGGAGGTCGTCGCCGCCACAGAGGCCTATTTTGCAGACCTCGAGGAAACGTATTTTTCAGACGGGTTAAAGAAGTTGGAGCATCGCTGGGTCAAGGGTATCGAGCTAAAACAAGATTATGTTGAGAAATAAATTGACACTTTTCCAAAATTTTCGTTTTTCTTTTGGAGGCTAAGTACTTATCGGACCACCCTCGTAAGAGTGAGAGAGTGGCCATACTTGCTG
>JBAMCJ010005095.1:600000-937400 GCA_037075205.1 Drosophila prostipennis | reverse complement strand
GAAAATTTTCTAAAAATAAAAAAGTCCTTTCTTATTTTAAGAAAAAGATTCTATATTCAAGAAAAGTACTTTCTGGATTTTAGGAAAATTTCTCAATTGGATGGCAACTTTTCTTGATTTTAGAAAGGTATTTCTGCTTTTAAGGAATTTTTTTCCTAAATTTTAGAAAATTCCTTTCTAAAAAATACGGTAAATCGCCATCGACTGAAATTCATGGCGAATTTCTTGATTTAATGGCGATTTCGGGCTGTTTTTTTTTTGAGTGATAGCTTATATCCAAATAAAATTAAATAAATTCAAAATATATAAAGCTTTAAAATAAAAAAAAACCTTTTTTGATTTCTAAAATCAATGCAGACATTATCCTTTCTTGGTTAAATATATATTTGTAATGCCGAGAAAAAATCACAAAAAACCAACATTTGCCTTGACCATTGAAACCGTTTTCATAACCAAATCTAAGCGCTGCCTAAAATGGAATAATCGCATCATAAACGCTTCATAAACATGTGCAGAGATATTTGAATTGTAATGCAAATGACACAAAAGCCAAAACGCGCAGCGAGGAAAATCAAAATCAAGTCGAGAAACAAAAGCGGACTTGGCAGGCAACAGGCATAAAAGTCGTGATACTAACAAATTTCATTAATGTACAACAGCGGCAACAAGTTGCAGGCAGGCAAAGTCGCTCGATGATCCGATCCTCCTCATCCGAATTCGTATCCCAATCCCCATCCTCATCCTCGTCCTCGACTGAAATCTGCAGGCGATTCCATTCATAAAACGAAGCGCACTCAGAGGTCCGCAGACAGACAACAAACACTAAGCGCATTGCATGATTTTGCATAATTTTATGCAAATTTACGCTGCGAGACGATCGGCAGAGGCAGTCTGTTTTTATACCCTTGCAGAGGGTATTATGATTTCAGTCAGAAGTTTGCAACGCAGTGAAGGAGACGTTTCCGACCCCATAAAGTATATATATTCTTGATCAGCATCACTAGACGAGTCGATCTAGCCATGTCCGTCTGTCCGTCTGTCCGTCTGTCCGTCCGTCTGTTTCTACGCAAACTAGTCTCTCAGTTTTAAAGCTATCGGGCTAAAACTTTTCCAAAAGTCTTATTTCTGTTGCAGGTAGTATATAAGTCGGAACGAGCCGGATCGGACAACTATATCATATAGCTCCCATAGGAACAATCGGGGAAAAAAAAGTAAAAAAAATTATATCTTGGGTGTTTTTGAACCTATAACCTCCTACTTTTGGAAATGCCATTTTCTATCTAATTCTGAATTTCGAATAAAATTTTTTCAAAATCGGACGACTATATCATATAGCTGCCATAGGAACGATCGGAAAATTAATGGGAATATAATAGGAAATAAATTATTGCTTCGTTGACTTTTATTGTATTCTCTTCTACTCTGGGATATGACATTTTTTAAATGTTTTCGAATTTCTTTTTTAATTTTATCAATATCGAACTACTATATCATATAGCTGCCATAGGAACGATCGGAAAATTAGTGATTAATAGGAATTATCTGCAAGGGTATATAAGCTTCGGCTGGCCGAAGCTAGCTTTCTTTCTTGTTTTTTTCTTCGTTTTTTAAGCGGGCGTTGGGGCGTGGCAATCGCCATGTCTACGACGACATGATATATGCCACATGATGTGGCCCACGATGCGGCGAACAGTAGCAATTGCTTTTGTTGTACAAGGACACGATTATGGACCGTCCAGGATACGAATTCAGTTGGGTATTTTTTTCGGGTTCTTAGGTTTTCAAAAGCTACGACTTCACACAATTTATGCAAAGTGCAAAACGTGGCAGCCAAAAGTAGATTTCTGCATTTTTCTTTTGTCTTTTGCGTTTCGGTTTTCTTTTCTTTATAAATAATTTTTTGGCTAAAAGAGCGAGGAAAAAATCAGTGACCGTTTCAAGGCAAATGCGAAACATAGAGATGACAAAGAAACTCAATTTATGGCTCAAAAAAATATTGTTTAAATCATAACCACTAAAGGAAGTGTTCTTTTGCAGCGAGCCAGAAGATTTGAAGTTCTCGGTAAAAGAAGCCACCAACCCCCACACAAATATTTCAGCAAAAGGCACAGTGGGTTAGGATGATCGAGGTTACATTTTATTCATTTTAAAACAAACTCCACTGCTTAAAATATTTATCATTATAACATTTTTATG
Organism: Drosophila prostipennis; assembly: GCA_037075205.1. NCBI lineage: Eukaryota > Metazoa > Arthropoda > Insecta > Diptera > Drosophilidae > Drosophila > Drosophila prostipennis. Next base: position 935,204 of record JBAMCJ010005095.1, on the reverse strand, counting down.
AATTTCATTTGACTTGTATTTAAAACCTATATAGGTACATAATTGTAATCTTAAAAAAAACCCATTTTTAAATGACAAAATATAATAACATTTTAATTATTAAAAAAAAAATCAAGATATTACTCCATTTAACAAAATTGTTTTTAAAATTGGGTATCTTACATCCAAAAAAAATCGATATGAAACGTAGATCGATTTTACATTATTTAAGATCAATTTTATTGTTATATGAGGAAATTAAATTAAAATAAAAAAAACGATATTTTGCATGTTTTGCATGGCCTGAAATTTACATGGACATATCGATTTTAGGGGAATATGCTTTTTTTGTGGGTAAACTTAAATTTGTTTTACAAAGAATTTTCATAAGTATTTTTTCTATCTAAAATAATAATTTTGAATATCGAACCCCACTGTACATAATGGAGGATCCCTCGTTGTCTGTTCCTGCGAATTGAGCTTGCAGCGGTGCCTCCGGTGGTTCAGTGGCTCACTGGCTGCAGTGGTGGTGCCGTTGTGGTGCAGTGGTTGTGTGGAGGCCGCCCGTCAGCCGATGTCAAGTTGAAGCGATGGACGGACGAGGCTGTGGACGAGGACGAGGACGAGAGCTGCCTTCTGCCTTCTCTAATCAGATTCAGATGTCGTCGAAAAATGCGCGACGCGCTGGCCATTTTAGCCAGCATCGCGTAACACGGTAGTTGGACCAACTTAGGGCTTCTTAGCCTGCCCTCCGTTTCAGATTCTGTTTCAGTTTCAGTTTCTGTCTCTGTCTGCGATTCTGATTCCAGTGGCATGCAGCTGAAGCCGAGGATGAATCTGAAGAAGAATGACGAAGTCATAGCCGAGATGCGTCAATTTTAGATTCAACAAAAATGATTGCAATGCATGTTGGGTCCGGATTCCGTCCAGGATGGATTGGGGATTGAGGAGTAACCAGTTTGGTGCCACAGACGACCGACCGTCTGTCAGGGGCAACTTGTGAAATGCCAATTTATTCGTTAGCAAATATTGCATCTGATAGAACGGACCCCGAAGTCTGGGTCTTGGTGAACCCGAACCCGAACCCGAACTTCGATTTCGAGTGGCAGTGCAACATATGCAGACATGACTGCCAGGATCTCGGGACTCACGGGTCTTCTTGGCTACTGAATCATGTGTAAAAATCTTAAGTGCAAACAATTGTACGCGTTTATCGTGTCTCTGGGGCGACGACCACCATTGAAGCTTCAACGGAGGAGAGAGAAGCCTTTGGAGAACACAGAGTCGAACAGAAAGGGCAGTGGAAAAGCAGATTCTTCGGGGCAGACAGCTTCGCCCAGGAAGAGATTCCGTTTAATTAAGCTCGCTGATTCTTTTGGGTTTTTTATTTTATTTTATTTTATTTTTTTCATTTTTCGTATTTTAGTAAAAATTGGTTTAAGCATTTTTTGGAAAGCCCTTAAGGTGGTACATCGATCCGATCGATCGAGCAGACTTTTGCCAAAAATATCCATCAAATTGATCAATGCTCATAAATCAAATGCGGAGATGCCATGGAGACGAGTATTATAAAAGTTTTTGACTCGCTTTTACTGGAAATTGCCCGCAAGAGGGCCTGGCTGGCCGAAATTAGTTTTGCCCTTGCCTTTTTCGTTTGCCTGATGCGTCCGTTATGACGACGCACGCTGACCCAATAATTATGCCCCCCTCCTCAATCCACACCTAACCATCACAACCGTCCATCCATCCATCGAGCCATTCCGCCATCCGTCCATCCTCCCGAGAAATTGAGAGTGAAACGCAAGCGCAGACATTCTATCCGATACATTTATTTTCTTATTTTCGGAGAGCCCGCGGCGAGCTAAACATTTTTGCTTATCAGTTAGATGTTGCCTAAGGTTTTTCCATGTTACGGATACTCTACAAAAAGCATTTGGAGCTTTACCAGTTATTGTGGAGTTGTTAATAAATTTGTATTAAATGCAATATAAATAAAAACAATTAAATCCATCGAATATAAAAATCTTCCATCAACTAAAATTAATTTACAAATAAAATAAATCCAAAAAAAAAATATAATCATCATAAGTTGGTTACATATTTTATTTTTTATTAATTTGATTTTTCTAGATTTTTATTTCAATCCGTTCTGGTAGGAATTTGCTACTGACCATTTTTTATTGGTCCAATTACACTAGTTTACAATTTTTTATTTTTTTTCTATATAAACGCTGGGACCCATTTTTTTCGTTTACTATTGGGTCACTGATCACGATGAAAAAAATAAAAAAATTTTCCAAAGAATCGTTTTGGAGATATTTGAAAAAGCTAGATTTTTGAGCACTTGTTTTATTAAATGTAACAGTTCTCAAAAACCGATGGTCCAAAAAATATTTATTTGGCACCTTTCGAAAGAAAATAGATGCACCTTTCCGAAAAGGTATGGCGCTTTGTGATCGGACCGAAATTGATGGACATATAGCGTCTGAAAGTTTCAAAAAAGTTTCATTTTTGGCTTTTATTTTTCATAGCTAGTTTTTGATAATTTTTTAATAATATTAATAAATATTTTTAAATTATTTTGAGTATGCAGATCTAAAGGGCCGTTAGTCCCAAAAAGTTGAGGCCGAATATTGGCAAATCGGGAGAACATTCTAGGAGATATGCATACTTTAGTAAAATGACTCAAAGTCATCTCAAGTCAGCAGTGGTACCAAAAATGTTTTTCAGGGGAAGTCGCCTGTTTTGCGATTTCCAATTTCGAGAAACGATCAAAATAGTGCCATGTAATGTATGTATACTTGATTCAAAGACATTTAATTAATCAAAAAAAAAAAAACCGAGAAAGAAAATCTTTTGATTTTTTCGACAAAAGTATGGTTTTCGGTAAACACCTAGCCCCGTTAAAAATCATCCGAAGCACAAAAATGTTATGGATGGTCGCTTTAAGAGGTGTATTTCTTATTTTTTTAGTACTTAACATTTTAAAACCAGTGTCTTTGTAAATAACTATATTTGCAAGAAAACATGCAAAAATAAAAATGTTTTTGGTAAGAACCGACATATAAAGTCAAGCTCTAGCTTTGGATGATTCTTAACGGGGCTAGGTGTTTACCGAAAACCATACTTTTGTCGAAAAAATCAAAAGATTTTCTTTCTCGGTTTTTTTTTTTTGATTAATTAAATGTCTTTGAATCAAGTATACATACATTACATGGCACTATTTTGATCGTTTCTCGAAATTGGAAATCGCAAAACAGGCGACTTCCCCTGAAAAACATTTTTGGTACCACTGCTGACTTGAGATGACTTTGAGTCATTTTACTAAAGTATGCATATCTCCTAGAATGTTCTCCCGATTTGCCAATATTCGGCCTCAACTTTTTGGGACTAACGGCCCTTTAGATCTGCATACTCAAAATAATTTAAAAATATTTATTAATATTATTAAAAAATTATCAAAAACTAGCTATGAAAAATAAAAGCCAAAAATGAATCTTTTTTGAAACTTTCAGACGCTATATGTCCATCAATTTCGGTCCGATCACAAAGCGCCATACCTTTTCGGAAAGGTGCATCTATTTTCTTTCGAAAGGTGCCAACTAAAAATTTTTTGGACCATCGGTTTTTGAGAACTGTTACATTTAATAAAACAAGTGCTCAAAAATCTAGCTTTTTCAAATATCTCCAAAACGATTCTTTGGAAATTTTTTTTATTTTTTTCATCGTGATCAGTGACCCAATAGTAAACGAAAAAAATGGGTCCCAGCGTTTATATATTTTGGCTGTAAACTAGTGTTATATTAGTTTAGATAAGAACTAAAAAATAGTTAAAAACCTTTCTGAAATAATTATTATTATTATCTTAATATCTTAAAACATTTTATAACTTCTTCAAAACAAAGTTTTTAGGGTATCTATTGTTTTACTTATGAAACCAAACAGCCCAGCTAACAATTCTTTTTTAACTAATGTTCCAAATGATTGGCTAAAATATAATTTTGTGATTGTTGGCTATATAGCACGCGTCACACACGCAGATAAAATTATAAAGCCGGGATCTGGGGAGAAGATATGGGAGAAGATCGGGCCGCGGGCAAATGTCACACCACGCGATAAGCAGGGGGTTTCACTTTGTCTAGACATCTTCTAGAGGCTTGGGATTAGAGGGGCCTCGGATTTTGTATTAGGAATTTGGGAGCTTGGAACTTTTTGATTTCTGATTTCGGTTTCAGCTTGACCGGGCTAATCAATTTTAAATGTGTTTTTGCGTGTCAATCGCTTGTTTGCGTGTGCGACTTTTATTGATATGCTTTTTGGTCTTTTGATTGTTGCCAAGGCATTTTGGTTAATAATTATTGCCTGACTTGCCTTGAAGTCACTCCACCTCCTTCTCCTTCTCCTCCTTTGATAGTTTCTCAGTTTCTCGATTGTTTTTCTGAGTGAAATTCATTTGATTTATTGCACAAATTATGGAGACAGCGAGTGGCTGTCGTTTCAGCCAGGTCTATTGGCCATTATGCAAGACAACAACCTGAAGCGGTGGCGAGCGACAACTATAACTATGTAAACACTGAAAAAAATAGTAAGTCCACAGATTCCATATTCAATTTTAATATTTTTCGCTATGTTTTTTATTTGTTTCGTGTTTTAATTACTCTTAAATACGAAAATATTAAATTAAACTCCCACTAACGATTTTAAAATGTGTCTGGCGCCCACACCTTTAAAGATTTCCGAGAAGTACAATGGCAATTTGTTGTGTATATTTATACCTATCGAAATGTAGAAGACATTTTTCAAATCGGACTATTCATTAAAAAGTTATACGCAATCAAAAATATTTTATATATCCATCTCCCTCGCACTACCTTTAGCCGAGTGACGGGTATTAGATAGTCGGGACACCAACCCGATTATAGCGTTCTCTCTTGTTTTTATTATTTTTTTCTGTGTACACTCAGGGAAAAATTCGGGTTTTTCGATGTCAAATCAAGTACGAACGATATCGAAAGTTGGGTAAGCACGAATTTTCTTGATCCAAGAACGAATATTTCAAACCAAGAACGACTAATTCAAGACCGAAAGTAAGAATTTGAGAACGAACGTTCTTGAAATAAGTACGACATAAGATTGTTTTAATAACAAAAATTCTACATTTAAGAATGAAAAATTCTTAATTTAAGTACTTTTGTACTTAATAGCTTTTACTTAACGTCATTAATTATTTAACTTATTTTTACTGTATAACATATTTTTAAAGTAATTCAAATTCAGAAAAAACTTTTAGTAATGATTTAAGTGATAGTTAGGAAAACTCTTACCCCGACCTCGGTTTGAACCCGCGACCACCAGCTCTGCAGTCAGACGCCTTTACCAACTCGACCACGCACGCTTCTTAAAGTGCGTGGACTGAAGAAGGCACAAAAACTCTCGACGAAAGGGCTAGCGTACAACTTCTATTTATTTATTTTCAAAAAATGTATTAAGGGTTTTTAAAACAAAAATAAAAAAAATTAACAGATAATTAAAAAAAAACAAAAATAAATGTTTGTTAAAAGTATTACTTAGGACTTGTCGCGACGAGGATTCGATGTCCGTACTTTTATTTTCCTTTATTTACAAAATTGCATTGTGCAGGCGCCTCTAACAGCTGCACCACCCTGGGAATTAGCCTTTTTTGGTTTAATTTTTATATTTAAGAACGACTAGTTCTTATTTCAAGAACGAAAGTTTTAAAAATTTCAAGTACGATTCGGTATTGGTTTAAGAACGTTCGTTCTCGAATTATTCGTACTACATTTTTCTGGGTGTATTTATAACCGCGTTGAGAGGAGCCAGCTAACTTTACACTTGTCTCTTTGGCGCATTTTTACAAATTTGGCACGCCTGGCCATAAAAATTGGTTCGAATAAAAAAGTGTGAAACTGCAAATGGCGTCGCCTTGGTTAGACGAGTTCTTGACTCGATTTGGCATAGCAACGATTAGCATAGTTGCTGCCCAGTAGCAATATATATATATATTCTCTATACATATATACAACCTATCTAACGATAGATATATCAACTGCAATTGGGGCGGCCCAGGGGGGCGTGGCACTGCCGCACGCGTTGCAACGGAAGTCCAGCTCATTTGGCCAGCGCAAAGGAATCGAAAGGAAATGCGGCGCGAGCGGAAGGGATTTCTTTTTTAAACGCATCCTGGACACACGTTCGAGGACAACTTCATTGATATATGGTTTGTTTTTCCTCCTTTTTTTAGACCCATCCAAACTTCCTGTGTGCGCGAGTCTTTTGTTTGCCAGCAAACGACCACCGAAAAAGAGTGTAATAAATATTCTCGAATTTTATTCCGGCGATTGGGGGTTCGTTTTATGAACTTGTCTAACCATTTTTGAGCTAGCCCAGCTACCAGCCATAAAAATATATAAGAAGTATTTTCAATAATTAAAAACGAGTTGCTTTTTATCGATTTGAAGCACCCTTCCAACAAATAATAAATAAGAGCAATAAAACCCTACAAGGAAAGCCAAAAGTTGTAAAATATTATTAACCAGGTCTTTTGATTCGTTGAGAGCCCCACGCAGCGCCACCCATGGAATAAAGAAAAAAGTCCGTAAAATTCCATTGATTGGTTAATTTCTTTCATAGTTTCCTCGGTTTTTATGGGCCCACAAAATGTCTTTTGTGGAATATGCTCCTTCAATGGCGAGACGAATATGTTGACAATAAACAAAAGATTGCGAGTGAAGTGGATGATGACTGTTGAAAGTTTGATGAAGTGAGATCGTATCGCCCAATATCGAAGTGGTATTGCTCATAAGGCGAGAGGGCTGGGCCATTAAACACCAATTTGTAGGCAATCGTTAAGACGTAAGAGGATAAATCAGAGAGGGAATCGCATGAAATTGTTCTATGAATATGTGATTTGATGATGATTTGTTTAGAAACTTCCGTTCGATGGGAAAGTTGTTGTTTATTTCGTTTTTATGATGTTTCATTTAATAATAGCTAAATTTAAAAGATTTTTTTAAAAAACATTAAATTAGTTTTGCCGTATTGCTGTTTTAAATAAATTAATATTGTTGTCAAAAGCTAATTATTTTTTATTTAGCTCTTATATAGAATTTTTTTAAGAACCTAATATAATTATGTATTCCTTTTTAATTGTCTCTGGAATATTGTTGGAATATTAATAAACAATAGAATTTGTAATTTGTTAAGCAATTTAATTAATGTTAATTTACAATTTTAATATAACCATTACAACATTATGTTGTAATTTTCTCAAGGTCGCCTATTATCTCAAAACATAAGGATGTCGGTCGCCGAATATTGTTTTCGTCGAAGGCTTCATAAATAGTCACGGACTTATAGCGTCCATTTAGAACTGCGCCACGGATATTGTTCAGTTGCAGTTCCATAATGAACGGATCAAACACTATAACGGTCTTGAAATTAAAGGCAATCCTATAGAGATACTAAGGATACTAAAAAAAATGCCTTTACTCACATCTTTAACTTTTAGGCATTTTTCTTTAATCTCCTCGCGGTTACGCACATGTTTCCACCAGTACTTGAAATAGTATTGTTTCTCGTTAAACATCGAGAGACAGAAGTCGTTAGTGCGCATGTTATAAATTGTCGGTTCCCAGGAACCTCGGTTGTACTTCAACACACTGAAACTGGACTAAAATTTCAAACGGTATTAGCATTTTATTATCGTTGTATTTACACATTTCAGAGTAGACTTACGGAAATTCGATCGGTGGGAGGGAAATTCCATTTAACTGTGGCATTTCCCGAAACATGGATGCCATCTTCGTCCTGATCGAAAACCATATTATCTAGGTTGAAGACGTCATGGATGAAAATCGAACCTGGTGGCCCTTCCTTGCATGGAGTGAAGATGTCCGGATCCTCAATTACCGTGTTGTAGTCGGTGGCCCAAATGTTCGTCACCACAACAAGAATTACCAGAGCTTGAAACATTTTTAACTATTTGAAGATCATTTTCCGTCCTTTTATAGCGACTGGCAACACGCGCTGTTAATAATGGGTCATCTAAAATGCTGTTTCTAGAGAGATGATCTTTACATGCAATTATTACACTTTTATAATAGGCAGTGGCGGATCTAGGATTTTGTTGTGGGGGGTGATATCAGAACAATTTGTTCGTTGCATACTTTTAGAATATCAAAATTCCTTTCATTTACACCCGAGTGGGGGGTGATATATCACCCATATCACCCCCCGCGGATCCGCGCATGATAATAGGAAATAATAGGTAATAGAGGTAATAATGTTGTGACGATCGCACCTTCAACATTCAACATTTTTGATTTCACATTTTCTAATAAAAAATCAAACAGGAACTGATTAACAAACAACAAATTTTGTACAATTTTTTCTTAGAAATCTTTCAAAACCAATCAGCTTAAAAGTTCGACGTATAGTGCGTTTCGTTACTATGTGGCAATGATTAGCTAAAAAGAAAAGTAAAACCTATTCGATTTTTATACTGAACTTTAACGATATATTTTTTTTTATTTGAAGAAATATACTTTTGATCGAGATAAAATTAATCACCATCAAATTCCAACACCTTTTATTAACCTCTAACTGTAAAAATACCTCATCACGTTTCCGAAGTCCGTATAATGTTTAACCCGCTACCGCTACGTGATTCAAATATCCGGGTCCCGGTCACGCGCATCCTAATAACACTTGTTCCCGAAAAACAGTCCCAAACAGGAAGATAATTTTCCACACCTTTTGTATATCTTCCAGGGAAAACGGAAGTCATCTCCCAGTCAATCTTGTAGTGTGGCCACAACAGATAGTCTTGGGCTAATAAAGATCTTCACTTTTTAACACCACACGTAGTCCTTGGAAATTTTCTGGCTAATTGAGTTATGGGCCAAAACAAGGCAGCGCCCAAGAGATCGATTACGATCAATACCCGAAAACAATATTATTTACAATTTTTCTAGGTAAACACGGTGAGTTTTGCACGTGTGTAACAGGTAAATTCTGGGGAAATCTGTCTGGAAAGCAGAGAGAGAGAGTGAAAGTGTGCCCAGCAGGAGGATCGTTATCCTGGGCATCGTCCTTATCCGTACAACTGGATAAGACTGCTACAGGTGGCGCCTAACGGTGCTCCGAGTCATAATATCCCTTGTTTATTTTTACTACATGGGTGTGTGAAATGTTTCGAACATAAAGGTGTCCTTTTCTTGAGATTTACTTTAAAGGACAATACGATAAGAAAAGTTGCAATAGAAATGGCTCAAGAAAGACAATAAGTAAAATATCCCAAATTATTTCAGAAAAAATGTAATAGAAATTTAAAACTAGTTAAGTCTTATAATTTAGAGTTGTATTTATTAGATCGTAAAATCTTTATATGTGTTTTATAAAAATGTATATATTAGCTAAAGACTGTATATATAATAACAATCATAAATTATCAACCTGCCGTAGATGAACTTTAATAAAACTGAAAAGTAAATGTATAAAATGCTTACAAAACATATAAGCAAAATCAAAAGTAACTAAGTTAGTGAACTCTTTTTATTAGTAGACTCAAGGGAATTCCCATTCCATTTCGAATATAAATATAATATAATAATAAATAGTAAATCATATTTAAGCCTGTAAGTTTATGGTGCGATCGATAAATCTTAAAATGTAAAATATATAAATGCAAATAGCTTGATGAGGGAAAGTTTATTTACTGATCACTTGATAATTTATTGCTATATCTTGATTGTAACGACCATGTTACATTTCTAGGATTTTACAGAGTCCAAACTCCAGTAATTTGCATACTTACTCGCCCAAGGGGAATCACACACCCTTTGGCTGAGCAGCTTCTCAGTGTGTAATTGAAAAATTGCGGCTTTTCCTGACTGACAGACAAAAAATCTCAGCTGCAGCCAATGAAGTCTGCTATTTTTTTACTAAAAGAACAGAAACTATTCCTTCGTTCGAGAGGGCGACTCAATTATGAGGAATGGTTTTTGGTTTCGGGCTCCTAAGCCCGAGCACTGCCGCAAACATTCGCATCAATTATGCATACGCCAACGCACACAAAGGACTCTCCGGCAGCAGCAGCAGCTCCTGAAATCCTTGCTAACTTGGCTCAGCCCAGTTTACCGCATGGCAAATTCGACGAATTTCCTGCGGTTTTCAAGCATTTCACTTGCTTGCCTCCCTGAAATGCCTCCTCCATCTCAACCGCAACAGCATTGGTCAAATTCAATTTATTGTAAATGTGCAAAAGGATTTGTTGCGGGCCTGAAAACCGAAAACCGAAAACCGAGCGAGAATGCAGCTGTACTCGAGGCGAAATAAAAGGGGAACAGTTGTCCTTCTCGTTAACATGGCACATCCGCATGTCAAAAATGTCGCACAAAAATCAATCGGCCGGCCGGCGATCCACTGGGGTCCACTGGGGGTCCAAAAGGGAGGGTCAGACGTACCAGGAACCCTGGATCAAAATGGAAAAAAAAGAAAAAGAAACTAAACAGAAATAAAAACAAAAACCCAAAGGCAAACCCGAGCCAACTGAAAAGCAAATTAGCAATTCCGATGCGACCATTTATATTGTTCATTCTCATTGTTGTTGACGATCAGACGATCGCGTTTTTATTTTTATTTCATTTTCTATTTCCCTTTAAAGTGTGTGTGTGTTTCTGTGTAAAAAGTAACAAAAAGCTCGCTGGTTTTTTTTAAGTTATTCCGCCGTGTAGTTTGGAAGCGATCGACAAACGGATTTTGCTGTTATCAAGTCCCGAACCAAATGCAAATTAGACGCACAAAAGTCAACCGAGTGGCGAAATGGAAGGGGAGGGGGTAATGTCTGACTAAAACCGACTAAAACGACATTTTCACTTACCTCGCACATTTGTCAGGCGAAATAACAAGAAACGAATAAGAAGTTAAAGAGCCATTTATGCTCCAAATGTCGGCAATCAATAATACTCGGAAATATTTCAGTCATGCAAACTTCGTACCCCCGAAAAGCCACAAAAATGTTTGCGTGTTTTGCATTTCTTATATATTATATATGGGGCTTGTCATTAGGAGAAAAATTGTTATATTTATTTTAATTTGGGTGAGTTTGTTTACCGAACATATAGTAGTTTTGGTTTTGGAAGGGGGTCAGAACGGCGCTTCTCTGTAAATATATTATCAGGCAATTTAAGTCCGTTTTGTAGCGAAATTTATTCACAGACCTTCTACAAGAATTGCTAGCAATTAATCAATAGGAATTGACATAAGAATAAATAGCTTAAATTGATTTCGATGAACAGTAGTCTTTTGGTAATAATAATTATTGAAAACAAAATCGAAATACAATTTGTAGCCTGGGTAAATCTTTATTTCCAATAAAAACTTCGTGTTTATTCATTCTTCTTTTTTTAATAATATTGTAATTTTCAACAAATTTTAATTATAATTTAAAATGTAAGGTACAATTATTTTTATAAATAATTATAAGCAATACAAAAAAACACAAAACAAAAATTGGAATTCGATAATGTATTTTATTTATAAATTCAATCAAAATATTTAAAACATATACTTGATTTATTTATAAATTCCATTATTAAAATCTGGTTTTGTTACCAATCATTTTTAAAACCGTAATAAATCCCAAAGTGGATTTAAAATAAAACAATAAAACAATTAATTATTTTTAATAAGATTTGAATAAATAAATTCATTGAACTTTAAAATATTCAAACCATTTGAAATGAAGTTCAACAAAGTTATTAAATCTTTTAGATGACATCTTTTTTCACAGAGTTACCAATAATTATTTTACTTTCCTGTTGGCGCCACTGCAGCCCATAAATAACTCATAAAAAAGTGCCCACAACAGCAGCCCGCAGAAAATTGAACAATTGTGTGTGTCTACCGAATGTTTTTTACGATCCCCTACCGTTAGGTACCCGAAGATCACTTTCCCTTCGACAACGGGTAATAAATTAATCAAATCTCGAACTGAACTCACATTTTCCTGGGAAAACTGCAGCTCACACCTACACAGGGATTTCGGGAGGTACGAGTATACGTGGTAAATGATTTGTTTGACAACAAGCGTAGACACATTTTTCCGGGGGACTTCGCAGAATCCCGGGCACTCGGATCTCAAATCTCGTATCTGTGCAAATGATCGGGAAATTGCCGGTCAAGATCTCTGTCGCCTGTGTGGGCCATCATTAACCTTTAGCCTTACTAAATGTCAAACGTCATGGCCACTTATCGAATGTTGATTCAATGTCCCATTGCCCCTGTGATCTTATTAGGCATTTTCCGGGTTTTCAAGGGGTTCGGACACAATTATCACCCCCGCACAAAGCGAAACGTCATCGTTGGCAGCCAAGTCATTGTAGTCCAGTCCAAAGTCCCCCCTCAAAATGTTTCTTAATGAATAAGCAAGGCAATACAAAGGATTCAATGCGATTCGAACTGGGGAAAAAGGGGGTATTAACAAATGACAACCATGCGATAGTGTAGATATGGATATGCCTCGAAAACCTAATTAAATGACACGTTCCAGAGAAATTCGATTCAGGCGGGCCTACGTACGTCAAAATGGTTTAAATGATTTAACTGATTTCAATGATCTGCGCTGATAAATTGTTCAAGAAACTCAAAGTCAGCTTGCTCATTTCAAGGAATTAGGAAGACTTTTTTGTAAATCCGTATTTAAATGGATAGTTTTAGGCCAACCAACAAATAAATAAATATTAAATATTCTATATGCTATTGCCTATCACATACGTACTTAACTAATTATAATTATACTAAAATATTTCTTTTTTAAACTTAAATTAATTGAGTTTTAATTTTATCGCATGAAACGGTTTTAAAGCAGTTTGTTTGTTAAAAAGCAGTTGTCTATTAAAACTGCTTGCATTTAAAAAATAATGTAAAATTCAATGTAAAATGCAATGTAAAATGTAATGTAAAATGTAATGTAAAATGTAATGTAAGTGTATAGGAAATCAAAATGTTGCCAGACTGTTTGATAAAGAAAACATGAAAGTTAATACTTGAAAATAAAAAGGTAGTCTAAACTTACATACACCGAGAAAAAAACCGTGCTCATCGATGTTGATTTCAGTATTTTCGATCTCAAAAACTAGCCAAGATTGACTCATATTAAAAATTCTTAAATCAACATCGATGTCATCTCGGTTTGTGAATGGCTTTTTAGTACATATGCTCTCGATATCGAGATTATATTCTATTGAGTTCAACATCGAATCTATGTCGATTTCAAGATAAAAATTGAATAAGAGAAGAAAAAAATAATAAAATAAAAACATTTCAATTATTATATTCAGGGTATTCCCTTAACTGTGAGCCAGATTATAAAAGTAAGCGTGAGCAATCTGACATTTCCCTAACGCGTCACTTTTCCCCTGAAACGCCAAAACCCTTCTAAAAGTTCATCACTAGTTTTGCAGTCGCTTGAATTTGGTTTTTCCCCGAAAAAATATTACGGAAGCAAATTACATTCGCAATGTCGTCAAAATTAAACGATGCTCTTGAATTGCTGATAGAAAATCTATCAAAAAATCCTACACCGGAACAGCAGAAGTATATGCTGGATGCAACCGAAATATATGAGCAGATAAATCAAGGTTTCACAAACATCGATTCCATTTTCAAGGGCCTAATCAGTAATTGGGACGAGACATGTAAGTCGTCATTTATCTTTGTACATTATCGTATATGTGGCAATTATTTATTCCAAACTTTTTTTTTCTTCTTCAATAATTCTTACCCAAAAATTTCAAGTTTCCTTCTTCATCTTAAGATGCCATTCAATATAGAAACTCAGCGAATTTACCTTCCTATTGAACAAGACCTCCAATGGGTCGTTCTGAAAACAACGGCCAGTCATCCAGGAGTTGTGAATGGATTTTTTAGCGGGGAAAAAATAACCAACCTATTCAATTTGGATTTGATGAGAGCTATCGCCACAAAATCTCCGATCAAGTGTAAAAGCGGAACATCTTACAGCCTTGCGATTTGTATGGACACGTACAACAGTTTTGAAATTCAAGCTGTGGAATCCGGACTTGATGACGTGACAATTTTGTATCGCTTTATCCTGGAGTTTTATTTTCCCAACAATTCTACTCCGTTCATCTGCATGGACACTTACTTTGCGGAAAACAAGAAATCGGAGAAACAGATCAAAGTTAGGACCATAAACGCATCAATACAAACTTTGATGATACAATTAAATTTATATTCATCTTTATCGATCCCAGTTTTATGTAAGATACTGGATACAATTGACTGGGTGGAGGCGCCCAACGTTTGTGAAACTTTACTGAAGGTATTATTATTCCCGTACTCAACAAATATTGATTTATCGTTATGATTTTTAATTATTTGCAGATTATACTTATGATTATTCCTAGGTTGCAAAACGCAGAACCCTTGCGTTGCGTTTACAAACAGCTATTAAAGTTAAAGCACTCGAACTCTATTGATATGTCAGAGCTAAAGAAAGTTCTTAACTTCAAGTAATTCGAAAAAAAGATCTTAAAGCCAAAAAACAAAAAATGGAAAATTAAATTTAAACGAAACAACAATGATTTTCTAAATTCGCTGACCTGCAACTCAATTCTGGAATATTTTTTCAAGAACATTTCATTTTGAACGAACCATACTTTGTCATAATTTTAGACCCAACTTACATATTAAACGATTTACCCAACTTAATTTTTGTTTTTCTTTAAAAAAAGATAAAAACTGTGGATCAATGGAGAAAAACGGTTTCTTAACTTAATCTTTTACTTTTCTATACTAGTTTTCAGATTTATAGGATAAGATCTACGCACTCATAGCTTAAAGCTAAAAAAGCTCCTACGAGGAACTTGCGGTTACTTTGATTAAGATACAAAAATAGATTACTCATACTAGAAGACAGTCAGTAGTGAATAATATATAGAGAAGTTCAGTGACCATGAGTTAGGCCGCCGGAAATTCGTATGATAAAGTCATAACCTGTATTTTTCGATAGACTTTCTTTTAAAAGTTTAAAAAGGTTATCGAGTGTACCGAACCCTCATCCTATATCACATGCCAAAAACCCATCCCCACGCAGCAACAGTTTAACAATGCCGACATTGAATTCCCATGGCAACTGAGGAAATTCCGCCGTTGTTGTTTATTTTGGATACAAATTCTAACCAATGTCATCAGCTAAACACAACAAAAATTTACAATTTAAATAACGAGTTAAAAAAGCAAAAAAATATAAATAGGGGAAACCAAAGAACCCCTGTGAAAATGTGTCACCTTAGTATATCACTTTTTTACACATAATTTCGGCAAGCGGTAGACTTTTACCCGATAAATATTATAATTTTTTAAAACTCCCGAAAACGTAACAGTGAGAAAAGTGAGCGCAATGCCGACGATCCCAAAGAGGGAATACAACAAGCCCAATGGCGGGGGCAAAAGTTCGGGAATGGATTTCCTTAGTTCCGGAATCAAGGGAACCGAGGTCACCGAGATGCAGCTGAAATGGCACGAGAATCCTTGTCCGGCGCCACCATGCAAACAGGCCTTCTGGTGGGCCAGCCAGCCCAAGCCGATCAAAATCAAAGGTTGCCCCAAGTGAGTAGCAAACAGAACAGAAAACTCCCAAAGAATTTTCTAAACATACCCTGTAATTGTTGTAAGGGAATTTTATGGGTATATTGAACACTTCAAAGATGGAAATATCCATAGATTTGTAGATTTTGTTTATATTAAAGTATTCAATAATTTATCAATATTAAAATGTATAAATTATATTTTACTCGGTACTCTAGTGCGATCTCCATGTCATATAATAGGTACAACATAATACTCCTAAATATTACAACTTGAAACAAATATTACAAAACTGTTGCACAAGGGCATAAACAAATATCGAAGAGAATCAAATAATCATATATGACAATATTCTGATGATGGGTATCTTATAGTTGCAAGGTGGGGCTTCAATCCTAGTGACTTAACGCCTTGGGAAAGGGATTTCCTATATGTCTCCCCACTGGGGTCAATGGAATCCGAGTCCAAAAACGAAAGTCATAAATTGCGTAAATAAATTATTAAACGCTGGCCGTGTTCGGTTGATGGTCAATACAAAGGACCAACTAAAGGACACGCAAACTCGGTACCATTTTGAATGGAAACATTCGTGTTCCGAAGGAAACAATGGTCGGGTGAACTGAGGGGGGAAATTATGAGGAGTGTGCAAGTCGTTGAGTGCTTAAAACTAGAAACTGACGCACTATCATAAAAATATTCATACATATATATCTGGCTAAAGATAATGACGGGGGCTGGACTTGGGTCGGATTAAGGTCAAACTGGGAATAGGGATGATCCCAAAATATGATAGAAAAGAAAAAACTTATTCGGATCATCTAAATTACTCATTTATTTAGAAAATTGTGATTGATATTTGGTTACCTTTGAAAGTAGTTTGATATGTATCCAATTTAAGATAATTATAGATAATTATATATTTTTTTAGGGCTTCTCCTGAAAGGTCTAAGGTCATAAAACGATTCCAATCATATCGAAAAATGAAAGAGAAACGATTGCTTTCAGATTAAATAGCCTTACCTTTCTGCTGTTCAATTTGATAAAGGTTCTTATAGACTTCTGATGTATTCCTCCTAAGCCCAGTAGCAGTAATCTCTCATCTACTTACTGACCTTTCCTTATTGCCACTCCTACAAAAGCACCTCCTTCGAGTGCCAAGAAATCCACTTAATTATGCTCAGTTGGCTGTTGAATTCCGCTTATCAGGCAGTCCTAACAATTGACCTTGGCCATTGACATTAGCTGGGAGGTGTTCCAAGTTCCAAGTAATAGAACCGAACCACCCACCTCCGATTTCAATGTCAGCCAGCGAAATGCGTGAAGTCATCTCCAACAATGTGACAGGAAATGTGGACACTATCGAATAAAATTCAAGGTCCTCCACCGGGGCAAGACCTTTAATTGGAGACCCAACGACTTGGGTGGAAACGAAAAAAAGCTCTTATGCAAAGTAGAATTCCTGGGAACGCGGATTTGGCCATACCAACGCCACCGACTGTTAACAGTTCGCATTATTATTGCAACACCTGGCCATCAGGTGCCTTAAACCCCAAGACACACTTAGAGAAATGGGATAGAGTTCGTCTGTGAAGGCAAAAAAATATATAGAGGTTCAAAGAACACCTGAAAATATTTATGTTCTATATACACACAAAAAAAAACTTGGTAAAATCAACTGTAATAATTGTCAAAGAGGCCCCAAACAGCAAAATTGTCAATTCTACCAATTAAATAGTTACTTTCACAACAACAAATACACATAATTAGCAAGGACACACATCCAAAGCAAAAACAAAATACACGCAACTATTTTTTATAGTAACGTAACTATCTGTATAGGTCAATTTTACCAATCAAATTTTTTTGTGTGTAGTATTTTTTAAAGCATTGGACTTACGGTCTTAAAATTCAAATAAGATACTTTTAAAAATGATTTCACCAAATTTTTTAATTTCATACTTTAAGGGCCGTTTTCTCGTCCGCCTGTTAAATTTAAAGTAGGGTTAAATCTTTGATTTCCCATACGATTTCAAGGTTTTAACCATACTTTAAATTTAACAAGCGAACGAGAAAACGGTATTTAATTTAAATTAATAAATTGCGTGGATATGGTAGAATTTTCTTATGAAGTTATTTGATTTCTAAGGTAATCCTAATTTAACTTCAAGTTAGGAAACCTTTGTTTTTGGAAAAAACGTTTATAAAATAAAGTCAAGGGTAAAGTAGAGTAAATGGTAAATTTCCCAGAAGTAATTTCGAATATTTTTCCGACTGCACGACCGACCGCTGACCAAGGGCCGAACCCAAAGTCGAAACCGGCGGGTCCGAGCGCGAGTCCTGCGAGTCCTTTGGTCATTTGGCGTTTGCCATTCGAGCCGTGCGGTACGTGGTGTTCCGCGGTGAAATCAAACAACAAAGCAACACCTGAGCGAGCCACAAAAAAGTATAGGAAAAATATTGATTAACTTTTTCGGTGTGCGGCGGCGGGTGAGAGAACCGTGTGGTGGCTATTTATAATGAACGAAGTGACCGGTGGCCGGGAGCAGGGATAACCGAGGAGGAGGCGGAGACGACCATGCCAGAGACGACGACGAATCAGCAGCAGCCACAGCACCCAGCACTTTCACATCCTACGGAACCCAAGATCTCAGCCCCAGAAACCGAACACTTCCCCGAACCCAACAATAGACCGGATCGCGTGCAGAACTTCTCCTTCGCCAGCAGCTATCCCTACGCACCAGGACGAGTGTCCAGCAACTCTATCCAGAACTCCGGCTACAACTCGAACTACAACTCATCCGGTTTCAACGTCCAGCGCTATCAGAGTCCCTACAATTTCCAGCACGTGGTGACCAACGCATTTTCGGTGCTGCGCCATCAGCCCTCCGAGGCGGAGGAGCTCGATTCGTATCCAACTATCCAGCGACCCCAACAGGCCATCGTGCGTCCCATAAGACGTGAGGAGGGGCCAACGGATCAGCAGGATGGCCATGTAGTGGACTCCACTGGGAATCCCACGCGGAGATCCTTCTTTTCGCGCAGCAACCAGGAGGTACGCAGCTTTGCCGATGAGCTGAGCCAGAAGTTGCGCTTCCTGGCGCCCGAGGAGCAGAACTACGGCGGTCGGCACAGTGCCAACAGTTCGGGAGCCTGGATGGATCCCTCGATGGCTCAGAGGCCGCGCTTCGAGACGACAGTGCCGCAGGGCATCTTCCTGCCGCCGCCGCATGAAGTCCAGATGATACCGGCCACCATGCTGAGGCGGCATGTCTACGCCTACTCCTCGTATCCCATGATCCTGCAGGGCTACTACACCAAGGATCCCGGGAGTGAGCAGAAGGAGCAGAAGGTGACCGCCACCCGGCTGAACGGAGTGCGTGCCACGGCGGCAGTGGCGGCGGCCACAGCTGCGGCCTCCAAAGCCTCCCAAGCCTCCCAGTCCTCCCACAACCACGATTCGCAATCCCTCGCCGGCGGTCTACACATCACCAAGGCCCAGTTCCAACAGCAATTGCAGCAGCGTCGCACCAACAACGACAAGAGGTAATAAAAAGAACCAACCAACCCCCCAAAAATGGTATGGGGTTCGAACTTCGAACTGAAAAAAAAAGAAGGTGGGAAGGTCCAACAACTGACCAAGGCAAAGTGGGCCAAAATATATTACCATAAATTCAAATGAGTAATGCAGAGAGCCAAGCTAAAGGGGAAATGGAACCAGAACTAGAAACTCCCCTTTTAAGACCCAACAACTTTGCTTACTACCTTTATCGATTGACACCTAAACATTTCAATTACAAATATGTTTTTGCTTTAAAGAGACGGAAGGAGTTAATATTTAATTCGAATTTTAATATGACCTTCCATCTCCTTAGGAGTCCTTGAAAAAACTGAAGATTATTTATATATGTATTCAAATATTTTAAAAACTGATAAGCATCGTGTAAAAATCCACTTTAAAGAGACGGAAGGAGTTAATATTTAATTACAATTTTAATATGACCTTCCACCTACTTAGGAATCCATGAAAAAACTAAAGATTATTTATATAGTATTTAAATATTTTAAAAACTGAAAAGCATCGTGAAAAAATCCACTTTATATTTCCTTGAAACTTTGGTTTTTACCTTTTATCAAGTTGTAAAAGTTTACACTTCAGAAAATTAAACTGGTATATTTTAGTAACTTATTCAAGCAAATCTTCACTTATAAAGGTATCTTTAAAAAATGATTCCTTGCAAAGGGACAGTCAAAGAGGATATAATCTTCCTTACTAACCAAGTATCTTCTATTGCTTTACATTTACCTTTACCCCTTTACCTTTACTTCTAACCTAGTATTGACTCTTCAACAATTCAATTAGAAATGCTTTTCCAATAACATTCGGACATTGTAAATTCCCTGAACGGTTTGACTAATTTATTAAGCGCATTCTCGAATGGGAAACTCGTTTGCCTTGCATAAAAGAACATGCGAACCGACGGACAAAGGACCCTCGAATGTGTCGTGCCAGCGGAGAATATTCTATATTCCCAGCTCTGGGCTTAAATAATTTAAATCAAGATTTCGTAAACAACAACAATGGGTAAAAAGCGGCGAAAAATAGTGCCACAAATGGAGGGAAATTAAGTTCAATTACCACACCAAAGGGGCCAGAAGGACACCTATGGAGTAACAAAAAAAATACAAAAACGGGTCCTGGCGGGTGTCTTCCTTAAATGGATGTTATTCTGTTAAATGGGCTTACCTTTTTTGGGTCACAGAATGATATTATGAAATATCACTCAAGAGTTGACTGAAGACAAGTCATTTGGACAACCTTTTTTGAGGGAAATCCACATACATTAACTATGTATTTAATATTTGTAGCGAAAAAAGTTTTTATATTATTTTCTCTGAAAACTTTCTTTTAATGTATTTTTATAAAGAGTAACAAGAAATCAGGTAGCCAAGTATTGTTAATTAGTTTTATTATTATATCAGACTAATTCATTTTACTTTGAAATAATTCTTAGAGCTTGAAAAAATATCGGCAATTGTACATTTTCCAATATCTAATATTATTTCTTGAAAATATCGATATCAACTCAACAAAATTGAGAAAATATCGAAAATATCGATATCATCGAAACAAAATTGAGAAAATATCGAAAATATCGATATTATCGAAACAAAGTGGATACAATATCAAAATATCGATATTTCCGAAACAAAATATCGATATTTTAGGCTCTATTATATATTCAAGAAGTTTTAAAATTATAAAATTAAATTGATAAGTATTCTAGACAATTTCATAAAATTCAATACAAAATGATTTCAAAAATTATAATATCAAGTATTCATAAAATAATCTTTCTGTGCAGGGTAAACCCCAAGTAATAGGCATAAGGAAGACGGACCATGGGTTCCTCGTTCCATTAGCTGATTTCTTTGGTCTCTAGACCCAGACCCAGAGAAATGTTGTTAGACATTCGCCAGCAACTTCAATGTGACTTCCTGTTTGTGGGCCAAAAGTAGCTGAAAATTTGCATAGGTCACGAGTTCAGGTGCCAAGTTCCTCGGTCGGTAATAGTGCAATGTCTGCCAATGCATATGTACATATGCGGTAAAAAATGTTTGTTTCCCCATTTACTTGCCAGGGGGCCATACATATAAATTAGCAAGTCATAAATTACTCACCAACTGCGGACGACTGCGAGTCCAGTCTAACTTTAAAGCTTTAAGTACAAATCGGTGGCCTTCCATCTGACCCAAAAGTGTACTGAACTTTGGGGAAATTGATTCGAATCGGAGATGACTTGACAAGCGGCCTGCGAGGGCGTTGAGAAATGCACAAATTTGATGTTTATCGCCTTGCTAGTGCAACAGATTTGGGTCTAGAAGAAAAAACACACTGAACATAAAATAAATTAGGAATTTAAAAAGGAAATTATAAGATCACTGTTTACCAAAATTCACATATTTTAACTGTTTTTATTCCATTAAAAAAAGTCTAAGAGTTTTGAGTTAATCAAGAATTTTAATAAATATCTTAAGATATATTAAGATATTGAAAAATTTTTTTTGAAAATCTTAGATAGCATCTTTGTTATTAAAAAAGATGCTATCTAAGAATTTCAAAAAATTATAACAACGGATGACCAAAATTCACATATTTTTACTGTTTTTATTCCATTAAAAAAAAATGTAAGAGTTTTGAGTTAATCAAGAATTTCAATAAATTTCTAGATATTTATTTCTGATTTTATTAAAGTAATTAAGATATTGAAGATTATTTTTTTGAAATTCCTAGATAGCATCTTTGTTATTAAAAAAAGATGCTATCTAAGAATTTCAAAAAATTATCAGATAACTGATGACCAAAATTCACATATTTTTACTGTTTTCATTTCATTAATAAGAAATCTTAATAATTTCATTAAATATCTAGATATTTATTTCTGATATTATTAAAGTATTTAAGATATTGAAGATTTTTTTTTTTGAAATTCTTAGATAGAATTTCAAAAAATTATCAGATAACTGATGACCAAAATTCACATATATTAACTGTTTTCATTCCATTCAAAAAAAATCTAAGAGTTTTGAGTTAATCAAGAATTTGAATAAATATCTAGATATTTATTTCTGATTTTATTAAAGTAACTAAGATATTTAAGATTATATTTTTGAAATTCTTAGATAGCATCTTTTTTTAATAACATTATTAATCTAAAATACCCTCATATTAAGTACTTAGTATAAAAACACATTTTGAAAAGTTGTTTTTCTGAATGTGAAGTTTGTTGAACTGGGTCGAGGTTTACTAATTGATGGCTCTCACCTGCCACACCTCCTGGCTGTGTTCTCCATTTGCTCCTTTTCCTCCTGCAGACCCATCGTCCCGCCGCCGGAGCCTTACAAGAACGTCATGTACGACCGTCGCGTCATAAAGGGCAGCAACTTCGGCAACTCCTCGCTTGTGGTGAGTAGACTGCTCAGTTCTCTGCCAGCCCTGACCCGCGACTAATCCACTTTTCATTTTCCGCTCCAGACGGATGTGGACCCCTTCGACAAGGCCGCCGAATTGAGGCGCCGCAATATGTTGCGCAAGCGGACGATGCAGTGCCGCAATCAGCGGAACGTCCTGGGAACTCCGCCGCCCGTCAAGGGACGCAAACACGAGACCATACAGACGGAGAAATATCTGGAGAAGTTGGTGCAGCGTCCGCCGGAGTTCTCCATCGACACGCAGACGGATCTGTTTCTGGAGAAGCCGCCAACGCCCCCATTCATCCCGGCCAAGGTGGGCGTGGATGTGGGCACCGAGATCGGCGACGGCGAACTCTTCCACTTCGATGCCGAGGCCCAGCCCATTATCGATGTCCTGGTGGACGCGTGCATCGAGCAGAGCATGTTGGAGGTGGCCCACGAGATGGAACTGGCCAGTCTGCGGCGCAAGCAGGAAGAGTAAGTGGTCCAGCGATCTGAAAGGGATTAACTTATTTAATATGGATCAGGAAATATTTAGAACTAAATATGATATTGTTAGGACCCCTCACGAACCTTGCAAAACCGCGAATTCTTTAGATTAATCGATCTTTTCTTAATATGATAATCATATTTGCAAGGATCTTTAGTACACACAAAAAAAACTATGTAAAATCAACGATTTAATAGTGAAAACTGCCCCAACCAATAAAAAATAGAAAATGACCCAACAAATAGTAGATTACCTAGAAATTGGTAGATGACCTACAAAATAGTATTTTACCCGGAAAAAAATTTAGTTTTTTTAAATTTATTTTTTTAACTATTTTTATTTTTAATTTAACTTGTTATATTAATTTATATTGAAGTTATTTATAGACACTTACATTTCACAAAAAAAAGGAAAAACATCATCTGCAAATGCAGGATTTAAACTCACGACCCAGAGATTATGAGTCGGATACTCTAACCACGCTAAGTCCAGAAAAATAGTTGACCTACAATTTATAATTGTATTTTTAAAACAACAAAATACATGAAGGAAAAAATAGTTGTAAAAAATAAAACAACAAAATACACGCAAACAAATAAAATAGTTTTGATACGATATTAATTAAGACGTTACTATTAATTTTCCAAATGAAAAAAACAACAAAATACATGAAAATTTCGTAAATAGGTTTTCCACTATTTTAATTGTTAAATGCTATTCAATGAACAAAAAAGTAAAACAACAAAATACATTAAAAATTCAGCAAATAGTGAACTACTATTTTTCTATGTTGATTTTACATAGTTTTTGTTTTTTGTGTAGGAAAATACTACTGATTTTTTGTGTTTAATTTAAATTTAATTTTCCTATATTTTTTATAACTGTTCCCTTGACTTCAAACTAAATGATATGGTATGATAACCCACAGATTCCTGGCCCAGAGGGAGGCGGAACTGGCGGAGCTGCGTCGCCTGGAGGCGGAGGAGATGCGTTTGCAGGCGGAGAAGGAGCGCCGCCTGCGCCAGGATGCGATTGCCAAGGAGCTGGACGCTGAGATGCAGAAGAGCGTAACGGCGGCCAAGTTGCTCCAGGGACACATCGCCAGTCTGGTGCCCGAGGTCCTGGAGAACATTGAGCCGGCCAGCGACGCGGTGAAGAAGGAGCAGCTGATGAAGAGCATCTGCCCGTGGCTGTCCGCCGAGGTGGCCGAGGAAGTGGGTCACATTGTGGACTCACGCGAGATCCTCACCGCGATCATTCAGGAGATTATCAAGCAGCGTGCCGAGATCTATGCCGGCTATAGGGATCCCGAGTCGGAGCCATCCGCTCCGGATGCGGGTATTTGCGAGGAGGAGGGCTGCGCCATCGATGAGATGGAGGCGTGTCCTTGCGAAACGGGAACGGAGGAGGATTGCCCCGAACCGCCGTCACCGCCTCCTCATCTCTAAATGATTTCGTTAGAGTTCAGTTCAGTGACCACACACACCGCACACACACCCTACACACCTGCGAATGTACCGCTATGAAATCAAGGATGGCTGCAACTTTGTTTTTGTGTCTGGCGAAGGACTCGATTCGCCGCAGGACCCGCAATCGGGCGCCAAACACAACTGCACAGCGGCGGCGGAATGGCGAAATCGAATCGAATGATAAATTGTAAACTGGATAATTGTTAAAGGTTTTTGTGTTACCTAAAAATTCAACGAATAAAGCTCGACAAAAGAATTGCCCTAATTAATATTTTAGGGAATTTTGAAAGGGGCAGTATATTTTGGTTTATTTAGCTTTGATCGAATGTGCATGGGTCAATTTTTAATTTTTGATTTTTTCATGCTTCTGGGGGCCAAATTTAACAGTATTTAATGCAAAATTGTTTAGAATAAAAATATCTATCGATCTAGATAGGTTGGAATTCCGGGGGAATTTGGAATTTTTAAGAAGATAAAAGTGCCGCCAAATTCAAATTTGAACCAGTAAGTTCCAAGACATGAACCACTATGTAAAAACACTAACCATATGGGAAGGCGTTTGGGTGTGTGTCAATGGTGAATCCAAGCTCTCGACCCGCTGGAAACTGGAAAGCAGTTGCGAAAGTCTGCACTTTTGCACAAAACTGGTGATGTGAAAAAATATAGTCGATATTTTTTGAATGATATTTTTTTAATATTTATCGGTTTTTAGCGGCAGTTTAAATACAAACTTTTTTCATGAATTCATTCAAATTCCAAGAATCTTAAAAATAAATATAAAATTCTTGTTGTATTGTGCTCAAAGGCCAATTTCCATAAAATGAAACTTTTTCTTAATTTTAGGACATTTTCTATTTCCAATTAAATTGACTTACACAAACGTTGTACCAACATGCACGGTACATCGGTGGAAAGGAAATTAATTTGACTAATTAACTAATGTGGTACGGTTAACGAAAAGCCGTCAGTTTTTAAGGAAAACGCATAGCGCGTTGTCGGCATCTCATTTGTTCCAAAATTGTAAAATATATCAAAACGAAATTATTTTATAGAATATTTATAACAAAATAAAGGCATGCCTTAGATTATACTCGCTCGACTGATCAATCTGACGTATTATTTATTAAAATCGGTTCGGTAATAGGAATATAAATGTTTGTCAAATATCTCGAAAACTGAAAATAATATTTGTTTGAAACTTTTACTTTAATTAGTTAATTTAATTTCTGATTTTTTGGGATACCGTGCAACAGGGAGCACGCTCTGGGAGAGGAAAAATAATTAATTTTAAGTTAGCGTCGATATTGAATTTGTAAGTGGGTTGTAGTGTCGGATACTGCGGTTCATGTCATAGCTGGCCATGGTTCTTGTACTGGAGTTGGCGGTATTCTAATATCCGTTTAAAATTCAAACACTGTTGGGCGATTTTCTCGAAAACTGACGATAATTTTTTAATGAAATTTTCCAAGAACAGTGCTTAATTAACCCCCCGTTATCCTATAAAATCGGAATTGTGGAGCACGCTCTGTGAAAAAAGTTATGGATAAATTGATTTTTAAGGACTTTTAACTGTTAACTGATTTTCTCAAAAACTGACAATAATTTTTTGATGCAATTTTCCCCATATGTCCTTCAAAAGACGACCTTTAAGCTAAGCTAGCTATTCCCCAAAATGTGGGGACCTGATTTTTTGAATGCATTTTTTTCATACTTCCGAACATCGACCAGACTCGGCAATTACCTAGATCGAAAGATAATTTCATTCTAAACAGAAATCAAAAAATAAAAGTTCCCGGTTCCACCGTTCCGCTATCGCCGCTATCGACGTTCGACTGCGAAAATCTGAGAGATTTTACGTTTGATTACGTCGTTTGGACTTACGTCGTTAAAAATGGTGTTGCCAACCCATGCGATAGTCGATAGAACTATCGATATCGCCCGAGCCGCAAGAAATCGATGTATCTGGACTCGGAAACCGCCCCCACGACCCGACAATCCGAATCCGAGAATCATTTCAAATTTTCAAACTCCCGAGAGCGGTTGCGGCGGTGTCGATACAGCGGCTCCTGAATCCATCCGAATCCGAACGAATCGCATCCAGCCAGATATCCTGCATTTGCCGTGGACTGAAACCCGAATCCGAGTTCGAATCGAAGCGCAGTGGTGGTTTCTCTCTCTTTGTCTATCTCCCTCTCTCTCGCTCGCGTGTGTGTATGTGTGCGAGTGGCAGGAAAAGTGCGAAGCCGAAATCTTTTTAGCTGAAAGAAAGAAAGCGCAACTTCAATTAGCAAAAGCAAGAGTAGTAGTAAAAGAAAAGTAGACGGAAAAAAAGCGTAAAGAAAAACTAACAAATAATGGCAAGCGAAGTGGCCCAAATACCCGCCGAGGAAACGCCCGCAGTGGCGGCGGCGGAAAAGCCAGAGGAGCCGGAAAAGCCAGCGGCCCAGCCAGCGGACTCAGCGGCGGCACCAGCAGCCGCCCCCGCGGTGGAGAAGGCGGAGGACTCGGAGGCCGCCGACAAGAAGGACGAGGCCGGGAAGCAGGACAAGCAGCAGGACAACGAGGAGTCCAAGAAGGAGGAGGCGGTGGCCGCTCCCGTGGCTGCCAAATCGGAAGCCCCGCCCGCCCAGAAATTCAATGTGCACAAGACCAACTTCGAGAAGGACATCATCTATCTGTACCAGTTTTCGCGCACCCCGCTGCTGCCCTCCCTGTCGCCGTACTGCTTGAAGGTGGAGACCTGGCTGCGTCTAGTGGGCCTGAAATACGAGGTGAGTTTTGGCGAAAAACTAAGAAAAATCCCAGGAAAACCTTAGGTAGCCAAGATAGCCGAAAATCTTTAAAAAGAATCCCAAGAAAACCCCGAAAAACCCAAAAACTCCCAGATATCCCAGATTTTCAAGGCATTTTTGCGGTACAGATTTTTTCCCAGCTCCTGCGGGAGAGGGAAGGCAAGAGGAAGAGCCCAGGAGAGAGAGCGAGAGAGCCAGCGCCGCCATCATGGTGTGCTAAGCCTGCAACGTGTGTGTGTGTGTGACCTGCCCTGCCCCGTAACTGAAAAAGGGATACATTTAGCCTGCCCTCTCTTTCCCCCGCCCATGTGTGTGTGTGAACCTGTAGCCTGGTCCTGTGTGCGTGTGTTTGTGCACAGCGTATACATAAAATTTGTGTGTGCGCCGACGCCGACGCTGCGTCGCTGCTTTATGCTCCACTCTGCCCCCTCGTCCACCCCACCCCCCTGCTTGGCCCCCTTTGCAAAAGTCGTGCTTCAAATTTTGCACTTGCCGACTCTCTCCTTTTGTCTCGCTCCCTCTCTCGCCGTCTGCTCTTTGTCTTTTGTTGCTGCACTGTTTTTTATTTCACTTTTCTTTCGACTTCTTTTAGCACTGAAAGAAAAGTGGATATGATGTTAGTTATCTCAAGTTGATAAAATATCCCTGGGTAATGAATATACAAATTGTATTTCACCACAATATGTTGGCATTTTTAAAATGAATCTCTTGACAAAAGATGGAAACTTCCATTTAAGATCAATGGACTTTTCTTTCTGTGTACAGCAGCAGCACCAGCTTGTAATTGCTTTTAATAAAAATTGATGCAGTTTAAGATGGACTCGGGCTCAGAAATAGCTCTCTCCCTCTCCTTTTCCCTTTCCTTTTCTTATCCGTTAAGTAGCTGTAATAGTGTGGGAGGGGGAGGCAGACAAACAACTGTCAACGACTTCCAATGGTGCCTTCCATTTTAGCTCGTTTTTCTTTTTTTCATATTATTATTATTTTTCTTCACTTTTTAAAGCGCGCGATGCGGTTTGCATATTTTTCATACATTTACGAGTGGAAAAACTTGTAGAGAGGGAGAAATGGGTGCGGTCACCCGCACAAAAACTGGCGACGCAATTGCTGTTTAATCTTATTAATTACATTGGTTAATGAAAAACGAGCCCCTTGACGAGGAATGTTAATTGATGCCGATGCCGTTTTCCAGATGCCGATAAGCAATCGCCCCCATATGTTGCATTCCACGAAGGCGAGGAAGAGGGGGAAAAGGCAATTATGATTGACAGTAGTCCGTCAGTTGGGCCCGCAGCTGGAAATTACTTTCCATTTTCATTATCCCCATTCCCATTTCCATTTCCACTGATAAGAAGGCAAGTCCGAAAAACACATACGAAAAAAAAAAGAGTTCAACAAACTGGGGACCTTTGACATTTCTGGTTTGTTGTTGCAGCGCGCATTAATCATAAAAAAAGGGAGGGTGACTGTAAATGCAACTGACTAAGCCAGTTTTGCCCCCTCTCGTTTCTGCTTTTTCTTTATACCCCCCGCTGCTGCCGGTCGGCTGCATTTTTTTCTTTTCCTCCTTTGTATACACACATTCATCAGTGTAAACAAGAGCAGAAGTTGTTTCTTTATTGATGATAAACCAAATGCATATTTTTTTCACACCACATTGAAGGCGGCGCCCATTAATAAACACAGCAACAACAACAACAGGAACAACAACGATGCATAAGTTTCGCTTTTGAGGCGGTGGCCCGCATTGCTGGCATTCCTGAGTGTCGCGCTTGATGAAGATTGTGCAATTAATTTACATTTTCCCTGCCATATGCATTACGAGCGCAAAACGATTAAAATTCAAATGGAAATGCTGGCGCGCCATTTCATTTGTGCCATATTGCCACATTGCCAGCCTGCTGCAATTTCAAGGTATTCTGGCAACGCTGCTGCTGCAACTGTACATGTGCGAATGTGTGCGTGTGTGTTTTTGAGAGGAAATGGAGTTTTTTTTTGTTGCTGTTGTATTTTCCCGTTTTTGTGATTTTTTGTATTGCCGCTGCCTTTGTTTTAATTAATAAACCGCATATTTGCATTAAAACAACACACAGTGGACGGCCTTTGTTGTTGCTCACTCGCTCCAGTGCAGTTCTCCCGCTCGGCGCTCTCTTTGGAACCTTTGTGTAAGGGTGTGGATACACGCACACACACACGCGCAGGCTGCATAATTGCATTGCTGTTGCTTCTTCTTCTCGCCTGACTTTTTACACTGCAAAAAATAGATGATTATGATTGGGGAGGCAAAGCCATTGCCTTAATTGGCATAATGATTCAATAAAAACAGAAATATTTGCATTGTGCGTGGGCACACGAAGAAGAAGATGGAGATGGAGACGAAGAAGAGGAAGAGGAAGCAAGCAGACAGGCTGCCGTTTTTGTGGATCATTGGAATTGAAAAATGGACTCCACCCTTTTTGCAGAGCGTTGCGATGCTGCCGCTGGAAGGCGAAAATCTCTCTACAACTACACTGCTCCTCTCTCTCCACTCTCTCTTTCCTTTCTCTCTCCTCTCTCTCTCTCTGTCTCTCTGGCGGACAACCACACCCTGCCTCTCCCTTTTTTGGCAGAGGGCGGCGCGCGAAAGCATAAAATATGCCAACGGCTCGCTTTTTTGTTATGGCCCTCGTATTTCTAATTAGAAATTATTATGTAGATTTGTGCAGCCAAGCTGAAAATGAAAAGGTTCAAACCGGACACCCGCCGCCTATAACTGTCACATAGCTAACGGTACGCTTCGTGCGGACGTGTGTACACACTGGAAGGCATTGGAATATGTCAAAATGTTCGAATAGCGGGCAATTGGAACGACGTTTCCCTCCCGCTGTGTGTGTGTGTGTGCTCGTGCGTTTGTTCGCTTTATAGGGGTGTTGGTTTTTGGGTGGGTTTTTCGGTTTTCGAGTCTGGGTTTTGGGTTTTTGGGTTCCTGGGAGGTACAGCTAGCTTCCCGGGTAGTGGTTGGTTTTTCAGCATCTGCTTGGCATACATAGGAAATGCCCAAAATACACACGCAAACAAACGTTTGCCGGCTAGATGTATGTCATGAGCGCCATCTAGCGGCCGGAATCCTTGCGGGGGAGTGAACTACATTTCGCATTAGTCATGGTTGTAAAAAAAAACCCACTTCCCGGTTCCATATGGCCATCTCAAATTTATGAGTATCCTCAACATGCTTGTTACGAGAAAAAACGTCGTTTCATACAATTTTTATAATTCTTTTCATTCCGTTTTCATTCAGAGATCCAAAGAACAATCATTGTCTTAAATTTAATTTATAACATCTATTAAAGTCTACTAAAAGCTAAATAAAAATTATTTTTAAAATATAAAGAGCCTTTTTTAATATTTTTTAAACCACTTTCATATTAAGATATAATTACAATCATAAAATAAAATCCTTTCAATTAGTTTCTCGTTTTTAAGAGCAATCCCTCAGTCCTATTGAACTTAAGTGGTATTTATGATATTGCTCATCTCAAATTGATAGCTATGCCTCGAATAAGAATTCTTGTGAAATTGGAATTACCGATTTAATGACCAGGAAAGGCAATATTTGTTCTCACTGCATAAAGTGGAATGCTGTTCAGAGATAAAGGGTGGGGCTAACAATCGCCTACTCCCCCACATTCCTCGCACGATTGCTCATCCCACGCAATTAAAAAATTAAATGTATCTTCATGTTCTTTCCCTTCTTGCAGAATGTCGATCATAAGATGCGTTTCCGCTCCAAGAAGGGTCAGCTGCCGTTCATCGAGCTGAACGGGGAGGAGATCGCCGATTCGGCCATTATCATCAAGGAACTGTCGTCCAAGTACGAGAAGAACCTGGACTCGGGACTCACCGCCGAGCAGAGGAATGTGTCGTACGCCACGATTGCCATGCTGGAGAACCATCTCATCTGGATCATCTTCTACTGGCGCGCCAAGTATCCGGACAATGTGCTCAAGGGCTACAAGGTCAACTTGCAGCACGCCCTCGGCCTGCGGCTGCCCAACTCGATTCTGAACTTCTTCTTTAAGATCACCTTTGGTCGCAAGGTAACTGGATAGTTTGAGATATTGGCGGTCATGATCATGGTCCACGATTTTCACTTTCCCACAATTTGTATGATTTTGATTAGAATTTTCATTGGAACATTGCATACTTTTGGTCATTATTGTAATTAGTTCTACAGAGGTTTTTCTTAACCAATCATATAGTTAATATCATCACATTTCTACTTGTAAAACTATTGGTATAAATATTTTTCAACATTTTTCTTCTTGTTAAAAGTAATCTTTGCTTTTGGTGTATTACGAAGAACTAATATTTTGGTGTACCTACATTTTTATTTTTAATTGTACATTATGAAAACAAATAATACCTACCTATTAACTTCTAATCTACAATTGTTTACTAATGTAATAGAGTTGTATTCGAATTTTCAAGAATTTTCTCACCACTCCCTTACTACAGACTGTACTTCTTAGAATTTATTTAAATCAAACAAAATGAGTGAAAGTGAAAACCGGAAGATGCCTGCTAGACAAGTAGAGAAATATCGTTTTTCAACCTTAAAAGTAGCTGATTTATTTGGTCTCGAAATATCACAACGCCAGCAGCTGAGCCAGCAGTAGTTCCTAAAACCGAATATATCCGCACTTTGTTTAGATTGAAACCGTAATCGAAAACTGTCGAGAGGTCCCAAGTTGGCTGGCGTTGTGGATTAGGCGGGGATGGATGGGTAGTGTAAATAAACAATACTTGAAAATTGAAACTAAGGAAGCGGTGGCGTATTATATTGCACCTAGCTATATGAAAAACAAAAAAACAAAACTCCAAGCACCACCACCATCCCCACACATAGTTTATTCCGAAAACGCCGTTGGCATAAACAATAAATCCCTGGCGGGATGGAATTGTTTATATCTCGGATCGGTTCTCACATAACCAAACCCCAAAACCCAAACGGGAAATCGAATGGAAAACAATCGTTATTTTACCACTAACTCTTGCATGGTTTTTCTCTTTTTTCTTTTTCGTTCTTTTTTGCATACTACTTTGGTTTTGAACATCTAACTGTGTAATGCGTATTGCCCCCCGATCCCCAAAAAACCAAAAAATAACTCACCAATAAATCACATCCAACACCCCGATTCCGTAACGTATGCTTGTGCATCCCCCGTAACCCCCATCCTGTGTAACTGCTGTACGGCAAAACAACTATTCAACACAACAAGTGGTTCCAGGGCACGAAGAAGCTGAAGGCGCATGGCATCGGCGTCCACAGCGCCGAGGAGATCGAGGAGTTCGGCAAGAACGACCTGAAGGTGCTCAGCGAGATGCTCGACTGCAAGCCGTTCTTCTTCGGCGACGAGCCCACCACCCTGGATGTGGTGGCCTTCGCGGTCCTCTCGCAGCTCCACTATCTGTCCAAGGACATTGCGTATCCGCTGCGCGACTACATGACCGAGAAGTGCCCCAACTTGATTGGCCACGTTTCGCGCATGAAGGACAAGTGCTTCCCCGACTGGGACGAGATCTGCACGAAGCTGGACCTCAATGCGCACATTCCCAAGCCAGAGTGAGTATAGATGGGATAGGAGTTACTCAATGATCTTTATTCTAATTAAATTCTTTTGCATTACTGCAGGCCCGAGACCAAGGAGGGCAAGGAGGGCGGCGAGCAGGAGAAATCAAACGAACAGGAGGGCACTGAGGGCGACAAGATCGAGAAGGAGTTGGAGAAGGACAAGGTGAGGCCTAGATTCCGAGATGGTCTTTCTTTAATGTTCAAAAAGCTAGAGTTCTCCATTTCTGAAATGGAATAAACTACTTAAAAATTATGGCCTTTATCCAAATATTTATTAAATATTAAAATTTCTTATATAGTCATGATTTTTGAGTGTTTTTGACTTAGAAAGGACTTTGTATCTTAAATCTAACAGATATTTCTTCACATATTAACCCATGTCCTTATTCCTTTTCAGTCGAACGAGAAAGAGTCGACCGAGGAGAACAAAGAGAAGGAGGAAACAAAGTAATTTCGCCGTTAGTTATATGCGTACATATATCTAGTATATGTGTATGATCGAAGGAAACAAAAAACACCCACATACACACACATTATATATATATACATATGTAGTACGATACTATATAGTAAGGCCCTATATAGCTAGGCGCTGCGCTCTCATATATAAGCATTCAGACATCAGAAAACCACTCGAAAAACCAAAAAAAAAAGAAACCATTAAGAAAACACCCATTTACACACACCTAGGACAACTGTAAAGCAAAAGCAGGCAAAAACCATCAGCAAGAGAACGATCCACTAAGTAATGAGAAAAACAAAAAAGCATATACAATAACGTAACGTAAAACTTTGGACATCTTTTTTTATATATTTACACGACGACGTTTGTATTACAAGAACAAGAAACAAAAAGCGAAAAATTCAAGAAAATGCAAAAAAAAACCGTAAAAACCATTTAGTATAAAATTATAAAAGTTTATACGTATAAATATTAAGAAGATGAATGAAAGCGATGAGAGCGGGGGGAGAAATTATAAAAAATTAGTTAAAGAACTCGAATAAAACAAAGAACAAGTGAGCAAAACGTGAGTAAAAAGAGTGAAGCCCGATAGGAGGAAAAGTTAGGGAGGTGTAGAACAGCATACAATACGCATTAATCATTAGTTTTCATTCAAAAGCGATCTATATAATACACTCATCCACACTCACACTCACTCTCACAGACAGACACTCTCACACACACACATATAGCATATGCAGCAACAATTGCAACTCGATGGTATTGTTTACTCTTCCAAAATTGATTAAGCTTAAAGTAAAGTAAAGGATCCGCAACCAGTACGATAGGAGGATATGATATGATATGATAGTGATGGTTAGTAGGGATGGCATGCAATGGGAATGAGAATAAGAATGCGAATGGTATAGGAATGATATAACGGAATGACGGCAATTAAGTTTATTTTTTATATATATATGATTGCAAATAGTAATTTTGATTCTCGTGTGCAAATAATTAAACAAAGCGGATAAAATTTATTACTTATAATTATATACATAAACCTTATATACGCCCCATTATGCATAAAGATGTGTATAAAAAAAAACAAAAACAAAACAAACAACAAAACATAAAAACTGTATGTTGGTTCTTTTATTATATTATATTTTATTTCTATAAATATTATTGTAATTGTACTGTGTATTATGATTTTGCGTATGAGATGCTCAGAGCGTTGATCCATCGATAATTCACCCCACATACAACAAAAAAAAGAAGAAAATCAAACCAATTCGAACCAAAAAGAATACTCGGCCATCCATACGAACAAAATTTACCTTTTAATTTGTACGAATTTGTAACTACTTATGTATATTCTCTTTTGGTACGTCCACTGAAACAAAATTATGTACGCCTCAATTATTTTTTCTACTGTCTTGTGTTTTATACGATTTAATTTAATGATATTGATTATGCAAATATATATATAAATATAAACATAATTTCTATTGTAATTAAAAACGCTGCAGACAACAAAAACGAACGACAAACTCATAGAAAACACAACAGACATCTGAGGAGAAGAAGGAGCGGAAGAACTGGAAGAATTCTCCGCGGGGAGGTCACTCCCCCTCTCGTTCTCCTACTCCAAAACTTTCACCCTTATCCAGTCGGCCTCCCATTCATTCACGGATTCCTCGGTGTTTATTGTTTTCCTTTTTTTTTTGAACTTCTCATAAAATAAAACGAATCATCATCAGCCACAGATGGAGAATGAATGAAATCTTTTAATAGGGTAAAACTCACACAACTAAGAAATAAAAAAAGCGAAAACAAAAACAAATACAGAACCCATTGAGGCGCGACAAAAAACAGTGAAAACAATTTAGGGGAAGGTCAGAAAAAAAAACAAGAAGCAGGAGAAGACGAGCGGGCGATCGATCGATCCACGAAGAAAATCTCTATAACGATACGATTTGTAGACTACGCAAGTATTTTTATGTATTAAAGGTTATGTTGTAAGTTTTTATCACAATATTTGTATTGTAGCTCAGTGTTTTATATGATTATATAAAATGGATAAAGAAAAAGAAAACAAAATGATACCGAAACCATAAAAGCGTAAAGAGCAGAAGAGCAAACCCGGACAGAAAGAAAAATTATTGTATTACATACATCTTATATATAATAAATATGCTTCTTAATAAAAAAAAACAAAAAACAAAACAAAGCCCCGAATGCGCCCAACTGATTTACGACGGAGGCTTCCGCGGCGGACACGCACTGTCCCGATAAAGAAGTCGCATCGGTCGACTTTAAGCCGGGGTGGCTTAAACTTGCCCACGGCTGTACGGGAAACGGAGGAAAAATTTAATTATGACACCCGAGTTATCTTTCGACGACGTACTAACAACACCCCTGATAACTCTAATTCAAGTTTGCTTATTCATATCTAAACAGTCATAGTAGCCCTCGGTTATATATTTCGCCCCGATAGCAGATAGCAACCCAATCTCTCGAAGAGAAGCCCCCGAACCCGAAATTATTATTTTGTGTGGTCACTGTTTTCGTGGTCAGCAATCAGGTTTTGGGGCACTTTTAATTGATATGATTTTTTCCAATTTTTCCAATTATAATTGATCTCAGTTAAGAAGTTAACCAAAGCCAAGCAATTCAATTAGGCAAAGTGAAGAAGTAAACATTCAGCAGTGAACTTTCTTCCCCATCTCAAGGTCACAAAGGAGACCCGCATAACAGTTCTTCAGACTTATATACATATATATATTTGCACCCAGATATGCCAATCAAATTGACATTCAATTCAATCTGACCCAATATTACGGTGACGGGGGCGATAATCGATATTTGACCTAGGCCAATAAATTTTCCACCTCCCCCATTTAACTAGAGTTTGGAAGTTGTCTAATCAACATTTAATTTGATGTTCGATTCGAACGCTTCGTAGCCATCAAACATCAAACAAATGTCAGGGGGATTTTGGGGGTCTAAGCCCCCCTAAACGACTAATCAAGGCGAACACATCGAAGAATACCCGGGGACCACCCTTTCCACCCCATTTTTCCCCTCTATTTCTGTCAGCGACATTTCGGGCAATTTATCGAAGACGAATATTCCAATCAGAGCAAATCATGCGAATATGGCAAACGGCAAAATTTATTACGCCAAGCGTGCAGGGGCCGTAAAAAATAAAAGGTAAGTGTGATATCGTTTGGATCCATCATTCTCCAACCCGCAGTTACAATGTTACAGCTGTAGTCAAAGTTGTAGCAGTTCGTATTTCAAGGCTTTTTGGATATATTACTCGAAATAATATAAAACTTGTACTTGGAAACTTATTGTATCAAACAATTTTAGTTACTTAATAGAGGTTTATACTATTTTGAATTCCATTTCCTACTACAAATATTTTTATCTACAAAAAATTTATTGTAGTTGAAATTGGCTATATTGATTAACAATTATATAATTATATTTTATTAATTAGTTATTTTTATTAAGAATTTTATTTCCTTGAAACTTAATCTGATCCTGATTGAATCATCTTCATAAATATCATCGAAATAATATATTTTTTGAAGAATGGATCTTGATCTTAACTTACAATAAATTGTAGGTAAATTCGTACATATGTTACCTTTCTTAACGTTCTTCTAATTTTAAAACTTATTTAGCTAAACAGATTTTTGAAAAGAGTTTTTTTTAACAAGTACTAATATTTTGATCTCATCTGTATACACCTATCGCTCTGACAAACACACTTATCCAGGGAGAGCTTATAACGGTAACGTTCCGTTTGTCCTTTGTGGCAAATATTTTTTCAGCTGCCTGAAAAGGGACAGGGAGTGAGGTGGTTAGAGCGAGAGGGCGACAGTATTGGCGTGCACATTGCATGCGGCGACAGGTGGGTGGAAGGGAGAGGGCAGGAGGGGTGTGCAAGAGATAGATAAGTAATTCCATGGAGCATGCAGCTTGGTTGGATGTCGATTCGGAATTCTGAGTTCTGAATTCGGAGGCTCCCAGCATTGAATTGGTGTTAAGCACGAACCGAACGAAATGGAAATGAGAAATGAGAGAACCTGACTGAGAATGAAAATCAGCAGTTGTCATTGTCATTGGAATTGGTTGAAGACTGTGGGGCGGGTGGAAAATGGGTTGGAAGGCAGGGGGAAAATCGGGAGTTTACGGCTCAAAGGCGAAAAGGGAGATGAAAGACACGCCATCGAAAGAAGAGTCCACCGGAGCTCCGTTCATCCAGTTGCCGCTGTTCACTGCAACTGCTCGGTTCGGATTCGCTCCTGCTCTTTTTACCGTTATTTATCTTTATCTGAGTTTATCCGGGAAATTTCCCGCTTATCCGACTTATCCGCCTTCGTGTGATTTACCTGTAAATTTAACAATCCGATCGTGCTGAAATCTAGTGTATTGCCAATTTAATAGGTGAACTAAACTAGAGCACGGAATCTAATTGTGAAATCTTTACCTAATTACCCGTTCGTGCGGAAATGTTGCATAGTGTTATATAGTACTAGGCTGTACCAAATAAGAATCGGTAATTTATCAAAAACATTGCAAGTTATTGTGTTAGGTTGAAATATTACAGATATATACATAAATATTACAGAATCTACAAATCTACAAAGTTAGTGATTCATTTTAAAAAAGTTTTTTGTTAAATCTGAAAGAAAATACATACAAATGCTTCATACCTAGTGGAACCAAATTAAATCGTTGTGTTCTGAAAAAAACCCCATGATATGAACATTTTATTTAAACAAGGTCTCGTTTTTGTGATGCATCATGTTCATATAACCTGATTTTGCTAAAATTGGGTTGATATTAGATAGTTTATTACAATGTATCATTTTAAAGTAAAGCTTGAAACATAAATTAATTAACACAAAATAGAATAATAAGGATGATATAGATAAAGACAGAGCTGGAAACCACTAAACTTCTGCCATGTCCAACCAACTGTTCTTCCTGAGCTTGGCGGACATCTTCTCGGTGTATCCGGCCATCTTCAAGGAGCAGAGCAAGAAGCTGAAGAAAACCAAGCAGATCTATCTGCCCAGCGATGAGGAGTGGCAGGACAAGATGTACTACATGCTATTGGAGATCCAGCGCCACGTTAACGACTCCTCCGATGATACCATATCGCTGCACGATATCAACAAGAAGGAAAAGCCCATGTTCGATCCCATGCGCATCACCAAGATCATTTCGCCGGGTGTTAGTCCCAATGGACGACGTAGTAGGACCTTGAAATACTGCCATTCCACCACGGTCAAGGTTAAATTGAAGCCCGGAGCTCGTTGGACTTTGCCCACAATTGCTAATGCCGCAAAACTCCTGCGCAAACCACCGATTCTAGTGGATTTCCAAAATGAGCATGATATGCGATTGGCCTTCTCCCTAATATACGATGTCTTTCGCTGTGGGTTCTTAAAATTCCTTTGAATTTAATGGTTATCTAAAACTGTAGTATTCCACTTTTTAGATAAGGTTGTAATGTCAAATGCCCTGAATGACGTCGGTTTCTTTGAGAAACACAAGGAGGTAGTAAGATTATATTCTAGAAAAATTTAAGTAAATATGATATTTTTCTCTCAGTACAAAAACGACGAACAACGCATTTGGTTAATGCTCTTCGAACTCTACGATCGTCAGTTCAAAGGTCGCAACTCCGAGGAAAAGGATCTGCAGGCGAGGCTTTACAAGGAGTCCGAAGTTACAGGTGGGGATGATACATTAATATAAATTCGTTTTGAAGCCAAATTCTAATCAGAACTCGCGGAAGTCCTTTGGCTGCATCGCATACGATTGGCAGCCTCGATTTCCCGGATGAGAATTCGGGTTGGAGCTCTTCGCCTCTCACAACTGCTGCCCATTCATCTCCAGAATGAAAAGGTGGCCATCGCAGCTGCGAATCCTGTGGTCACCGGTTGGATAAATCCCTTTTTAGTGCGGTGAGTTAGTATAAATATTATTAATATTACAAAACAAAAGAGAACGCTATAGTCGGGTGCCACGACTATCATATACCCGTTACTCAGCTAAAGGGAGTGCGAGGGAGATGGAGATAAAACTTTGATCAGGCATAACTTTTTAACGAATGGTCCGATTTAAAAAATTTCTTCTACATTTCAATAGTTATTGATAAACACAACAAAACTGCATTTTTACATTTCCGAAATATTTAAATTTTTAAAATCGAATACAATATACCCTTTTACTCTACGATATAAATATGATTTTATTGGATTTCTAAGGAATAAGGAAGAGGCGGATAAGATCCTTGCCGATATGGGCTTTACTGTCCATGGACCAGACGATGAGGAGCAACTGCTGGTGCAGCACTGTAAATGGGACAATATCTGCCCTTTGGTCATATCCTGCATTCCCAAGGACCGCAGCGAGTTTACCAAGTCCGTGCTGATGACTAAACATTACTTTATCATGCAGGTAAGAATTTAGAATAATAATCTCAGATTATTTACGATTAAACTAATCTAAGCCTTACTTAGAAAACGAAACAGTCATTAGCTTAAACGCCCATTTCCGCTTACAATTAATAGAAATACTGTACACCTTTCATTTTCCCGGAAAAAATGCGCCTAGACAGCTTATAAAAAAGTCAACATTGCGTATGATCAATAAACATTGAAACTAAATCTGGTCGAAGTGAAAAACAAATGCTTTATAAACATGTTTTCGTCTTGTAATTTAATGCTTGTTAGTGGCTGAAGTTTTACTGAACTTTTTGAATGTTTACAATACCTCTTTTGAATATCCCTTTCAGGACAAGAACTTTACCTTTGGCCCGGCTATAATGTCCAAGTTGATGGACTACTTCGAACTGGATGGCGACATATTGCAGACTCATATAGGTTCACCACGATCCACCGCCTACTTGGCCGCTCTCTTCTACTCCATCAATCGGGTGAACAACTTCTATGTTTACGGGGCCGGGGCCAATCTCAAGGAGTACCGTCGCTATATGGAATCCATTGGAGTGAACAATATCAGACTGTTTGGCGATGCCTTCACCTCGTTCCCCATGGAATCGAATCGCTTTCGAACGGTGGTGGGAATCTTCGCCACACCACCGAACTCCTTTAGTGCCATCTCGGATCCCATCGATTTGATTTGTTCGCGGGGCGGAGACCTGAGTATGCTGGAGGTCCTCACCGAATCGGAGGTCAGCGACGAGGGACGCCAGCGGGTGGCCATGATTCTCGAGGAGCAGCTGCTGACCCTCACCATGTCGATGTCGCGACCCCAAGTCCAGTTTGTCCTCTATCAAACGCACTCGATTGTGGGCACCGAAAACGAGGATATGGTGCAGCATGTCGTGGAGCTGATCAATAAGCTGGCCCTGGAGAAGCATCGCAACGCCTACAAGGAGCAGAAGCGTCTGGAGGCGATAGCCGAGGCGGAGGCGGCAAATATTCCGGCGGCTGCCATGACCAAGGATTCGCCCAGGAAGAAGGAAAAGCCGGCGGCCCAGCCGGAAGTTCCGGCTCCAGGAACTCCGGCTGCTGCTGCAGCTCCTCCGCTGCCGCGAGTCGATAGTATTGACCTGATAGTTACCCCCGATATCGATGAATTTGTACAGGATACCGTGCCGGATATTTGCATCAATCAGGATAATTGCATCAAGCAGCAGGTTACGGGTAGCTATTTATCGCTGGTGCGAAGGAAAACCTTGACTCATCTGAATGAGAAATACCTCATTCGTCGGGCCGAGCAGAGAGGACTCTTTGGCAAGCCCGAAAAGGACTCGAAGGATAAGTCGCGACCCAAGACGGTGAAACTCCAGGAACAGCAAGCGGAACCGGCGCCCCAGGATTTGGGCTATGATCGGGGGAACTCTGCGCATAAGTCGAGTGCCCAGCAAATTGTAAGTAAACAGGCTAAGACCCCCAAACCCTATATACCCAGATACACAATAAGGCTGTTAGACTTTACACTTTATTGTTAACAAAAACGAATTTGAAGGTGGGCGATTGTTGTTAAAATAGCGCATTTGCGGCACATATAGGGGGTAATGTGACTGAGGCTGAGGCTTTGTACACCGGAGTCTTATGAGCTAATAATTAACATGTCCATACTGTCTGCGGATCGATCATCATCGATAGACACGCGATCGATGTCATCATTATTGAAGATCATGCCTTAAATCATTATATCGACAAGTTCACTTTTAATAACTCTTTATCGCTTGAATACTATGATATCATATACTTTTGTTTCTTTTAACGGGTTATACTATTTATTATAATTTCTAATCCATATTTTATAATTACTTTTGCTGCTTGCAATGCCTTTACTTTCTATTATTTGTATTATCTTCATCTATATTCACATCACTTGTTTTATTTGCATGCGCATGGAGGTATTTAATTTGTTGCATTGTCTTTTATAGTATTAACATTTGTATTATATACATTTAAATATTCGCATCATTATCATATTTAATGTGACTGATATATTTGTTAGGGTTATCTGTAAGTATTATCTGTAGCCTCCAACTCATTGCTCACATTACCTTAATCTATATTCACATCCTATAATCTTGGGCCACATCATCACCATTAGAGAGAGGGTGAGGTTTTGGGGTAATTAGCATGAGGTGGCTTCTTGGCTTAGTCACAGGCTCCAAGGGGTTAGGTCATGCTCGATCCGCTTATCTCATTGGTTTGGGATTGTCAAGATCTGGGGTTTGATTGGGTGGGGAGATCGATTACTACTTCTTCCAGGCACTCGCCGACGATGAGGTCTTCGTGTAGTTCTGGCTCTTCTGTTGCTGATAGTTCTGCTTAATATCCGACTTCTTGCCACTCGCATAATTCGAACCCAATCCGGACGTATTGCTGCTGGTTCCATTATAGCTGAAACTGGACTTGAAGGTCGGATTGCCCATGCTCTTGAACATGGGATGGTTCTTACCGGCGCCCACCGGCGGTGCCGACTGATTGTAGTAGCTCCTCGAGGAGTTCTGGCTCTGCTGCTGCTGCCCCTTCTCGTTGGACATTTGGCGGGCGTACGATGAGAGTCCCAGTCCCACGGCTCCCATGCCCACGCCCAAGCCCACCGTGCTCACGCCCACGCCGCCCATGCCCACTCCATAGGACTGCTGCTTGTGACCGATGCTAAAGGTGGCCGCCTGCTGATCGCAGGCCAGCGATCCGCTCTGCGTGTAGAACTGCTGCTGCACCTCCACTATATAGCGATAGGCCTCCTCCATGCTCTTCGGGTTCCGGCGCAGGATCATC
Organism: Drosophila prostipennis; assembly: GCA_037075205.1. Classification (NCBI taxonomy): domain Eukaryota; kingdom Metazoa; phylum Arthropoda; class Insecta; order Diptera; family Drosophilidae; genus Drosophila; species Drosophila prostipennis. The sequence continues at coordinate 892,517 of JBAMCJ010005095.1, read as the reverse complement.
GAGTGCGTCGGTTCGGGAAGATGATCCCGGAAGACCTGCAGCGTTATCCTCTCGATATCCTCGAGACCATACAACGTATCGTTGTGCGTTAGCTTTCGATTGATCAGTCTGTGCTTCAGCTTGGCCATCTTTTGATAGTACAGCTCGATGTTCGAGTCCAGGACGGCACTGCGTATCTTGTGTATCAGCGAGTAGCTGGACTCCCTTTCCGCATAGTTATAAAGCAGCTGGTCCTTGAGCTTCAGCCAGGACTCGGCCTTCAGGAGGTGGCCATTTCCATTGCCATTCGCGCCCACTGGAGCACTCATTTGTCGCGTGAAGACCGCCTCCCGCGCACGATCCGTGCACTTGTTCTTAATGTGTCCTATCAGCTGTGCCTTGTAATAGTCATCGAAACTATTTATGGCCGGCATGAGGGCCTCGATCTTTTGCAGGAACTGCGGCAGCTTGCCGGGATCACTGCCATCGAAGTTCTCCACCAGCTTCAGCCGGCTGAGAACCTGATTGTATTTGTTCACAAACTCGGGATCCATCCTTTGCCCGATTTATAGCTATAGCTTTACCGTTAGCTTTCGTTGCGTTCGCGTCAACGTTTCGGGCGCGACTGCTTCCAAATTCGAAATCACCGCCAAGCGACCGAACAGAGCGCGCCAATAATAATTGTTGTGTATGGAAAAACAGATTTTAGATTCTTACAAATGTATAAATTAACATTCATTAACATGAATTTTACTTGCAAGACCCTCTCCGATCCACTGCGAATTCGAAATCGACACGAACCGTGGTCGAGCTGAGCAGAGCTGAAGTGAGCGGATCCGAACCCGAACAGAAATCAACTGGCAGAATAAAACAGAACGGAACACAGCGCCCGCCATTCATTGTGGTGGGAGTTGTGGTACCCGGTATCTTTGGAGTACGGGGGTGTGCCGAGCTTTTCCAGGTGCTACGACACGGGCAATGGGAATCCAAAGAGATCCTGGGAATTTTCCATTCGAAGACTAAAGTCAATTCATCAATTCTAGGGAGCGCGATTATTACACCCAAAAAAAATCGATATGAAACGTAGATCGATTTTACATTAATTAAGATCAATTTTAATTTGATATGAGGCCAGGTAACTTTGACCTGGTTGAAAAGCTTATTTCATGTAAAAACGATATGGGTTTTGCATGACCTGAAATGTTACATGGCCATATCGATTTTACGGGAACATGCTTTTTTTTGTGTGTACAATGTAATTTCAGAAAAGTTTCAATTTACGCTTAATTATTGATCTTTTTACCGCTCAAATAATAATGACTATTTTTAGAGCGATATTATTCGTTTTTGCTAAAAATATTTTAGTGATTAACTTTTTAGTTACACGGATTACTTTTATCTCTGATTATTTAAGAGTAAGATCAAAAATAATTTATGGAAATCAGTAATGATATAAACATAAGAAATCGAAAGATAGATACACTTTCTTCTAAATCAATCTATCTATCGATAAATATTTCATTTTAGAAAAACCCCATAATTCCCATAGTTATAGGAAGTTATATCAAAGGTAAACTGTATGTAGAACTCATTTCAGAGATCTTAAATTTTCCTGTCGAGTTTCCTTGTTTTCCTTGGTAAGGAATAATATTTTAGTAGCATAAATTTTGGGTGAACATTAGAATTACTTAGTCCTGATAATGCATTAAAATTAATTTTTTAAATCTTAGGATTTTTCTAGTTTTTTAGATTTCCTGTTTAGGATCTACAAAATTAACTAAGTTTCGAAAGTGTGTAACATTTTTTTAAGGGAATAAGTATTATTTAATGGGAAAATTAAACTCATTTTCAAAGGGATTTCGTATTTATACGCTCCTCAACTAGATATTAAATTATTATAATGAGTATCTGGAAGTCGTTACCCCAGCCTCTACGTTTGCTATTTGTTTACTGTTGTTGTGTTGTATGCCCGGTGGCTGAATCATAGGCACAAACACAAACACGGCGACACCCTGCGACCGATCGCGCTTAGATATAGCCGGGCAGATAGAGATAGAGATAGTGCCAGGCCAACGGACACGGGCCCACAAAAACCCCGTAGTTCCAGCACGCACATATAGCACATATAGTACTACCCTAATACAACATCGAACACAACAAGCGAATTTCATTAAAAGGCGCGCGCACAAATCGCTTTAAACGAAGCGTTAGATTTGTTTGTTTTTTATTCATTCGCCGTGCTAATTGCCAAGGGGCAAATGGCGAAAAAATCAAATAAATAAAAATAGAGAAAGTGCACGCGAGGATAGCATAATTGTCATTTCTATTGACAGACAGTCGAATGGCACATGCACCGCTGCAAATATTACACATACGCACTGATTGACAGCGAAAAATGCTAAACTTTTCGACATTATTCACATGCAAATTGTTCCAAAGAGCAATTGCGCCCAAGGTCCTTTCATAATAATTTCAGATTTTTTCGAAGAATCTAATTGTGCGGCTCACGCTGCACCCTGCACTCGATTGCTCATCGCTTGATCTGCACTCAATCGACCCCAGCAGCATCTAATTCAGCTCGATTGCCTCCAATCTTGACACGTACACTGAGAGAAATATTCAAATCGAATGATTAATAATTCATTTTAGTCAATGGATACATTTTAAATATGATTATTTTACTTTTAATGATTAATTAATCATTGATTTTAGTCAATGGATACATTTTAAATTTGATTATTTTTGAATATTATTTGATATTACCCATAATTATACATTTATTTCAAAATTTAACCTTTTTTTTAACTTTCAGTTGTTATTTCAGTATTGTAAGTTTGATAAATATTAAGCAAGCTTCAAAAAAATTTTATTTTATGGCTTATCAAAGAACATTTAGTTACAATCCTATTGGTTTTACCTGAATTCATAATCCCAATCTGCCAATAAATGTAGATTATAAGCTTTGCAATCCATTATTTCAGAAATATGAGATCACCTCGATGATAAATAGTAATTAAATTGTAAAAATAAAATGGTACTAGGTTATTTCTCGCAGTGTAGGGCCACTCATACCAGCGCACACCTTTATTAGTGGTTGCCGCCGCTTAACCCTTCACTGCCCCCTGTTCCCCGACGATGGGTCGCTTTTAAGGTCTGCTGCGCCGGCGTGCGCGGTTCAACTAATTAGCAACAATTTCTGAGCGTTAGCGGCTTGTAAAACTGTTTAATAATAGCAAAAACTTGTCGGCGTGTAGTCATCGTCGAGGACAAATCACAAAGAAGCCGGGCGATTAGGCGGGGGAGGGGGGGGGTTTCCATTGGGGTGCTAATTTAAATCGCGTCTCTAAACTGATAAGCGGATTTAATTGCTATCAACTTCGAGTTGGTTGACTTCGCCGCCCCGCCTGTCACTTTAGCTCACTGCGAAAACAATCCACTCCGCCTTGCAACTGTAATTTTTATAGTTATTATTATGTAGACAACAACAGCGACTTGCTTTGCCGCTTTGATAAGCAGGTTCAGGGACGCCGCCCCCACCACCCATCGAATCCATACCCTCCCAACCCAAACCAACCCCACCCATAACGATCCCCACTCCCCAACCAGAAATACCAATGTGCCATTGTGGAGTTTTCCGAACTTAAGATAACGATTACCTGCCGCAAAGGTGATTAATCATCTAGATAATGTCGATATATATTATGATTTCATTCACAACTGTTTGTAAAATTTAAATGATAACGATTTTGGCAAACTTTGCTGTTCAGATATGGCTTAATACACTCCCAGAAAATAAATATTTATTGAATTTTATTAAAATCAATAAACCTGGCCCATAAATACTTTGTTTACGATTGTAGTAAATATAAAGTCGTGATATTTCCATAAACATGTTTATTATACCAGGATTTTGTTTTTGATAAATTTGTATAAATAAAGAAAGGAACTTGATTTCTTTATTTATTTTTTTCTCTATTTTTAAAAATAGATAATTTGAAAAAATATAAATCTTTTGTTTTGTGGGGTCCAATAAAAATACATAATAACATTTTTAAATTACTATGCATGAAAAACTAACGTTTAAACAAAAATAAACCCTCCAAATTTGGATTCCATTGTTTGCAATAGCCAGGTGTCTAAATGTAGTACCGAGTACACAAACTTATCGGCCATAAATTCAATTGAAACGCCGCTCGATTCAAATCATTTGCAAGCCAAATTCGGCGCAAATTCTTTGCAAACATTTTGCGCATATTAATTGTGTTCTCAAAATGTGTTGAATTGTTTGGAAAACTAATTACGTGCGCGAGCTATATTATTTATATTTTTTTTTCCATATTATTTATTTCAGCTCCAGCGTCTGCAGCGATCGACGAGCGCCAGTGCGATCCGTTCGCACCTGACCAAAGTATCATCGACATACCGCCGACCCATCGCCTTCAACTTTATTCGGCGCGAGTGCAAGAGGTTCTACGTTTTGCCCGTCTATATGGTGAGTGTGTTTTTCCCCTTAGACACAATTTTTAGGGTCCAATTAATATTTACTGCCCACCCAACCATTGCCAATCCCGATTTTTAGCACAGCACCAAGCAGAGCATTCGATTATGGTGGCAATATGCCTTCAAATGCGTCACACCCGCCGCCCCGTCGGATGCCGCCTGGAATCCGAATCTGAAATTCAGGCTCCACTGCAGCCGGCAGCTGCGCATCCGGAAATTGAGACGTGGTCCGTGGTCCAGGAGGCAGCCACTCCGGTTGCATATCAATGACATCAAGCTGTTGTGCCAGGTGCGCAGGCGAAGTAAATAAATGCATTGTTTATAGGGTCTAGACGAAATTCCGCGTTAAGTTCCCAGTTCCATAAGGGTTTAGTTGAATTTCCACAGAAAAATCTGGTTAAAATTCAAAACTGATAAGCTTACCGCCGTTTGAGGGCATTGCCATCCATTGCCACTTTATCGATAACTCAAAACCAATCAGTGTTGAATAAAAAAAGTTTAGAATAATTGAAATATTAAATCTATTTTTAGTATTTCTGTTATTTCAACACATATCTCTTTAAGTCTTTGGGGCTGTCCATATATTACGTAATCACCTAGGGGGGGGAGGGGGTCAACCAAATGATTACTCTAGTGCAAAACAATTTTTTTTTTGTATGAAGAATTGATTACATGGGGGGGGGGGGGGGTCAAATATCGCCAAAATTGTGATTACGTAATATATGGACAGCCCCTTTATTATAATTTAATCAGATTAGCATTTAAATAAGCCCAGTAATGTATTCAGAGGATAAGAATAGCTACCAAAGAAATAAAAAGGTAATGACTTGAAATAAATGTAAACTTATGGTTTATTTTACCAACAGCATGGAATTGTATTTAAAGGAACAGAAAATAAATATATATATATATTTTAACACATTTATCGATTAAAATGTAACAACCAAAATGTCATTTGAATTATTTTTCCAAAAATTATGATAAAAGAAATTCAAAAAAACTTAGGAACATCATTTGAATGCTCTTTTTAATAAATTAAAAATCCAGTGCATCATTCCTCACAGCTGTGCACGTTTTTGGTTAACAAATCTTTTAAAATTTAAAAAAAAATATTTTTTTAGATTTTGGTATTATTATTGCAAAATGGATCTTTCGGAAATTAACCTAACTTGAATTTTAGTTACACATTTATGGGACAAATTAGAGTTATATCAACTATGCAAACTATCCATATTATATTTAGTTGTTCGGAGTAATCGTTAAGTATTTGATTTATTCATAGGATGAGTGGTGAGTGAGTACAAGTACAAAAATTAATTCAATGAAATGCAATTTAAAATTGTCCGTACATGTCCTGTATTTCTCAATGACTTAAGAGATTGGTATAGGTATAGTTATAGTTTATAGACATAGTAATGCTGATATCCTAAGGGCGATCCACCTAAATGCCACAAGTTTGATAGTGAGAGTCCCAGGCGCGCAGCTGAAATGGATGGGTGAAGAAAAAATATTTAAATACATTTTCTATCCATTGGAGAAAGCTTTGCAGTAGTAACAAAATAATAAACATCCTCAATAAGCATTTAAATCCACACAGCTCACCTGGCATTCACGACTGCAGTACCATTGATTCTGGCAACTGGAGCACACGTAGGTAGCTTCATTGAGCTTGCATTCGTGGCAGCGCTTGACCTCCTTGCCGTTAATAAACGCGGAACGTTCGCGCTGGGACTTGTTGTAGTTGCTCTTATGGCCAAACGGCTTGATCTTGTCTGACTTGGGCTTAATCTCGTCCATTTCTTCGTCGTTGCGGTAATTGGAATGTGATTCGTGGTACTGGCAAATGAGAGACAAGTTTATTTTGTGTTAAGTACAGACTGTATTCATTATATTCCTTCTTACCTGTCTATCTGGGATAGCATGACGCTGGGATACCAGGGGACTGCTGTTGAACAGCGGTTTGAGCAGTGATTCATTCTCGAAATGATTGTCCATCGACATGTTGCTGTAGTATGGTGGTTTTCCCGGACCCTGAATCCTGCTGTGGATCGAGGAGGAAGTGGAGGCCTGATTAGGACTCATCTCCTGATGGTATCTGCGAAAATATTCAGGTTATTTAAACTGTTCTAGTAGCTTAACTTGACCAATAGTAAATTATAATTTGTAGAAATGTAAAATATTAAAAGAAGCCAATTATTCCAACCTGTCTTGTGGATGCAATAGCCTTGGCCGCTTGGCCATCGGAGGTTCATCTGAGTAGAGCTCGCGCTGATACTCATTTGGCGAGTCGCGGACATCACGCATTGATGGCCGACGTGCCGGCAAGGAATTCCTTCTGAATAGCTGCTCCTCAAAATGCCGTGGAGATACTGGTGGTGCTTGCTCCTTCAATCCCATTACTCTGAAAATACCAACTTTAATTCGGAATTCCAAAATGTTAATCCCCCAAACTCACCCGCGAAGCAGACGAATGTTTTTCTGGTTGAGCTCGGCGTAATTCAGGCATTCCTCCACCGCCGACAGGCCGCGCTTGTTGGCCATCGGAGCTTCCTGCTCCTCCTCGAGCATCGCCTGCATATCCTGCAGTTCTTCAGTGCCACAACTCTTGCTCAGGAGCATCGGCAGCAGCTCCTTTACGATCGACATGCGCTCCTTTCGCTCCAGTCGTGAACGCAGCTCTTCCTTCACGCAGCGAAGATGAAGCAGTCGATTGTACTCCTCCTCTTTCTGGACAATTAGATTGTCTAGAGTCTTCAGATCCGCTTCAATGCGCTCCAGCTCTTCGGCCAGGGCGTTCTTATTTGGTTGAATCGAATTAATCTTATCCGTCACGATGTCGTCTAGTTCACCGAAAATTTCCCTGATGCGATAGTGGAAGTTGGCGTCACTGTTGTTGAGATCAATGGTGGGCTTTTGGCTGGCCGACGAAGGAGCAGGCGGTGGTGATTGGGGCACCTGAGTCTGCGTGGACACCGTGTCCGAACGACGTGGCTGCGGCTGCTGGGGAACCACGAAGCTGGGCTGGACAACTGGAGGCAAGTGGTGTGGCACCTGGGGTGGCATTTGGTGGTGCTGTTGTGGGGCAGCCTCCCTTGGTGGAGGCAACTGCTGCGGAGGAGCTGATCTTGGTGGAGCTGCTAGCTGCTGTGGTTGAACGGGTTTTGGTGGGGCTGCTAGCTGCTGTGGTGACACTGATTTCGGTGGAGCGAACTGCTGTGGTGGGCCTGATCGCGGCGGAGCCATCTGCTGTTGTGGCGCTGATCGCAGTTGGGCCATTTGCTGCAGTGGCGCCGATCTGGGAGCCATCTGCGGAGCAGCCTTCTGAAGTGAAGCCGCTTGAGCTGGAGCCTTCTTGGCAACAACAGCCACTTGTGGAGGGGCCTGTGCATACGAAACAGCCGTCAGCTGAGTTAAGGAGTTTTGTTTCGTGTTATTGGACAGCTTCTCGTTGGGATAGGATATCTCCATGGGCGTGGCCGGTGGTGTAGGAGTATTTAAGCTGTAGGAGATGGGTGTTAAGTTCTCCGCAGGCTTGGTGGCCGGCGGGGCCAGGGAATACGGTGTGCTGAGCTTGAAAGAGGGCTGACTCTGAAGAGCATTGGCCACCGGGGTGCTAGGCATTTGGAGATTCAGGGGTGCAGCTGCTGCCTCTACTGATTTGCTTTCCTGAACCTGCATAAACTCAATCGTATCATCGTCGTCTTCATCTGCATTAGTGCGACTCGCGTTCCTTTGCGGCGGTGTCACCGAGCGGCGTCTCTTGAGAGCGGAATCAACCACCAGGGCGGGCTCCCTGGCCTCGTCTAGCTCATGCTGCTGATTTATAGCCTGTTGCAGCTCCATGGTCGCGGAAAGAAGCTCCTTCCTTATCAAGAACTCCTCGAGGACAGAGGCACCGTTTTCGTTGTTGCTGGCCGGCGGCTGGGACTTCAGCTTCTCCGGCGTCTCGTAGTTCAGTTGAGGCGGTGCCATAATCCTCCCCTTATTTTCCTTAGTTGGCGTAACCCTGGCCTGATGCTCGGAATCGGGCTTCTCGGGGGATTCCTCGTTTTCCGTGTCATCCAGACAAATGAGTTCCGGCGAACGGCTGTCACTTCGGCTGCGTGAATAGCTGCGACTGCGACTGCGACTACGACTACGGCTGCTGGGGGTGCGACTGGGGCTACGACTGCGACTGGGGCTCCTGCTGTCGTAGTTCCTCCGCTTCCTGGCATTGTAGCGACCCAGCTCCGATCTGCGCTTCGGCACCAGTTCCTTCAGACCCTCCAAATAGCTGATGAACTTCAGTTTATTGGGTCGCAGCCTAGGATGAGTGGGTATTGAGTGCTTGGCGAGGTTTCTAGCGGGGATTCCTACTTACCAGCGGATGCTGCGGCGCTTGAAGTAGAGATTGGGCCAGCCGCGGCGTTGCAGCTGCAATTGCCGGATCCTGCGAAGCGTTTCGGCGCGTGTGGAAGGCGGCTGATCCGCCTGGATCTCCGGCTTCTCATCCTCGGCGGCGGCAGCAGCCACCGGCTGTGGAGCCCCAGTTGCAGGCTTCTCCTCGCCAGCCGCCTTGGCTTTGACCTTCTGGGGGCGCTCCTTGCTAACCGCCGCGTCCATCAGGGCGTCGTATTCGCCCTCCTCGTGGCTGTACTCGTCGCTGCTCAGCTGGGAATTGGAGGAGTCGTAGATCTCCACGTTGGACATATTGGCTGCAATTCGGACGACGGTCAGGTATGTACATCTTTGGCATTAATACCCAAAAAAAAAAAAAAAACTCACGCGCTCACGTCTGCAATTTTCGCCCAACAAAAAAGCGTCTACCGGCTCAGTTTTCCGATCCACCGCCGCGCTGCCTTTTGTCGCTGCTGAAAACCACTTAAAACCTTGGTCCAAGACCCCAAATAGGTAAATTCGGGTTTATAAGGGTTTATCCCAGTCTTGAAGCCTTTACTTTCAGCGAAAATCGAATTTCCAATTGTGAGAAAAATAATTTTGTGTTCAGTTTCGCGAAAGATTTTAGACAGGCATTTAGTGTGGACGCAAACCACCAGGGTTGCCAGGTGTCGCAGGTCATGGAAAAAATACCGATTAAAATACCGATTTATACTAGAGCCAATAATGACTGCCCGCGTTTTCAATGGGATATGAAATATTTAAAAATAAAGGAAATACAACTTGATCTTAAATTATTAATTTCGAATAGCTGGATTTATAAAAGCTGAGTTTTTAAGACAACTGGCTAGCAGCTGCTCAAAAATATATACAATTTAGCAATGTAACAGCATCGGTAATATCTTACTTAAAATAATTAATTTAAAAAAATATATTCTTAAATAATTATGAACGTCAAATTAGAGTCGATGAGTTAGCAACAAGGGCAGAACAGTGGAATTAGAACACTAACGCTACATTTATTTCTAAAATTGCCCGCTATTTGGGGCCGAATCGAAAATTGTTTAAAATAAAAATATCTATCGATCTATGTATATAGGTTGATGATAAAAGGTCTTCAAGTGCTTTAGAAGTGCATTTGAAAAATCGGGTATCCACCATTTGGTTAACTGCTCCGCTCACTGAGGTTCTTGCCTAAAAGTAAGAAAATCTCCTAACAGTGAACCAACCTCAGATTTTCCCCATACAAAAAAGGGTTCCTCACCAAGTATATTCCCTGCCCAAAGAAGAAATATATAATTAAAAGGATGGGTCTTTATTTTATTTAAATGGGAAGAAGAAAATATAAATAAGACACAATTCATCCAAAAAACAAATACCAAATGATTTCCATTTTCTTGTTTTTAAGGAAATCATTTTGACAAGATAGATTCTTCCAAGATACACATTTTTGCCAGACTGCAGTAGTAGTTATATATTGGTTCCATAACCAAATTCGATTAATTTGTTTTAAATTAATCATCGACTATGTTCTGCAAAGATATAAAATGTAAAATATACGAATTAAATAAATGTTAATAAAGTCAAAGGAAAAGTGGGATATTTCTTAGGCATAATTGTAGAAAAAACTAAAACTTTATTTTTACCAGTGGTCAAACATTTCTTGTATAAAATGTGGATAAACCATACACACAAAAAAAAAACTTGGTAAAATCAACTGTAATAATTGTCAATCAGTCCCCAACTGCAAAAAATAGTCAATTCTACTAAGTAAATAGTTACTTTCACAACAACAAATACACACAATTAGCAAAGACACACACCTATATCCTTGACAAAATTGACAATTTTTTGCAGTTGGGGTCTTTTTGACAATTTTTTTTTTTGTGTATCAATATCAATGGAAATACTTTAGATCCCAATTTTTAGGTTTATTTAGGTTGTGTTTTCCAAGCGACTTACCCGAGGTTGTATAGTGTTTTTGATCAGCTGGCAAAACTGGATCTTGGGGCTTGCTCTCCAGGGTTTAGTCGTCCTGGGGAGTGCGGACTTGCGTGGACTTAAAGGCACGCTTCCTGAAGGCCTTGTACATGTACATATATGGTATGCGTGTAGGGTCAGAACCAGAAGAAGTCCTTCAAAGTTGGCTGGAGAGGGGAGAGAACATTTGAGACTACTACAAACAGTAGTCTCAAATGTTCTCTCCCCTCCCCAGAACTTTGAAGGACACCCATCTGGTTCCGACCCTACATGCATACCACAAGATCATCCCAACTCACCTCGTCGAAGGTCGGCACTTGCAAGCTATTCAAACCGGCGAACGCCTTGTAGACGCGATAGGCGTGAATCAAGCCCCAAAATCCCTGGATGAACAGGAGCAGCAACTCGCCGGCGAGCACCAGCACCATCATCTGGTTGAGATAGATAAGCATGCGCAAGATGTTGAACGAGTCGACTGTGGTCGGCATATGGACACTGTAGACCACCCAGGTGTCGGCCACAAAGTGGCAGAAGAACCGCATCAGGCGAAAGATGTAGGGCGGCAGGAGGATGGCGTAAATGTTCAGGTTGACTGGAACCTCGATAATCGAACCGTCGGCCCGGGGAACACGCAGCTGTATGCGGTTGGGGTGCTCCATTTTCATCATGGCGATCAGCGGAAAAATGGCCATGATGCAGGAGCTGATCAGGACGCGCATAAGGTCGCCCTTAAAGGTCAGCTGAAAGCGACGTCGCTTCATGCCCGTTTGATCCCAGTAGTCCGGGAAATCAATGCGTGGGCCCAGCTCCATGAAGAAGGGCACTAGGACAAGGCACAAGTACAGGAGAATCCATATCGTGGATTTGGTTTTCTCCGACACCTGGCGGAACAAATCCGCCAAGGAGGGCACAACGGTTTGGTTGAGGCGACGGACGCGACGCAGGCGACCGACCCTCTTCCTGATGCCCAAAGCACTCCGCGGGCGGCGTTTGGACCGGCGGGGCAGCTGATCCGGCGACTGCAGCTCCATGTCCAGCCACTCGTCCTGTTCCAGCGTACGTATGGCCACATCGCCGGCTCCGCCGATGTCCTCCATGTTGTCCTCCACCTGCGCCTGCGCCCGGTCCGCCGGGCAAGCTGCATCCACGCGCGCCGACATGATTGTCCTCTTTGAGCAGCGGAACCTTAGGAAGTAAGAAAGGAGTCCTGGCTAGTCCTTCGTTTCGCAGGGGAAATTGCAATCCGGGCCGAGAATTCGGGTGAAGTTTGGTATGTCTGTTATCTGAAAATTAAAAGTTTTACTTTAGGAACTTCACTTTAGAGATTCTTTAAAATTTAATAACTTTGATTCCACTTGAAAAATTTTAAGACCACTTCAAATGAGATGTTCATTCACCAAAGCACAGGACGGAAAAGAAAAATTACCGGCCTCGCGAGAATCAGAATGACAGCCCTGATGAACTTTTTATCAAATGTCATTTGGGGTATTCGTTGAACTACTGAAATAAGTAAACGATTTTAGCCTAAATAAAACTAGTTTTTAATTCTTAAATAAACCTGAGTCCTTTTAAATTAATAGTGTTTAACATTGCTATTAAATTGAAGTTATTTCAGGGTTGCCATCAAGTCAGCAACCCTAAAATACATTTTCTTTTAAAGCTCCAAGTTGCGAACAAGATTTTCGGTGTAGCCTCATTAATATGCAATGCCATCGCTGGGGTGGCGAAGTCATTTAACATCGTCCAGCTCCCAATCTCGTTTCCTGTTCCCGTTGAACTTTAATGTAAGGCCACCCCAAACCCGGCGGAACCACCCAGCAGGGGCTGCTGTCCTGGCCTTTAACCTACATACACATTCATACATACGAAGCACTGACACATACCCGAGGGTTTTCCGATCTGCGATTCGAATTATTTTGTTCACTTTTCAACTTTTTCGATTTTTGATTTTATTTTCCCGGAGGAGAGATGTCTGAACGTCTTGGGCTTTTGATCACAAATGAAGTCCAGAGTCAAAAGCCATGTCTACAAATTATTTTTGACATGGCCCTAATTTGGTAGTTAAAAAATCCCATACATTAAAGCATTATATGGTAACATATTGTAAGGTGACAACTCTAGTTTTCTAGTTTTTATGTGATATTTCACTAAACATGTTTAAATCATTTTAATGGGGGCCTTTAACCCTTTTCAAGGGTTTTCTACAGGCTGAAAATAGCACTTGAAATAGAAAAGGTACACATGTACCTATGTATACCTATAAACAATTTTTTTAAATTTCATTTTCTAATTATTTTATTCCTTTTTTATTTTATTTTGGCCATGGCTTTTATTACAGCTTTAATATAAATATCACACACAGAAAGGTATTGCCAGAGCGATAATGTGTTAGAAACAAAATCAGTTGAATATCAAATAAAACACCTCTTACCCGTTACCCGTTAAAAATTTAAATATTTCGGAAAAGTAAAAATGCAGTTTTGTTGTGCTTATCACTACCTATCGAAATGTAGAAGAAATTTTTAAAATCTGACCATTCGTTAAAAAGTTATGGCTGATCAAAGTTTATATCTCCATCTCCCTCGCACTCGCACTCGGGACACTCGAATATAGCGTTCTCTTTTGTTTTATTAATGTTCTTAAGCTGAGTAACGGGTATATAATAGTCGAGCGACTATTATTATTAATAGTCATTTGAATACACAAATTTTTATAGCCGATACTATCGGCTAATTGATCGGTAAAAAGCAAAATAATCAAGAAAATTAATTTTTTAAAAATGCTAAGGACCCCCTTCCTCACGAAATTTATTATCGTTAAATTAAAACAAGTGCGAGGGAGATGAAGATATTAATTTTGATCAGGCTTAACTTTTTAACGAATGGTCCGATTTAAAAAATTTCTTCTACATTTCGATAGGTATTAATAAGCCCAACAAAACTGCATTTTTACTTTTTCAAAATATTTAAATTTTTAAAATCGTATATAAGCTATTGTGGGCGCTGGAGGGGGCGTGGCACCTCCTTGAAACAAACTTGCGCTGCGTAGAAACTCCAAGAATCTTCATGCCAAATACCAATCCAATACAAATCCTTTTATAGTTTTCGAGATCTCAGCGTTCATACGGACGGACAGACAGACGGACAGACAGACATGGCTATATCGACTCGGCTAGTGATCCTGATCAAGAATATATATACTTTATGGGGTCGGAAACGCTTCCTTCTAGCTGTTACATACTTTTGCACGAATACAATATACCCTTTTACTCTACGAGTAACGGGTATAAATATTTTCCTTTACAAGTATGTAAAATATCGATAAAACATCGATTCCACGATATATTCTTAAACTCCCACCACCCAACTCTGATTGTCTTGAGATTATTTGAGTCACCGTTTTGCCTTGTTTACATTTAATGTAATTTTTGCCAGAGAAATCAGAATTGACTTTATTTGCAACTCAAGTGGCATAATGTTTTTCTGTTGTTTACTTAGTCCTAAATTTGTCTAAGTTGTTTTCGTTCAGAGTAGTTAACCGATAGGACAGCAATCAACTAACAACTACTAAGATGTCCGATCGTCGTGGCACAAAGGTTGGAACTGGAACCAAGGCTTTGGAGTACTGGTGCCGAGTGAATACCCAAGGATACAATGGAGTCAAGGTGGAGAACATGACGACTTCGTGGCGCGACGGCCTGGCCTTCTGCGCAATCATCCATCACTTTCGACCGGATCTCATAGATTTCAACAGCCTGAAGGCAGCCAACATCTATGAGAACAACGATTTGGCCTTTACCACGGCCGAGAAATACTTGGGCATTCCGGCGCTCCTCGATGCAGCCGACATGGTTTCGTATGAAGTACCTGACCGACTATCCATTCTAACGTATCTATCCCAGTTTTACAAGGTGCTCGGCAAGAGCCTCAAGCATCCGAAGCCGGAGGAGAAATTTCTCGAGGAAAGTGAGCCACCGCAAAAGATGATGCATCTTGTGGGAATGCCGCGACGTGATAAGTGCCAGAAATGTGAACTCCCCGTTTTTCTGGCCGAAAGAGTCCTGGTGGGGAAACGGGCTTATCACCGCACTTGCTTGAAATGCGCAAGATGCTCCTCATTACTCACACCCGGGAGCTTTTATGAAACGGAGGTCAATAATATCTACTGTTGCGAGACTTGTCCCGATGAGGAGAGTGAGTCAGAAAGCGAGATTGTTAAACTGAAGACAGCCAGTATGGATACTACTGGCGATCAAAAACCTGTTGCAGAAAGTCCCGATCATTCTAGTGATCAACATGAAGAAGTGGAAGACAATTATAGTGCCTCTTTGAGTACAACTGAAGGGCCTTTAAGCAGTAACTCGCCGTCCAAGTTAGCTGAACAAAATGAAGATGATAAACAAATAAGTACTGAGCAAAGTGATCAACTAGAAGTTGAACCTGTAGTGCCTGCTTTGCCTGCTACTGCTCCACCACTAGACGAGGAAGACGGAGTTCTTCCTGAGGAAAGTAATGAACCAACAGTTGATCCTGTAAAGCCTGTTTTACTAGAGGAACGTAAGATCTCTACCGTTACACTAGACATTGAGGATAACCATCCTCCTGTAGAACCAATACCATTGGAAAAAATTGATGAACAAGAAGTGATTAGCCCGACCAATACGTCAGATATACTCATTCCCGAGCCACAGGAAGCACCGATTCCAGAAAATGACCCTCAAGAACCATTAAACCTGAAAACAATATAGCCTGTAGTACAGAAAATGAAATTTTCTCAAAAACAGAAAGCTGCTCTAAGCAGGAAGGTGATAACGATATCTCGCAACAGAAAAATCTCGAGTCTCCCAAGGAGAATTTAAGTGAGACAAAAGTAGCTGAAACTGAGTATCCAGAGGATTTAAATCCTTTCAAAGATGATGATTCGTTGAAGGGAGCAAATCCCTTCGACAGCTCCGACGATGAGGTGGAGCTTCTAAAAGACATTCCAGCCCAAAAAAGTAAAAGCTCGGTTTTAAAAAGAGATAAAGTAGTACCACCCCGTCCACCGCCACCTAAAATAGGCCCAGCCATTTCTAAGCCCTCAGAGGATCAACATTCCAGCCCTACACTTTCGCAAGGGAAGAAATTGCCGATGCCTACACCTAGAATATCTATTTCAAAACCCCAGACTCCTGCAAAGTGGATGCCCCAAGAGCAGAAAAATACTTGTAACATTTCCTCTTCGTCATCGGAGCACTTGGATAACTTGAGAGCATTCGACCGTGGAGCAGATGACCGTGGCTCAAGTGTATCTTTGCCATCTGGAAGTGCCCCACGCAAGCCACTTCGTGCCCCAGTGGCGAGTCCATTGAAAAGCGACGACTTAAGTCCCACTACCAGTCTTAGTTCTATTACTTCTCCAATGCGGAAGAAGCGCCAAGCACCCTTGCCTCCAAAGCAGGCCAACTTTGAGAGTGATCCTGGATTTTCCAAACTATCAGATGAACAGAAGGTCAGAAGATTGATACCGCTCGACCAGAGCTTGCTCTCTGATGAAGCCGCCGAGTCGAGCAATTACGACGACAGCTTAAGTACTTCCAATGCAGACGAAGAGGTAAACGTGGTATATCGTCGCATTTTGGTGCCACCAACTCAGCCAGAAAACGTAGTTGAACGGAGCGAGGAGGATAAAAAGAACCCGATCGTATATAACGACTTCGATAGGAACGTCAGCCCCTTGGGATACAATAAATCAACCCATGGTAAATGGAAAAGGCGAAAGGGCCCAGCTCCAGCGGTCCCAATACCCCCGCGAAAAGTCTTACAACGTCTTCCGCTGCAAGAAATTCGCCACGAATTCGAAATCATAGCCGTGCAGCAGCTGGGTCTCGAGAAACAAGGCGTTATTCTCGAAAAGATGATCAGAGATCGTTGTGAGCGCTCTTTGGATGCCGCAGAAACTGATGGTGCCGAATCAGTGGACTCTGAGATAACCAACTCCAAGGAAGTAGAAGATCTTATATTACAACTGTTTGAGCTGGTAAACGAGAAGAACGAATTGTTCCGGAGGCAAGCAGAGCTAATGTACCTCCGACGACAACATCGTTTGGAACAGGAGCAAGCTGACATTGAACATGAAATTCGAGTATTAATGGGTCAGCCGGAGCACAACAAAACCGACTCAGATAAAGCCCACGAAGAAGTATTAATCAATCGCCTTGTAAAGGTTGTTGAGATGCGCAACGAAGTAATTGATAGCCTAGAGACTGATAGAGTTCGCGAGGCTCGAGAGGATATGAGCATTAAGAACCGACTGCATATTTACAATTCCGAGCGCGAGGAGCCAGTTGACCCCAAAAGCGCAGACAAGTCGTCCAAAAAATTGTCCAAGAAGGAACGAAAGAAACTTAAGGAGGAAAATAAATTGGGCAAGGGGAGAAAATCGGACCTCGATAAGGACGTCGACGAGTCTGAACCAGCACCAGCTTTGGAAAAGATTAAAAAGAAACGGAACCTTTTCTTTTTGAAGATGTGAAGGATGTAGGGAGCAATTTTGTATGCGTCGAACAATTTAATTTTATTTTATGTAAATTTGTAACCTATTAAGTTTTTCTATTGCCATAAATGAGCATTTCAATAAATACAAGATCACATTGTTTATTTTTCTGAGTGGTATACAAAACAACATTTTGAGATTTGGAATTTAAACGGGTTATGGGTTGTTGAACACATATACTTATTAAAATTTAGAAACTTGGAAACATGTATTCCATGTCTCCCAATAGTTCTGTTTTTCTATTAAGAAAGTATAGAACACATTATAATAATGTTGTTCCGTTGAATACAGCCTATAACGACAAGATCCTGTCGCTCGGCTTATGTATGTAGATAAGGTTTCACACCTTACAAATATTATGTTTATTTAATATATGTTTTTTAAATATCGATAAGTGAACTGTCGATATAACAACATCTCTAGACTGATAAGAGCTACGATCGCTAATATATATAGAAATTATTAATCATTGCCTAAAGGAAACACTTAAAGGCTCTCAGCCAGATTTAATATTTTTCCTTTACAAAAATCCGAAGAATTAAGTCACAACAAGAATTAGCAGAAATTATTTCACTAGGAAATATTTATAATACTTGAGGTGCAGGTAAGCTAAATGTAATTTTCGTGATTCCCCCTAAAAGAACACAGTTCTTTGTTTTTCTCATTGATAATCTCAGGTGAAACAAGTTGATAGCAATGAATCGTGATCACCGCTACCTGTCTTCCCTGGAGGTTCTTTGGCAGAAGGAGTTGAAATTTCTGGAGCAGCTCTTTGATGACCACATTCCATTAGCTTGCAACGATCTCATGAAGTTCCACAGCCATGTCTACAAACACTGTTCGAGTTTTTTGCACAATCCGAGTGTGCGTTCCCAGGAGCCCGGAAAACACCTATACGAAGGGTTGACCGCGTATCTAAACGCAATACTTATAGAAATATCAAAGGGAATGGAAAATATTCTGAGTGACGAAGACTTGATCGCTGGGTACGTCGAGGACTGGCGGCATTATCGGAAGGCCTGCGAGGATTTGGACCGAGGATGCCGGTACCTCAACCACAACTGGGTGAAACAAGAGCAGCTTGAGGGCCACAAGCACATTCATCACGTATATCGCATGGCCATCATCCGTTGGAAGGAGATGGTCTTCAGTCCCATTGACAGGGCCTTGGTCACCGCCATTACCATGACGTTAAGGCAGAAGCCCAGGGAAAGTACCAAATCTCTGGTCTACCAGGCGCTTCAATCAATTGTGGAGCTGTATGCAAATGATGAGAGGCAAGAAGTGCCAGTGCCATCCAAACTCAACAATGTTTTCACTGAGGAAGCGGTGGGCTTCTACAAGTCAGAGACCCTGGCCGAATTCCAAAGGATCCTCTCGTCCAAAAAGTACTCGGATTTTAAGCACTTCCTCAAATACGCCTGCCTAGCCATGCCGGAAATCCAAGAGGGGCTCCAGTTTAAGGCAGTTCTGAAGAGGCACCTTGCTTTGCTGCTGGAGAAGGCCATTGCGAATTCATTGGGAGGAAAGGATTACATACAAGCCATCCTGGGAACACGCCAAAGTCCTTTGGAGCGGGCAATGCGGGATCACAAGCCTCTGGTGGCCGTGATCGATGAGGTGTGCACGGATGCGATAAACAGAATGGATCAGAAACAGGATCCCATCGGTCTGTTAATCACATACTCCAATGAACTAATGACGAAGAGGTCCAAGGAAGAAGTTACAGAAGAACTTAAACGTATCGTCGAAGTTATAGAGTTTTTGAACGATAAGGACAAGTTCATTCAACAATATTGGAGAGTTTTGAGAACTCGACAAATCAATGAGACATCCAACTGGGACGGAAATGAGTCGACAATGATTTCCCTGCTATCCAAGAGGTTCGGATATACTCTCACTGCAGGACTTACTAATCAGTTGAATGAGTTAGAAAAGTCTAGAATAGTAAATGATAAATTCCAAAATCATTTAAGAATTAATGGTATTAAACTAGGATTTGATTTTCGTCTCAAGTATTTTTACAACAGAGGACGTGATATGAATATTAATCTTACTTTGCCGTGCGAGCTAAATAAGGCTGTGCAGGAGTTTGCGAAATTTCACACACAGAATCTTCGTATACTTGTATTTAATCACGAAATATCCTCCGGCGAGATTATCTGTAATATTGGTCAGTCGACCCATATCCTTGAGGTGAGCACTTTGCAGATGTCGATTCTGTTGCTCTTCAACGAACAGGAACGTTTCACGGCGGAAGAGTTGGCGGAACGATTGGGCACAAACATCGAGATCCTTAAACCGGTGAGTTAATATCTTACATATTAATATCACTCTTAAATCAAATTCTAATCAATTTAATTTAATTTAGGTACTGGCATTTTGGATAAAAATCCAATTTATGATTTCTACCGGGTCTTCTGTGGAAGTGAATAACAATTTTACAAACAGGAAGCGCCGTCTTAAATTTAACAAGACTGCAGATGCAGCTAAATCCAGAAAGGTTGAAGAGAAAGATGAAAATAAATTAAGGCAGGAGCGAAAGCCCCAAATGGATGCTGCAATAATGCGCATCATGAAAAGGCACAAGATCATGGAAAAATCGCAACTATTTTCACTTGTTATTGAGGAGGTGAAGAATTATTTTACACCACCTATAGGATTTATCAATGAAAGAGTTGATTATTTGACCAAGAAGAATGATCTGGAGCTTTGTGGACCTACCACGTACAAATACGTTAGTTGAGAAAGCAAAGTTCTCAGTTAATTTAAAGTGTTCTATTTTATTCTTAGTACTTTGACCAAATATATTGATTTTTTAATACAATGTAGAAAAATAATACGTATGTTCAATGCAAAAAATTTTAAATTCTGAGCGAATTTAGTTCAATTTACCTTGAAACTTTAAAACGGAAATTTTAATTTAATTTTAACGATTGTGGATTTATTACCTTTTAATAAATCGGTATTTATTCGATAAAATAATTAAGTAAGAACACCCTAATTACTTATTTAAGCTTATATTTGTAATTAACCATTTTGTATATAAAGCTATAAAAGTTAAACAATTATTGTTTTTTTTAGAGGGAGGGTAAAACTATAGTGTAGAGTTCGGATATAAAAAACCTTTGATAAGAACTACATACATACATAATAATGAATTAATTATTTCAGTAGAAATTTATAGTTAATACAAACATTATTTAGTTTTATGCCGTTTCCTCATTCTCTAACTTGACGAAAATATCTTCAGTGCTATCCGAATTCGCATCTGGGGTGATCAGTTCGTTCGAATAAATCAGTTCGGCATGGTGATTCCTCAGATGCTTCTCCAGGTGAGATCCGTTGGTGAAGGCAATGGGGCAATATGGGCACAGTTTCTGTCTGTTCCGCCTTTCGCTGAGCTTCAACATCTCTGCTCTCCGTCGCGATAACTTCGATCGCGGTGTGGGCGAGTAGTTGAACTCCACATATTGTTTGGTCCGGGGGGTTTTGTATTTTTTTGTTCGCGGTGCCTCCAATTCCGGTATGCTCTCGCCCTTTTGCAGTCTAAGGTGGGTTCTGTGGAGTATAAAACAGTATAATTTGATTTTTCTAACAGATTCTAGGATAATATTCTAACTCACCTTAAGTGTATGATTAGCTGAGACTGATATCGGAACTTCTTGGGGCAAATTTTGCAGGGAAATTTGTCGGCATTGATGTCCTTGCAGACGTGGGAGGAAAACTCCTCGATGGGAAAAGCCTCCAAGCATGTTGAGCAAAATTTTGGTGGGCCAGCCAAACGATAGCTTATATCCTCGTCCACTTTTAGACCATTGATGTCCTTCTTGCAGCCATGATTGGGAAACTCTTCGATAGGAAAAGCCTCCCAGCATTTGGAGCAGAGTTTTGGTGGTCCTGCCAAATGATAGCTTATCTCCTCCTCCTCTTCTGGTTCCTGATCCTCCAGGGCATACTCCTCCTTAACCTGGTTTTCTGCATCCAGCATGACCACTAAAATGGAATGATCGTTAAAGATTGAATAGTTTATTATTGCTCCCCCGCTCACCCTCATAAATCCCAGTCTGCGGATAAGTTTCCTCAGCGGGATCCTCTGTTTTTATGTGAACTTCATTTGATTCTCCTTCAGCTTTGATGGTCCTTTGAACCCTCGGCTTTCTTGGGATTGTCTTCCCGGAATTTCTTCCCATCTTTGTGCCTATCCAGATTTATTAATTGAACGCTTAGTTATTTGCTTCCCTCTTTTTTCTTGACTTCCAGCTGATCTTATATTAGTTTTTGGGTGACCAAATTTTAAACAAACCAAAAAAATCGGCAATCGAAAGATATCGATATAATTTAATAGATACACTTGAAAATAAAATTTAAAGCATATATAAAATTCAAAAGGAATCGAGTAAAATTTAAAAATATGGAATATATTAAAAATATATATATACAAAAAATTTGCCTATGATTATTTATTGATTTTCATAAATTTATAAATTAAAACACAAGAAATTCTGATAAATATTTGCTGCATATCCCCAAGTCTGCAATTGATAAATTTATTAAAAATGCAGTACAAAAATATTAAAATAAACGATCCAAAATGGTTTCTGTCTATCTGTTACAATTGCTGTGAATAGTTTTAAAATCCCTAAGATCGAAAAAATGTTTTTAGTTATTGTTGTTAGTAAACTTTTTATTATAATTTAAAAAATCTCAAATTATGATATAATAATATCGAATAAAATAAAACTCAAAAATAATGATTAATGGTGTTTTTAATAAAACCTATTCTTAAATTCGACGTCTGCGTTCTTGCGGAAGGTATGTATTATGGTTTCAGTTAGTGAGTTATTCATTTGATATTTTCGATGAACTACTTGTATGTACATCATAAAAAAGCCTAGCTTATTAAATTGGCAGTTCATGCGAATCCGTTTGCCTGGCCAGCATGCAAACGGATGGAAGTATTTCTATGAGGAATCTTTTGTAGAGGCACATACATATATCAATGTGATCCACTTCACTTGCGGCTCTTTTTGTGCTTTTCTTGTTCCAGCTCCTGGCGGTCGATCTCCTCGGGCGTGGGCAGCGTGATTCCTTCGTCGCTCATCTTGTAGCTGGGATCGATGAGGTGGAATCCAAAGCGGCTGCTGGGTCCCATGTTGATGGCCACATCGCAGGAGCGGTAGCCGGCGTAGTTGTGGCTGAACTCCAGCGACATGCGTTGCACTTCGGAGCAAATGCTGTCGTAGATCAAGCGATCGTGCATCAAGTGCTGCAGCCGGACCATCTTGGCCATGTACCTCAGTTGACTGTGGGTCAGCGGGCGGGTGGTGAAGTTCCTCCGCGATTCGCTGGCCCCGATCACCTCCTCGCACAGCAGATCCTCCATCGGCAGGCCAAAGACCAGGGATATGGCCTCCGGCAGGGAGCACGGCGTTCGCTCCTGGCGGGCCAGGCACAGAGCCACAAAGGAGTCGCAGATGCCGCCCAACGTCAGGCCGTGCTGGTGGTGCATGTGATCGGCGATCCGGTGGCTGTAGTGCACCACCTTGCGCGGCTGTTCCGCCTCCAGGATCTTGGCCAGCTCGGGAAAGATGCGGCCCAGTGCCTTGATGTCGAAGATGTACGTCTCGTTGGCCGTGGCCACCGCCAAGACGGATGTGGCCTGGTGGCGCCCATAGAAGCTGGGCTCCACCAGCAGGGATATGCTCGTCTGATCCCTCATGTCCTCCAGGGCCTTGTGGTATTTGGAGTCCGTCTGCTGGATCCAAACAATGCGATCCAATTTGTTTTCCAGACTTTCCACCTCTCCCTTGGCGAGTGGAAAACGAATGCTTATCGGCGGGGCTTCCAAGGCCGAGCTGAAGCTATCGTTTCCCTCGCTGTCGCTCATTTTGGCCTGCTTTTTTATTATTTAGTTATAGTTAGTTTCAATTTAAATCGCAGTAAATAGAAAACCAACCTGTGCAAAAAGCAAAGCTTCGAAAAAAAGGACTAAAAAACAGTGTGACCGCATCAATAACAATGAAGAATTGCCTTCAGTTAGCAAATGAATCAACCTTCTTTACTAGAGGAGCGTGACTCGGCTGTGTGTAGTAAAAATAAAATATGTAAAATACATGTCGAATATGTAGGTGCATATTTGTTTCAGGGGAATTCTACATTGGCGGAGTTATCGTTCACGAGGATTTGAATTTAAATTAAAGCTAAAATATATCTGCATCCTTATAAAATAAAGAAAATAAAAATGAGATCCTACATAGACTTTTTTGTTTTTAACTTGTCAAAAAATATTCCCAAATCTAAAAGAAGCACTGCTATGGACTGCTAACAACCTACACACAAAAAAATTTGATTGGTAAAATTGACCTACGGATAGTTTACTATAAAAAATAGTTACGTATTAACGCCCACAATCACCCATAATCGCCCACAAACTATACTAAAATGTGTCTGGCGCACACATTTTTAAAGATTTTTGATAAGTATAAATGCAATTCTGTTGTGTTTAGTTATACCTATCGAAATGTAGAAGAAATTTTTTAAAACGGACCATTCGTTAAAAAGTTATACCTGATCAAAGTTTATATCTCCATCTCCCTCGCTCTTTAGCCGAGTGACGGGTATTAGATAGTCGGGACACCAACCCGACTATAGCGTTCTCTCTTGTTTTTGTGTGTAGTTATTAACATCTGTTAATTTTTGGTCGACTACGAAAAAAGGAATTTTTCGACGAATATTTTAATTTTTCATAAGGAGTTACATAACTTTTTAAAAAAAAAATGGTCAAAAAAGGAAAATGAGGTTTAATCGATTAAAAATGTTATTAAGAGTTCAACTGGATATGACATTTCTTACTATATCCTCTGTATTCTTTGTTAGCGTCAAAAGACGGACATTTTTTTTAGTGAAAACTTAGTTTCAGGTGTTTTTCTGAAAGTATGATTTTTCTTAGTGTTTTATTACTGTAACTTGGACAAAAATAGTTCCAAATTTGGCAAAAAATCGTCAGTTTAAACTACATATGTAAAATTCACAATGAATCGGAACCAAGGTATCTGTGGTTAAGATTGAATAATGTTTTGAATTCTTATTAGTTAAGAAAGTTGTTGTTAAAAGTCTTTGAAAATGCCAAACATTAATTTGTTCCATTGCTATCGAGAATTGAGGGTCTTAAGGAGTATAACCCCAACCAGCCATTGCTCAACCAAATTGAATGGAGCTTTGGGCATTTAGGGCAATCGCAGAATGCAGACGGCTGGGTTGCCAGGATATTGAGTCGCATTTGATTTGACCACAAGTTAATCGGCGACGTTGCCCGAAGATTTGCCAGGCTCCGATCGATTTGCTAATGGCCAGCCAATGAAGGTGAGTGCCAGGCGGCGACTCAGGCTGTCCGCACTGCAAAAAAAAAAAAAAACAAAAAAAAAAAATCAAAAAATAAGGGGCTAAAAAACAAAAAAAAAAACTAACAAAAGAAAAAAAAAAAGAAAAAAGAAAAAAGAAAAAAAAAAAAAAAACGAAAAAAAAAATAAACTTAGGGGAAAAACCCCACCTAAACTTCACAAACAAAAACCCTTTTCTCTCGAGTAACGTATATGAGACAAATAAGTGCTTCGCAAATCCGCACCTTTCGCCCCGGCTAATAATGAAACCCGAAGCGATTACACTGCAAAAGGTTAATTGGTTTGTAAGCGCATTGGATGGGAAACGACAAAAAAACAAAAAGAGTGGCGAGCAAGGAAGGCGAAGGAAGTGAGCACACAATACTGGCCGTAAGTCCAGGCAGCTGACTCAACCTAATTGGCGCACGCGGCGCATACTTAATGCGCTTAGATGCGGGCCAAGCGCTTCGCTTTCACCATCGCCATCACCATTGCCATTTATATTGCCATTGGCACTGCAGGAGCCGCTTTGGCCCTTGTAATTAAATCCCGGCCAAGGCAGCCAGCTGCAACATCACAAAATTGAGCCGTTCAAAGGGCAAATCAGGTTTAATTTTAATCCGCTTGCTAAGTAAATTGAGTGTGCCAAATATATCGCATTTGCTCATCTTATTTTTGGGCTATTGGAGTTGCAAACAAATTGGAATTGCTGGCTTTGATCTAGCCAAAAAATATTTGACAACGCAATTGGTTTAAATTTAGCGTAAATAAATCAGGAAAATGTAAAGAAATAATATGAAAATAAATTTTAAAAATGTAAAGAAAATCGGGGAAATATGAATATTTATTTTGAATTTTTTTTTTTTATAAAAGAGATTGCAAGAAATATTAAAAAAATATGTATTTCTTAATTGAAAACGTTTATTTGATTAAAATAAATTTATAAATTGATGAAAGGATGTTTTTTATGTATTTTTTATAACAAAAAATCAAATCAGATCGAAAACTAAACAAAACAATCCAAAAGAAACTGAAAAAGACACATTTCCTATCATAATTAATATCATAAACAGCATTTTTCCATTGAATAATGAGGCAAATACCGAGGGCGCTGGTTCAAAGCTCCCTTTTCGTTTAGTTTGCGTTTTGTTTCCGCGTTGCTCGTTGTCAATTATTGTTTCATACTTTGTGGCGAACAATGCAAAGTGGTTAATGAGAGGGCGGTGGTTGTCGGGGTTTTAGGGGTTCCAGGGGTTCCAGGGGCTCTTCGGGTGGTGTTAGAGGCTAACAAGAAAATCCCTCTATGCCAACACGCGCACACCGTAATTAAGAGACACTCTACTCCATTCCGGGCACCGGGGACGATGGCCCTGGGCCAATGGGAAAACAATGGATGGATGGAACACACGCTGCTCCTTCGCCCCTTTCCGTTTGCCCAAATGCTGACCCAATTAGTCGAGCTGGTTCGCCATCCTTCCTCCGAATCTTCGATGTGCTCGCCGTTGGATCTTTCTAGTTGCCAGGCTCGTGGGTTGCCACGTTAATTAAATTATCACGTGTCAATTAATGTTGCCCGGCCCAGCGAAACGCAGCCGGAAAAACCATTCACTTTGACGTTCATCAGAGGCACAGGCAGAGGCACAGGCACTGGCGCACGGTGCGTATGAGCGATGCCTGTCAACTATCAGCTGTCGCAATTTCTCATTGGACCACGTTACTCGTTTTTGCCACAAAGCAGCCGAAAGCCCGAAGCGATAAAAAGTGTCGCTCAAAAATCCGTTTGATGATTTCGCGTCAAAGTTTTTCACTGTTTTTATAACCAGTTTTTGGAGGGTGCAAAAATTCGATTTCGACGCCTGGATTCGGTGGATTTTCGTGATAGACCAGCAATGCAGAATAATTCCGTTGAATCGCATTTAACAAATAGTAGAAATTTTATTAATCATCGATCATGGAAAGAAATATTATAAAAAAGTATTTTTAAAAAATAAAAATATTAAAATGCATATATTGCTTATTTAATAATATTATAAAATATTTATATATTTTTAAAACGAGCATTTAACTTAAATTTTTAAATTAACGTAAATATATCTGAAATAAGATTTATAGGTGTGCTTCAGTCGGATTATACCACTCAAACTATATTTTTGCAGGGCGCAACAATCCAGTTCCCATTCCATGATTTCCTTTCTCGACTCGCTTAACGGTTAAAGTTTTTCAATTAAACGATTAAAATTCCAACGTTTTTCGCGCGTTTAATTAAACTCCGCCCGAGGCTGGCAAATCAGAGTCAAGCATTTGTTTGGATTTATGCTCAATTTAATTGTGAAAATGCCTTGGGGCCGCAAACTGAACAATTAGACCACTTTATGATGATTTCTTTGTAATATTTGATTAAACACAGAACAGAAACACAGAAACATGCCGTTTAAAAGGTCAAAAATGTTTAATTATGTTGTCTATAATATACGGGTTCGTTTGTTCACTTAAGGTGGACTAATACAGAAAAGAATAAGAGTGGAATTCGTAAAGATGTAAGAAGAAAACAATGTTTTTAATAATTCAGTTTTGATCATAAATAAATAAATGATTTTTTTTAATTTTTTGTAAAGCAATGCTTTTTTTCATTTTATTCCATATAAAAAAAGGTTTCAAAAAAATTGATTTTATTTAAATTTTCACCCTAAATACACAGGCAATAAATACGCTTTATGCTCTGCAATCCTTTCCCCACAATCGATTTGCCATTCCCGGCGAAAAGCTATTTATTTAATGGGCAAACAAAACAAAATAGCATAAATAGGCACTGCCAAAAGCATATTTCACACCTAACAAGCTTACAAGCTACTATTATTGGCGTTGCAGGCTGGCTGCTTAAATGGGATGGCCGCAAAACCGCAAAATTTGTGTTACATTTGCAGGCGGCCGTGTCAGCGAATTGTTATATTCGTACCCCTTCGCCAGTCGCCATTCGCCACTCGCACATGCAGCCATTTCACTTTTTTTTGGCAGCCTTTCGCATTTCGTTGGAGGTCCTGTATGGCGGTTGGATTTTTTCCTGTTTAATGGCATACTTCTGGGCGCGGCGCCAACCACCTGTGAAGAAGAAAATGGGAAAGGGGATGGTGGGGGGGGTGGTGGAATGGGTCTCAGGTGCGAAGTATCAACGACGCGTTATTGTCGCCATTGCAGTTGTCCATAATGGTTTGGGGCCATAAGCTCGGCTTGGCGCCCCGCAGGACAATTGTCCTGTCTTGCCGGCGGCATAAACATTAACACGCATTTTTATCGCCATCCCCCTGCAATGCTATTTGAATGCCCCACTGAGGGGAACCGCCGCCATTAAAAATCCGATTTCTTTCGGCATTGCCTCAATAAGGATGAAATCTGTTTCTACAATTGGTTAGTTGGATTTAAAACAAAAAACCAATATTTGTATTTTGCTTTCTTTTTTAAGGATATCCATGTCTCAAATTGTTTTAAGCTTTGAATAAATATTAAAATATTTTAGTTACTGGAAAAAAATTACTTTTTACGTTTATTTTAGAGAGTACAAAATAAAATGTTTGTATTGTTTATTTTAAATATTGAAAATATAGAAATATTTTTTTTTATATTTATTGAAAATATTGAAAACAGAGAAATATATTTTTTTAATATTTTTTTGAAAATATTGAAAATATATAAATATTTTTTAAATATTTAAAATAATATTGTGCAGAACTTTCTTAATTTACGAATGTGTACAAAATTTTTAGTGATTTACTTACCTCAAAAACTCGTAGAGTTAAAAATAATTATTTTTAACAGGCTTCCTATTTGGATATACTCCATTGATGTTTAAGGGATTTCGGTGAACTTATTTATGATAAAGAATTCAGCTGGAAGATAGCCCTTTACATTTATGTGGCCCTCAATTTGCATTGCTTGCGAGTGCGTGGGAATATCCCATATCCCATATCCGTTGGCCTTTTTATAGACGGCATCGCTGGGCATGTAATTATGTGCAATATAAATGCTTAGTGGGGGGAATTATGATGCAATAACTTTTTTCACCCCACACGCAGCCACTTACATACATTGAAAATGCCAATCGAATGCCATCGAACACAAACACAAGCACAAGCACGAGCACACACACAACAACGTAAATATATACATGAGTGTGGGTGCGCATCCTTTGATCCTTTAAGCAACCAATGCGTATACTCAATTTTTATGGCTTGTCATTTGCTTGCTTCTCTTTTCGCTTTTCGCTTTTCTTCGTCGTCGTTTTTGAAGCCCCACTCGACTTCGTCTGAAGCAGGAAATATGAAAAAGTCGCAGTGGGTCAAGGGGTGTGGCAAAAGTGGGCGGCAGTCGGAATTTTCGGGCCTGCAATCTCAACGTTTGTTTCACCCACTTTGGACGAAATTACGTAGCTTGAGAAAGCGCCTCCCAGCCACCCTCCATTCTCAGCCCCTTCCTTATTTCACCACCCCCTACTTTTTCCTCTTTTCGGCTGAGCCCTTGTATTGCCCGGATTTTGTGCCTTTCATTTGCGGCTTGGGGATTGTGTGTTTTATGCTAACCATAAGATTTTCGTTGCATTTACTTGACAAACAGGTGGAATCAGGAGGGTCTTACTTTAAGAATCCCATAAGCTGGCCCTTAGCGAAATAAAGTCCGAATTACTTTTGTGCTTAATGTAATTACTTCTTTGTAATCTCAATATTATGCAAACAAATTTTAGAAATAAAAGAAGAAAACAAAGTCTTGATTATCTATTTATTATTTTAAATGTTATTAAGTTCCTCTATTTATAGTCTACTTTTTCTAGCCTTTTTTTTGTATTTTCTAAAATTAAAACAATTCCTATTTTTAAGAACTGAATGAGAGTGTAATAAAAGTTTAAATGTTTTTTTTTGCCTGCACACAAAAAAAAATTGTCAAAAAGTCCCCAACCACAAGAAATTGTCAATTTTGTCAAGGATATAGGTGTGTGTCTTTGCTAATTGTGTGTATTTGTTGTTGTGAAAGTAACTATTTACTTAGTAGAATTTACCTTTTTTATGTGGTTGGGGGACTGTTTGACAATTATAACAGTTGATTTTACCAAGTTTTTTTTTTTGTGTGGCAAAACCATTTTAATCACTAAAATCTCTAAGAAATTGTGCATTTTCTACTATTGTAAAATTGTGTAACTAAATGCCTAAGCTATTTCCCGCATAAGAGAAATAAAATCTGAATTCAATAAGTGTGTCAGGAAAATTACGTTTTGTGCATTGGTAGAATGTTTCAGTTAGTTGAGAATTCAATAAATGAAAACCGAAAATACCCCTAGATTCGGTTTTCCAGCCCACACAGACATACTAATCGATTTATTCCTATCGAAAGAGAAAGATAGAGAAAAAGAGAGAGGGAAAGTGTGTGTGTTTGACTGGCATCATTCAATTGCTTGGAGTTGGATCGAAAAATTGAATCCAATTGCATAAACATTTTTGCCCCCTGGGGGAATTTTGAGTTTGAGGACATCGGACGACGGACGTCTAATCAAATGAAAGGCAATGCCAGGTTTTTACGGGCCGCTGGGTGAATGGTTATTTTCTAAGCCGTTGAGCTCTCAAGTGGCCTAGCAATTCGAAGTCCTTTTAGGACCCACTCGCTCACCCCATAAACTTTGGCCAATTGACTTTTGTTCTCCGCCGGGCAACTTAATATTCATGATTTATTTGCTTTTCTTATGCCGAGGAGCACATCAAATGGTTCTTCTCGTCCTTCTTTCTGCGCTTAATTTCGTAATAATAATTTAAATACATTTAATGCTATGTACTCAACCTGCCGCTGCTGTCTCATGATTTTCCTTGGCCTCATAAAATAATTTGTCATTAATCATTCTTGTGGCCGCGACAGGCGGTTGAGTGCTGTTTTTGTAGTGTTTTTTTCCTGATATAATTTTCACTGCTTTTTTTTCTTAATGCATTTTAAATCGCGAGCATTGACCAATTGTCAAGCCGCGAATTAATGAACATCTCTGTGATTTATGTCTTCAGGTCTTTTCTGGGTAGCCTATTTGGGATTCATTTTGACTTTCCTTATACCATTAATCAAAAGTGAAAAATTATTTCGTGGTTACCGAAATATGGTGAAAATATTATGTTTTCTTTAGCTACCTTTGAAATTCATTTTCTAGATTTGGCAATTTTAATGGTGCTTTTGAAAAACACACAGGAATCTCAGCAGAAAGCTGAAAATTTTAATTGCCGCTTTTTGGTAGGCAAACCTCAAGTGAATAAACGAAAACAAATAGCTAGCATATTTTGGCAGCTTGGAGGCAGCATCTTTAAAATACTAAAGCAACCGGCTAAATTTTCAGAATGCCACAATCCGAAATGCGCAATAAAACTAAATGAGCGTGTATCTACGAAGTGGAGTGGTATTCTTGCAAATCCTGAGCAAATAAACCAAGGATGCCAACAAAGCAAATATTAACAATGCCAATAAAACGAGGCAACAGCACTCTGTATATGTATCTGTATCTGTATCTGCGGAGCGAGCGAGAGCGAGTAAGTAATCCTCGAAATAAGTAATCATTATGGCCATCAGTAAACAATGTACGCCAGCCTCAGAGAGCTATGTAAAAAATGCAATGGGACTATCAAAATAACAATAACACCAAGGACAACTCGTCTGAGATATGTTCATGACCCGTCCCCCGAAGTTTGTGTATTAGTCCGGAAAACTATGTCCGGACATTAGTGTGCGTGACCAAAGGATATTTGGGTCCGGTACTAAAGATGGCATCGTGATGGGATTGCGGTAAAGGGCGGATTTCGAGATAAATATTTATCATAATTGGAAGAGATTAGTTTAAACTGCAGTAAGGGCTGTAGGTTGGTTAGCTGAAACCACTTCTTATTAATTAAAACATGGGGATCGAAATAAAAAATGCTGTTTAGTTTTCCAATGTAGTTGTTAATAGCGTTAAAACTAATTTTTTTAGTCAATATTTATTAAACCAATTTTTTAAAATTAAAAAATAATTAAATTTTTATATGTTATCTAAACTAATATAATTGGAAATAAAAAATGGTCAGTAGCAAATTCCTCCCAGAACGGACTGACGTAAAAATCTAGAAAAATGAAATTATTTCGGAAATAATTAGGAGACGCGTGTGAGGTACAAATTAAAACAATAATTTTATATAAAAATAAATACATTTTTATTTATTATACTTTTTGCTACTTCTTTTCGATTTTAAGGTTTTAAATAAGATTTTTGTACCATTTAAATTATTTTAAAACATTTAATTTTGGTTAAATAATAAACCTTAAATAACTACAACTGTTTAAAACCTTTTCTAGCATTTTATAAATTATCTCTTCCCTTTCAGAATTTATAGGAATAAATATGTTTCATTTGCGGTTGACAATAAGTAAGTGAAATTGATTAGTTCTCTGCTTTTGTGTATATAATCCTATAAACTAAAATGTCCAATTACTAATCCTCTATGCACATCGCCAGCAAACATTTGGGGCATCCACAGAACAAGGACAATCACAGCCACATTTAATGGCATTTTTATGTTGGCCTAAAGGATTTTTAACTGCTGCCTTGGTCGTGTGGGCGGACAGGTGAATTACAAATTAGACGAGAATTAACACCAACTCCCGGCGGTGAGTGACAATTCGGGAAATTGATGATGGCCCCGGGCATACGGGCGAGGTCGAGTTAATTACTTTCGTGTCCTCAAGTCAGGGATTTCTGATTTAATTCATGATTGTCCAGGCGAAAGCCGATTTTCTCGGCTGTGAGCTTTCCATGTGTGAGCTGGGTTAATTCTATGCATTCTTCGGTCTCCCAGTCGCTGCAGATGTAATTAGGGCCGACGTTTGTGCCGGCAGACATACATAAATCATTGCTGCGGCTGATCCTCAAACATCTGCATAATTACACTTTCAGTTCGTGTTTGCAGCAGTGCCATGAGTTCTGTTTTCCTCGCCATTTTATTAAACAGCACTCTGGCCTGCCAGCACGCCACATTCATATATGCCGCAGCCCTTTCCGCTTTTCCCGATTTTCCGGCTGCGGCAGCTGCAGACAGCCAACTATTAAAGCGCACTTCAGAACAAAACCGCCGGCGGTCCGTCTGACTATTCTCCTCCGTCCTGCAGTCCTGCGGAGTGCTTAAAATTTCAGCAACGTGCGCGATCTACGTGCAAACCACACCTGCCCCCAAAAAAGGGGGTCAGAACCCAGAGAGAGACAATGGGCGGCTAGCCAGATGGCTTAGGGGGGTAGGTAAAGGGTAGGTAAAGGACAAGCGGAACACCGAGAAACCAATGTAATTTAATGTTTCATTTTTACACATTGCCCGCCTTGGCGTATACGTTATATTGCCCGACACACGTTGCCCCGCACGCGATGCCAACGTGACGCTTTCGCGTAACCGGGTAACGAGTTGTTCTCCCCTCAGTTGAGTTGGTAGAGTGATCTTGGTAATATATATACAGAGATTTCTAAACATGAACAGCTGGCAATATTTTAATTTATTACTTGGGGGTGTATAAATCTGATATTGGTTTTATTTACATCATTCTATTATTATAGATGTTACCTATAAATTATTTACAAAACTATACTAATGGGTATATTGTAATTTTTAACATTTAATGTATTCTTCAAAAAAAAAGGAAAAAAACTTCATATAATTTATTTTTCTCTTACCATAACTTTCCTATAGGAAAAAATATATTCTTTCACATGATAAATTATAACTATGCTTCAATTATTTTTTTAGTGATTTAGATCCTAGTATAATAATAGTAAAACTGAATATTTCGGATAGTTAAATCATTATTTAATTAATCTTATAGTAAATATTTGATTCGTCCCAGTTTTTGCATCGAAATTTAATTTTGAAATTTAATGAATTTAATTGATGTGAGCGCATAACATTATTGTTTTAATTTTGAAAATGGAAATTAATAGTTTTTTTAGTAAAAGAAAATTATTTGGACAAACAAACATAGTAAACGTTAGAATTTTTCCATATGTTACTATAAATATTTTAAAAACCAAGAAAATGTATTTAAACTTAGAGTTTTTCAATTGTTTTTAAAATGTTCCTTTCTATTTTTTAAATCCCATTCACGCAATCATCTCTATACCGCTGACAGAGTTTCGGCCAAGTAACGTTAGAGGCTAGAGGCCAAGTTAAAGTTTTGTCCTCGTCGCCTTCATCAAGTGTTTCTACACGCCCCGCACAATTAAGGTAATTAGTGTTACGTTGCCCGCCATTGTTGCTGCCACATATTGTTGCTTTGGTTTAATTTCTTTTTCTCGTTTTTGGTTTTTTGCTTTTTTGTTTGGGGCTCTGCTCACATGCAAAGCCGCTTTCATGTTTGCCATTGGGGAGCAGAGCAGCAAACCTCGACAAGTCAGAACGCCAACGCAATCAGGCATTTCATTTCGTTTCGCTTCGTTTTATTTTATTTCATTTCATTTGATATTATTTCACTCATTTCTCGTGCTGTCGCGTGTTTTCATATATCTGTTGCTGTTGTTATTTACTGATGTTGATTCAAGTCGCGACATCAAATCAGAGTCAAAATGCAAAGAGGGCACAAGGGTTGGGCACCGATTGGTTGTTTAAATTTGCAAAAATCAAATACTTTGGCTCCGAATCGGAATATTTAATTAGTTGATTTATTGGCGGATTGCATGTGTTGTTGTTTTCGGGCTTGCCCTTGTTTTTGCCTCGCGGCGAAATCGTTATTCGTGTTTTTCCCAAGAATTTCGTTGATTGCCCCAAGTGAATATGTATTCAATGTGTACACGTGTATGCTGAACATTAAAGAGGTCTTAATTTGCTAGATTGCCTGGTTTTTCGCGGTTTTGAAGATCTGTGTTAATGTGCATTTTATTTAAGTTCCTCCATTCACTTTTTAAGCGAACTTAATTGCCAGCAATTATTTTGCAACATTTTGAAATCTCCCATTTCGCTGATTCTTCTAGTGCTTACAGTCGGTTTTATATATTTATCCACAAGGACCCTGGTGCAGATGCGGTTAAGTTGTTGCTGCACACACAGATCTAGTCAGTTGTAATCGCAGTTGTTGCCTTTGTTGCCGCTGTTTATGCATATTTAACACCCTTGAGCTATTA
Organism: Drosophila prostipennis; assembly: GCA_037075205.1. Classification (NCBI taxonomy): domain Eukaryota; kingdom Metazoa; phylum Arthropoda; class Insecta; order Diptera; family Drosophilidae; genus Drosophila; species Drosophila prostipennis. The sequence goes on along the minus strand of JBAMCJ010005095.1, from coordinate 857,615 downwards.
TTGCGCGATTAAGCGGAAGAATTTAGCCAAGCTACGCATTGTCATTGCAGCTGGAGTTGTCGGGGTCGTTGCGCACAAAGTATGCTATATAAAATTATACAGTGGCCAAAAAAAAGAGAAACTGGGTCAAATTTAAAATAAATAAATTTAAAAATTTTTTTTTTTTTAGAAATATTGAAATTTAAAATTATTCAGAATATACAACATTGTTATGGTGTCTATTAATTACATAGACAAAATTGGCTTTAAGATCTTTTTGGTTTAAGTTTAATAAACAAAAAAATGTATTGAAAACTAAAATTTTTTTCGATAAAGATCTTCCTGTTTTTTTCTAGAAACTGGGAAAAATTTAAAATAAATAAATTAAAAATGACAATATTGAAACCTAACTTTTTTCAGAAGTTAAAAAAAAAATATTTTTTTAATATACAAAAATTGTTTTTGGCTTAAGTTTAATAAACAAAAAAAATATTAAAAATTAAATTTTTTTTAATTGTTAAATATTGGTAAAGTTATTAATAAAGGTCATGGAATTTTTGAATAATATTAATAATTATCAAAAATTAAAAAAAACCGTAATACAAAGTAACCAATTTCTATAAAGATCTTCCAGTTTTTCCCAAGAATATGGACCAGATTTATTTTTAATTTTATGGGCGACTTTAATCGAGACTTACACTTTATACTTTACACAATGTACATGGTATTTTAAATGCGATCCAAAAAAGGTTTTCCTCCATTTAGAAATCTCGGGATCACAGCAATCCATATTGAGACTTTTATCGGAGTAGCGTCTAGATAGATATCCATCGCATAGATAGAGACCGTAGACTGTAGATCCCATCTATCGCCACTCCGAGAAAGGCCTTCTAACGGAGTTGGACCCCAGACGACTACGTCTTGTGCCACGTGAACACGGAGTGGGCGAGGAGGAGGTAAACGGTGGCCAGTGAGACGGTGGCCAGCATCATGGGGAAGCCGTAGATGAAGAACTGGACGAAGGAGATCTTGTAGCCATACTGGTGGGCGATGGCGGCGGCGATCACATTGGCCGAGGCGCCAATCAAAGTGCCATTCCCGCCGAAACAGGCGCCATAGGATAAAGCCCAGATGAGCGGCGAGTGGGGCACACTGATCGCCTCGTTGTTGTGCAGCTCGATGGTCAGACGGAGCATCATCGTGGTCACTGGTACGTTGCCCACGAAGGCCGCCAGAATGGCGGTTAGCCAGAGGATTATCAGAATGCCCACCGTCGTCTGATGCTTCTCCTCCACGCTCATGATCACCTTGACGGTGTTCTCACTCAGCCAGTGAATGAAACCCAACTGGGCCACAGCCTCTGTGAGCACGAGGAGAGCTGCCAGAAAGAGCAGGGCCGACCATTCCACCTGGTCGAGTATCTCCTCGATGTCGTTCATCTTGGCCAGAATGAGGAGCAGGAAGGCCGCCAGGATGGCCACCCAGCCCAAGGTGGCGCCGGCCATGAAGGGCAGGGAGTGCAGCAGGAAGCAGAGGATCACGAAGACCAGCGTGAACATGCACTTGATTAGCAGCGTCTTGTCGCGAATGCGATGATGTGCCTCCAAATGGGCCAGGGTCTCGAAATAGTTGGCCGAGGGCTTCAAACACTGTCTCGCCGGCTGACGTTCCCGCATTTCCATCGCTCGAGCTGTGATCTCCGCGCTCATCCGTCGCCTCGTCGACTCCCTTTCGGCGGCCAGCTCAATCTGTCGATCCTGCAGCTTGAACAGGGACTTCCTCATGCTCAGATAGAAGACACCGAAACCCGCTACGATGGCCAACAAAACGCCGGGCAGCATGTGCAGCACAAAGTTGAGGAAGTCAATGCCCTGGGCAATCACCTCCGGATTGGTGGCTATGATCACATTGGGCGGATCTCCCACCGGCGTCAGGGTTCCACCGATATTCGAGTACATGACCACGACGATTAGGACCAGAGGAGTCTGCACACCCATCGCCTCGCACAAACGGATCGCAATGGGCGCCATCAGGAGCAACATGGTGACATTGTCCAAAACACAGGACATGATGGCCGTAATGGAGCTCAGTAAGATGAGCAGAGGCCAAGGATGACCCTTGGAGATCCTGTAGGCCAGCACGGCCATCCAATCGAACACCCCAGTCTCGGACATTATGGCCACCAGTATCATCATGCCCAGCAGCAGCATCAGGGTCTCGAAATCAATCCACGAGATGATCGTTTGCATCGTGGGTCGATTGCCCAGCGCCGTGAGGATCGCTATGCCCGTGGTGGCCATCAGAAGAGCGGCGAATGTGCGATCCGTGAGCTCGAAGACGATGAGGATATAGAGGCCAATCAACAGCAGGGCGGCGTAGATAACTCCATAGTGGGAGACCAACGGATGGGCGGTGACCTCCATGAGCAGCGAGACCGGCTCCTCGTTCCTGCCCTCCAGTGAGATCACCGCCTTGGCATTCTTCCCTTTCGTTGGCGATATCTCAAAGGTCCTGGCCGCTTCCTCGAACCGACTATCGTCTGCAAGGAGATAGATAACCCACATGTCCGATCGCCGGAAGGTGATATTCAAGTCCGAGTCCCGCCACTCGACTCGCAGACCAACAAAGGGTGTATCCGCGGTGTTTCCCAAATACAAATCAATGGGACCCTTCAGCGTTATCCTGGTGGCATCGTTCGGCAATTGCAGTCGACGGAGCAGCGTTTCGTTGGGCAACACGGTGACCACCGATGTGTTAACCGGTACCGTTGAGATCCGTACGAGGATGTAGGTGAAGAAACCCCAGATCAGCAGCAGGACACCGATCTTAATGATCTTGAAGATCAATCGCTTAATAGAGAAGGTCTCCGGCTCGTCCAAGTAGTTCGGCTCCAGTTGATTCGGCATCCGAAGTCTGCGGGGAAGACTCGACTGGTACGACGACGGCCATGCCTGCAACACTCCGTCTATGGCGCTCACATTTGCTCCACGAAAAATATCACTCATGAATTTCATTTGAAAGATAGGTCTAAGAATTACTAAAAATAACTTGGGATATTTGTGGTAATTTCTTCTATTAATTGCTGGAATATCGGAATTTTTTGAATTTTGGCAGCTATAATATCTACAAGATCGATTGTATCTTTACGATAGTCTTTCTAGTAACATTCCGATTTTTAGCGAGTTAGCCTTGAATAAAATGCAAAAATTTTCTTTCCGTTATCTAGCATGAAAAATGGGATAAATACTTTGGAGTGATATACTTCAAAAAATATATCTCTTAATAATCTTTAAATCTATAATTCGTTTAAAACCGCATTATGTTTCTTCGGGGTTTTATAATTGGGATATATAAAAGAAAACTTTAATACATGTTTTCTTTATCTTTTTTAAACAATTAAACTATTTATTGAGGACTGTTTATACTGAAAAAGTAGGCAATGTTAATAGAAGTAATTTTCATTACTGTTTTTGCCCCTAAAACTTTTGTTTCTAGTTTTGTAAGGAATACAAAATAATTTTAGGTTCTTAATTAATTATTATTTATTTAAGTTTCTAATTTTGTAAGGATTAAATAATAATTTTAGTATTCTTAATTAATTAATATTTATTATTATTATTTAACTAGATTTAATTAAAATTTTTCCACAGTATCCTGTGCGCTGGGAGGGACGTGCTTTGAGCAGAAGTTAAGTGCCGCTTGAGCCTTTTTAAATATAGAGAAGCCCCCTATATGGGTGCACAAGTACCCTCGCATAACTGCAGCCATAATACGCACCATTTCCTCCCCTCTCTGAATCCTGCATCCTTCGTCCTGCATCCTTCCACCACCTCCTCCCTCCCGCTCCCCAAAGGACCATTGTCAACTGACAATGCCGCTGGCAGATGTGTTGATAGTTTCAAGGAGTGTTGAGAGGGCGAGGAGGAGCCGCTCCACCGAGGGATTGCAATGGGTTGGAATGGCTGCTCGGTTGCTTGGGCTGTTGCCAGTTGAATGCAAATATTAATAGCGCAAATTTTCTGCCGCACAACAAGGCTGAGAATATGTGCCAGGGCCAAAGAGGAGCAGAAGCGCTTGTTTTACAATTTTAAATGCATAAAAACGCATAAATTCCACCGCCCGACTTTCAGTGTATTTGCATCGCTTTGCTCTCGTTTGTTGCATACAAATCAAATTTATTTGCCATTTTGTTTACATTCACTCTTACACTAGACCGGTATTGGTCTGTTTGTGTTTTTAATTTGAGTGCAGCAAACATTTTCGATTGATTTTGTTTCCCCTTTTCTTTTTTTTTTTTTTGTTTTATACACATGCAACGCGAGGAGAACCAATATTTGCTTTATCTCTAGAGAATCGTTGTTGTTCGGTATTGGGAGTGAGAGGAACTCTATTAAATTGATTCGTGTTTTAATGGAATTGGGATTCGGTGGGCGGGGCATGTTGTCTTAGCCATTAATTGAAAACTGCTGATTGAATAATGAATGCATGGACAGGCTCAGATTAATGCAAATAGGCAATGTGACTAAAACCAATAAACAGGTACTTTTTTGTATTTTTACAAACCTAAATACATTAAATCCACTTAAATCACTGCAATTAAAGAGGATTGGGAGAATTTGCTGTTTAATTATGTGCACTTATACCCAACCACTTTTCCCCACTCTATTTATTCCATTCGCTTGAGCCGAGAAGAGGAAAATGAGCATTATTAAAAGAGACCGAGCTGGTCAAGTGCAGAATAATGAAAACGCTTAATAAGGCGTTGGCGAGGAACAAATGTTGGCTTCCCCATAAAGTTTAATTAGAGAGACAGGCGGTTGACAGAGCCAGCATATGGAAATGAAATGAAATGGAATGAAATGCAATGGTGGACTTTATTAAAATTTTACAATAGGATTTGGTTCCATATGTTGTCAAAGAAATATTCGAGGCCAGTGCAAAGGGCTCGCTTTTAAATATAATGGAAAAATTTAATTAAAAAGCAGCAGGGGTTATTGAAATATACCATAATATGTGTAAAATGTGTAATAAACCAGGTTGAAATATCAAAGGAGTTTTGGACTTAATTTTGTGTAGACCGGAACAATTTTTTGTTAGAATCCTAATTAAAAATCTGGTTGTACTAAGGGGAAGTAATATTACAAAATACTATCATTTTTGTAAAACTTGTGTATATAACTGGTCTGAAATATCAAGGGAATTTCAGCTTTAGCTTTCAGTGTAATTCATTACCCGCTTCATTTAATTCCTGTCTAGAGAAACGCAATCAGATGGAAACCCATTGCCACACCTTGACTTGACCTATGGAGCGTTGGTCTGATTAAATTTCGGCTACCCAATGCGATAATTATGACACCTCAACACACTCACATCCCCCACATACACACCTTTCCGTTTTGGGGTGGACCTTATACATACTCAAATATTCTAAAGATATTTAAAATTTATTTGTCGTATTATTTTCTTGCCAAGTAAATTTATTTAGCATTTTTATGAGGAGAATGATAATCAAACAATTAATATATGGTGTTTAACTTTCCTGCTTTAAGGTCCACCCCAAAGCACACACCCAAAGGACTCTGGCTAAGCTGAGCTAACCAATACTAAGTACTGGGTGGGGTCCTTTGAAATATTGCACAATCAGCGCATTAAATAATTAAGTGCTTAATTAAATAGGGAGCAGAAAGCAAAACGCAGCGATCCAGAGGTAAGCAAGTAATTTTTCCATTGTATTACATTTCTGTGGTCAGTCTATGCATACAAATCGGAGGGTTCGCATCCACGAACGAAAGAGTTATTTGTCTTCATTTATCCATGCCCATCACGTGCTACGCCAAAATTCGTAATGAAAACTAAATGAGAGCGGAGAGACCACAGAGTTTGACTTGGCCTGTTGCATGCTGGGCATAATTAACTATTCGATTACGAAGCCAATTGTTGCAATTAGTTGTTACCGAGTTGATTGCTTTATTAAGAGCAAAGATGGATGAAATGCTGTCAGAAACAAGAGTTAATCTATTCATCATTAGAGCGATATTAATTTAAAGGATAACATTTAAATAAATCGAAATTTCAATACAGATATCTTATTTTAGAGTGGACTGTTAGCTTTACATTTAATCAGGACTTTTAAAACTTGTACTTAGTTTAAAAAAATAGAATTAATGATATTTGTTATTCATTTAGAGAACTATAGTTAAAGGTATACTTACCCCGAATACATTTTTTTTGTTTTTAGGTAATTCCTAATTTTAAGTTGGTTGGGTCCTCAGCCAGCAACCTCTTTAATATTAAATAAGCCCCTTTAGCTGAACGTAAAAATAGAGTTTCCTAATGAATCCATTAACAATCATTAGCCAAAGAACACTCCCAATGCGAATAACTTTGGCAAGCCTTTAGCACATTTACTTCAATTAGTGAGGAGCCTGCATCGCGCTCGCTCTGTCTCTCTCCCTCTTACCCCTATCACCGTCTCCCTTCCTCCCTCCCAGTGGGCCGAAACCAGCAGACATCCTAAAACAAGGCTCTCTAGATACAGTTATGTATGTTGTGTAATTACACAAATGCATTTATGTTTCGTACTAAACAAGATACAATGTGCAGACGTTTTGTATTTGTGTAGCCATTCAGACGCAAAACAAAGCAACAAACGAATGCATGGCGAAATGGGGGAACGGAGAGAAAGTAGAAAGGGTGGGTGGGTGTCGGTAGGTAAGGATGGGTTAAAGTAAAAGTAGAAAAGTAAATGCATGCTATACATACGGAAAAATCGCAAACAAATATGTGTATGTGCCAGCATTTCAGCAGTTTAAGAGCCATTCAAGCATGATATGTTTTCAGGGTAGACTTGAAGGTACCATTTGAAAAACCATTGAATTATTAGTAATATAATTTTTCACATTTTTTTAATGGGTTTGAAAACATTTTTAAGTTAAGAAATTAGCATTAATTTACTTATTTATATAAAAAAAAAAATAACAAAAAACCACACATATTTTTTTTAAAAAAATTACCACAATCACAAAAAAAATTAACCTCCTATCACAAATATTAAAAAAAAAAAATTTTATAATTTTATAAAAAAAAAATTATCATTTAGTTCGCATAAAAACTTTTCCTTTCCTAAAAAGTAGAACACCACACCAATTTTTCCCCCATTCCTAAATCTAAATTTATCTTTAAAAATTTTTTCATTATTCCTAAAAATTATCCCCATTTCTCTGTTGGTACATCCAAACGTTACAATTTTCACGCTAAACCATTTCTTTCTAATTTTAAATGTGATTTATTTTTAGAATAAATTTATTATTTCAAAATTTTGTTCCATTTTTTATGATAAATTTATGATGATTTTAAAATCTTTACAAATTATGAATTATACCTATTAGAGACCTGCACGAGTCAGTAAAAATATACTCGATTACTACTCCAGTTAATACAATAGATGAATTCAGAACAAGAGGATTTTTTTAAGTTTTACCTTCTTGGAACACTACATGACTTATTTACCAAAATGAGACCGCGAATTCTTTGGAAGAAGAGGTCCATTATGGACCATTATAAAACGCGTGGATTTGTTGTCCTTAACGATAGTTTTTCTATACATTACCAATATATAAAAAGTCTTACCTTTATTATTGTTACGATGAATAAATTTATTAATGGTGGTAAAAGGATTATTTTATTTTGTTGATAGTGAATTATACCGAAATTAACCTTTTAATTCAGGGACTACCTATGGTTTAAAAAATTATATTCTAAGTTTGTAGATCCTTGCATACTTCCCTTCCCAGTTACAACGAATGGGTAGCGGGCATACAAACATAATCAGTGGCATTTCATTCGGCTGCATCAGCACAAAGCGAGTCCCAGGCTCAGACTTAATTAAAATTTCATTGTGTGGCCCGCTTTGACTGTTTCTGTTATTTCATGTTGTTGCGTATTTTCGTGCCCGCTCGCCTTGTGTCTAAATCCCATTCTGATTTCGCCCTTCGCTTGCCGGCGCCATTGTTTTGGCCGAAATGCGTTTTAACTTGGCCCCTGGCATTCGGATTTCTCGGTGTATTTCTGTATGCGTGCGATATTGTTGAGGGGCACACTTGAGACGGCGTTGACAAGAGTCAAGCTGTTAACCTTGCCAAGAGGAGTCGACATTTGTGCACTTCGAGCTGAGGCTTTCACTTTCTATCCCCCATCTGTTGTCTTTTGTGCGGTAATTAGCAGCAATTTCGGATGGAAAACACAGAGAGAAGAGTTGAATTCCGACTGGTAATTGCCGCTTTCGGGGGCTAGACGAAATGGCTTGGACCACTAATTTGCCAAATTGCTCAAATAATTGGCCAGCATGATGTATTTCAGTTTAAATTAAACGACACCGCCACCAAGCCAACATGGAACCACCGTATTCCAACCACAAGCCAACTGCAATTGGCAGCAGTTTTGTGTGCCCTTTCCTTCTTTTTTTTAGCGAAGTATTTCGTTTGCATATTTTGCCTGGTAAGAGTCCTTTGGAAATGTGATGGAATACCGAAACATACGAGTATGACACAAAATGATGTACAAATTAAACATTTTATTTCCTTAAATTTTAAAGTTTCCAAATTTTTTTAATATATTTTTTCAAAAAGTTGGTTACACTTTACTTTGTACCTCTGATTTTTCAAAGCATTAGAAAAGTAGGTTTATTAAATTTTAATCACATTCGTGCAGCACGAAAATAGTTGTTATTACCCAAGCAAAGAATTTTTAATTTACTTTGAAATAAATGTTTTTCTTATTAAATGGGGTCATAAATTTGAACAAACAAAAGAGCCCCCTCTTTAGCGAAGAGTGTTCAAAGTTTTAGTATATTTTTAAGTGGAAATTTCGTATTTCCGTTCAGTTTTTTCCCCAACTCGCTTTACTGCTTTGTGGCTTACTTTTTCCCCTTTACTTTGCTTGCACACACATAATTTGGCCAATTAAGCGCATTTATGGGCAAAAATTAACAGCGCCGGCAGTTAAATTGCCTGCGATTTAAAGAGCGGCCCCATAAAAAGAGCACATAGAAAATGTTCCGTCGTAAAATCAATAACAAATAATATAATGCAAATGGGAAAATGCGGCCCGGGGGCTGAGCGGAATTTTTATGCCTTGAACAACGTCATCGATATAGACATAAATTCCTAGAGCTTTTATGGCCAGTTGATTTGGTTGTTTGGTCGTTTTTTTTTTGCCAGCCTAAGGATCTCGTTATAAGTAATCATTTATCATCGATTGCCAACATGTGCTTGGACTCGAGTGGTTCCGGGCCAATGTGCGTTAACGATGAAGTGAAGCGCCATGATGGAGCATATTTCGGTTCACTTTCAATTAGGGTCATCGATTTCTATGTAATTTCGATTTAAGTTCCGAACGAGAACCAAAAATTACTCATTAAAATTTAGCTTCTCCTCGGACTCCAGCCAAATATATTTTGATCTCTCCCCAGCGAGGAAGTGGCCAGCTCAACTTTCTCGATTTGACAAACTACACGACTAACGCCCACCGAGATCGATCAGAGGAACATGATTGATTGACATATCATTTCATTTCGTTCCGGCAACGACAACAACTGCTTTGACAGCCGGATGAGTGCGAATTTGAAAAGCGCATTGAGGACAAAGTACAGCCGAATCGCCGAATCGTCAGCCAATTAGTCTTATAAAGCTGATGAAGTTTTGCGGGATTTTGTGAGCTTATGATTGGGTTATTGACTCATGACATGAGTGCTCTCATTTCCAGGGGCACTCGCAGTCACCCTTCAAATAGTGCACATAATTTGCACTCGCAGTCGAATGATTTAAGTGCTTATGGCTCACTGAACAGAATGCTAATCTTAGATGGAAGCTGACAAATATTTCCTTAAAGGCTTGGCTTCAAATCAATCTCAATCGAGCACCCAAAAATAATCGTCAGAAAAATAATTCTGATAATAATGAATGCTCTATTTTCATAAATACACACTAAAAAAAATATAGTAGTGGAAATAAATATTTGCATATTAAATGCAAAGATTCCTATTAAAAATTTAAATTAAATAAGAAAATGTAATATTTAATATAAAGTTAAATTAACCAATGGAAATATTTTAAACAAGGCAGAAAATTTTACTATATATAAAAGAAAATTTTGTATATTAAAATCAAAGTTTGTTAAATGTAATGGATGAAAATCAAAGCGAAAAATATTTGGATTGAATGTGAAATCTTTGGATTTACTACGTTTTTTTTTATCAGTGTATTTTAAATACTATTTCAAATGTAAAAAAGTTGCCTTTTGTACTAAAACATTTATTTACAATTAATTTATTTAAATGAAATACATTATTCGTAAACTTTTCTAACGACCCAAGACTTTGCCCACTTTTTGCTGCGTGTAAATTCATATATTTTTTCGCATATTTATTGCTCGACTTCGGTGGCCAACTTTTTCATCAGCAAATACTTGAAACATATTTTATCAGCTCCAAATGGTTTTCGTTCGACTTGCTTGGAATTTCGCATATCGAAAACTGAAATGGCCATTCCCCAACCTATTTCAATATTCCTTTGCACTTTGAATTTCTCACTGGATGTTCACCTTTTGATCTTAGTCGCAAATAAAAGTTGCTGGCATTCCCCTAAACTATTGGCAAGAAAGATATTTTCGAGCATTTCTCATGCTCGTCTCATTGTGGCTAAATTGAATTTTGCGGCCAACTTGGTTGTTGGCCTTTGTCTGAAAGCTTTTGTGGTCAAATTGATATGTCAGTGACCTGTACCCACATCAAAATGAAGTTCGACACGCGTCGCTGACCAAGTAGCCAAAGTTAAGGGGAAGGCAAATTCGTTTAGACGGGAACCGAAGTAAAAATGCTGCCGGGATTATTAACAATTTGCCAGGCTTAGCTTGACTTAGCCTCGTTTTGGCGGAACTCAATTAGCCATTCATTTTGTTTCAGCTGCAACCCTTTTCTGATGTCCCTTAATCCAAAAACCTTACAGATTTTCTTTCTTTGCTTAATGCCAAATCTTCAGTGTCCTTGAAGCCAAATAAAAGCGGCCAAAGAGGAGAACAAAAAATTAACTTGTGGGCTGGCTAAAAAGTTTAAATTGAAGTACTTGGGCACAGTTCGAAACTTTTCCCCCAAATTGCTCGCCAGCTCACCTCTCCAACCCCTGAAAATATTACAACAACGAAAACCATTGCAGAATGTCCACGATTTTTGGGTCCAATTTTCATTCGGCTTCTGCCGCTTTCAGTTTCATTTGGCTCCCGAACAAAAAGCCTGACAACTTTGTGCCAGTTCAAAGTGCAAAATAAAATGCACGAAACAGAACTTTCCCTGCTATTTTTCGGCTCATTTGGAAGCTACTTGGATGTGTTTCTAGATTTTGATCTTAGTTGTCCTAAGCAGGTTTTTGTATGCAAAACAATGTGTCAGAAGGTAAGTTTCCAAGAGAGGTACTTAATTTTAATTATTTTGTTAAGAGGTGAGTTAGAAATGGACTGAAAAAACGTGACTTGAATGACCTTTTAATCGCTTTAATCCTACTATTAATGTTTCAATATTAAATTATGGATTTTATGTTGACTTACCTCAAAACAAATCCTGTTAAACTCAATTGCCACAACTTTTTTAATCGTGGTTAACCTTGGCAAGTTGTGAGTTCTGGTTACACAGCCTTCGAAAGGTCAAACATTTCAGGGATTCACTGCAGAGTTTCAGCTTTCTCTCAATTAATTAAAAATGCATTTCAATTCCAGCGCTGACCTGGCCCTGACTGGCTGAAAGTAGCATCGCGGCATCGGGATTGTGGGAAGTAAACTGTGAAATTAAAGCGAATCCTTGACGGACGGATGCTGATGCCGGTTAACCCTTGAGCAACCCAGCCAAGGCGTTAACAAGCGGTAATTAATCAAGCGCCGAAGTCTGCCGGAGCAAAAGATAATGGAAATGGTCTGCTTTCTTTAAGGTCAGCCAAGTGAAAGTTGTGAAAAAGGAAGGAACTCTAGAGAATTTCTCTTTCATAAATAAATCTTTTAAAAATCTTATACTTATATACCAACTTATAGTTGGTCTTCCCATATTTTTTGACATTTTAGCTGTGTGAAAAACACCCCATGTGTTAAAAACATATTGTGTAAAAAACACGTCGTGTAAATAACACAAATGAACGGTGTGTGTTATTTATGTTTCTAACATATGTAGGCTACAATTTTTAACACACATATCAATAACTTTTTTTTAACTTAACACTTTGACATTTAACATGTTAATAACATAAGTTATTTACAGTGTGTGTTATTTTCCGAGCTCTGCTTATACCTTTTGTACTTTTCTTAGATATTTAAAAATTTGTTAATAATAATAATTGAAAAAAAAATACAATGTATAACTAATATCATATATTTTATGTAGACCTTTAATTTTTATTTACATGATATTAATAACTACAACGGTTCAGAATCACATTGCAAATGTTATATTCTTCATTCAAGCTTTTTGTAACATTTTTATTTGTTACCATCTCATCTTTAATTTAATGCAAACTTTATGGTTTCCTCTTTAACTGGGCCCCAAACCCCTCAGCATTTGTTGGGCCGCTCTGGCTGGGTAAACAAACGACAATGCATCACGTCAACACGACTGTAGTTTGCGCCTCAGCACTAAACAAATTTTATTTGCTCACACACATCGAGATGCGAAACTTTTTGCCATGTCCCGAGGCTATGGCAAAAGTGGTGCGGAGGCTTCGGATCGGAATGGGAATGGGAAAAACTGCATGTTTGCGATTTTCATCGTCTACAAGTTTATTCAGGACTGGCAACAGCATCTGTATCAGCATCCTCGGACCCCGCTTTTTCCCGGAAAACCGTGCTCCAGATCTCAGTGGAGCATCGGGGAAGGGATAGGGGCTCTGTCTGCTGGCATCCGGGCATACTTAAGTCAAATAGTCGAACTGTCAAGCAGCATGTCGATATATGTTTTAGCGTTGACTTGGCTCTCTCTTACTTTAATGATTTTATCTGTCAGTCCTCGGTGCATTTCGCCCGTCTGACGGGGCGTATGCGCAATTTTTGCACTCCGATTGAAATAAATCGAGACTCCCTCGCTGCACACATGCATGTGCATTTTCCCCACGATAGTTCGCTCGTTATTTATTTATTAAATTTTTGCGATACTCGTGCCGGCAAGCCAATTGACATTTCACATTTATTACCCACTTGTTTCGCTCAGTTTTATGGCAAAATAAAATTCGTATAAGCATCCCAAAATACGTCGATCCATGCTGGCCGCAACCCCCGCAGGCGTTTATGAATAGCAAAAATTATTCACGGGCTTACCCGGCTCCATGTATGAATCAAGAGATGTGGCACGGAATTTCGGAGTGCATTTTAAAAAGCTTTGCATGTTGTGAAAGCCTGCTAATTGGATGAAATCCATTAATATTATTTGCCATTTGCAGGCAAACTAATTTTGCCCCAATGGTAAATCTTTAAACGGGGGATTTTTGTGCATTTAATTTTCCATTAACTGGAAAAGAAATAAAAGAGTTTTATAATTTAAAGGATTGATGGAATTTAAAGCAAACAAAATATTTATTTCAATTTATAACATGGCTTGTCTGGCAAACTACAGAAATGATTAAATCTTTCTTGGCTTCTGCCATAAATCCTTCTTCATCCTTTTTATTTTATACGACACTAAATAAAAAAAAGAAATATCTCAAAACCTGAAAACAAAACATTTTGTTGTGCGTCTCACGCTTTGCAAATAAAAGTGCTGCCAATAAAATGCCACAGCCTGAAACGTGTGTATATGATTTTTATACCGAATGGAATGGGTTGTTTCACACTCCCAACCATATATAGATATATATATATCTGTATTATGCCGGCGATCACGTGCTGTGCAGTTTGTCGGGACTTATAAACCCAACAGTAACTGTCTTCCTGGCGGCGAGTGTAAAAATGTCTAAGCACAAACAAAGCCGCCGCAGTGACAGCAACTTTGTAACAATACTGCAGCAACAATATGGGGAAAGTGTAAGATGTTAAAGGAAACATGTGTATGTCGAAGGCAGTAAAATAAAAAAAATCAAAGGACCAAAACAGATTGAGCTGGTGAAAAAAGCGGGAGGAAAAAAGAATCATTTTGCATTGCAAATCATAAAAATGGATTTATTTGTGCATTTCGTACGTGTTGTTTTCCTTTGGTTAAAAACAGCAGGTTCTTCAAAAAAAAAACAGGTTAGAGAGACCTTTAAAGCCAAAATTTTTCAGCAGTCAAAATAATAACTTATTGTGTTATTTTCCTAACATTTCGACAAAATAATTACTTTCATATTTATATTTGCCACCCTTTGCCACCTACTTTTCCACTGAATCATTCTGGTCTTAATTTGCACAATTAAACAATCAACAACGAATAAACACATTCACTTATGCAAAAGTAGTGTTTTTTGTTGCCTGCCATTGGTCTAATTATTTTATGTAATAATTTTTATTTGATCATTTTTTTATACATTTTTGTTTGCAGTTTAGTTGGTGGTAAAACATTTTAATATTTATGCAAGAATTAATGGCGCAACTATTTAAAAAATAATTGCAATTGCAGAGTTTAACTGGCAATTAATAATATTTTCATTACGTTAAGTTCGTAATAAAATACAAAGAATGTTCTTTGGTATTTTCAGAGTATAAATATGTAGGTCTTCTACTTGATAGCTTTCATCTCTAATTAATCAAAATGAAAATGCTTGATTTACATAATATTCGTTGATTAAAATTATGCAATTTGCGAAATATTTTGCCTTTAACATGCATTCACATTATTTCATGCTTGTTGACCTTTTATTCTGCCTTTTGCCCCGCAGGTTGAAAATATTATAATTTAAACACGGGTAACGGAATAATTAAGCGGTGGGAAAATAAACAAGTTTGGAAAACAAATGATATCAATTTTGGTTGGCATTGGAATCGAACAGCCACCCAGGTGCTTTTCCACCCCATTTGAGGCCCGCGCTGATAATATTTACCTAACATTACGTATACGCTCGAGTCGGCAAATTGAAAACGTTAAGTGCGTCATCGGGGGAGTGGGAAAAGTGTCTCCCTAGATGCGACATAATGACGCCAACAAATCAGCGGCAAATGCATGGGCGGTGCACAAATCCACCCAACATTCAGCGCAGCAATAACAAATATTGGCTGCTGGCACAATTTCAATTCTCGTCTATATTTACCCAAAGTCATTGTCGCCCTCGATGAGGGTTTTTCGCAAAAAGTCAACCCTCCTCATTACTGTGTGTGTGTGTAAGTGTGTTTGTGTGTGTGGTGGGAGAAACTTTGGTTGAGTTTCGTTTTGGGATAAGTTAGCCAACATTTTAGTAATTGATATGGATGGCTAACGATCTTCGAAATAGGAACACAATCAACAAGAGAGCAATGGGATTTGGTCTAGCAAATGGCTGTTAATTCGCAAACACACCAGCCATTCTCCATTCTCCAGCAGGGCAAATCATTTGCAGCCGTCGTTTGCTTGTCTGATTGAGTCGGAACTCCTAGTAAGAGGACCCAAACGCAGGCATGTCCTTGCGCATGACGGAATTAACGAAAATTCCGTTGGCCGATTCAACTATGCAGGATGCAACGGCAATTGAACACTTTTCAAAAATATTCCTAAAAATCTGATATTAATTGGGAATTTAATTAATGAGCTTGAAGAAATTTTTTTAAATTAATTGTATTGTATTGTGTAAAAAGTTACACTAATATGGAGTTATAGACATTTGGAATTTTTTTTTACACAACCCTGTTTTTTACATAGATTTTGTATAGGCAACTAGAGGTGGGGAAAGTAAGGTACTTCTAGGGTCTTTGGTATTTTTTTGATATTTTCCGCTATATTTCGTATTATTTTCCTATCGTTGACGGTTTATCACTAATTAAATCAACAAACACTAGATAATATAGCCCGATACATGGAATTAACCCAGTGGAAACACTTTTTATATATTATAAATATAACTAAATTTAAGAAATCTTACAAAAACTTGACAAAGTAAACAAGATTTTAAGTTTTTATATATTTTATTTTCAGTGTAGTTGCAGTTGAGGGCTACAAACAACACCAACAGCCACCGAATCAGCAGCTATCTACATTTCGTTAGGGTTGTGTGTGTACGCACTGCACCCAGGAACCTCACATTTTCGCAATCGTAACCAATTTTTGTGGCTTAGTTTTCATGGGAAGTTGGTGGCTGGCATTGCATGCTCTCTGCTCATTGATCGCACACTGTACAAAAGTTTAGAAATAATTAGTAAACTTTTAATTGGAAACTAGTACGCAATGGCGAATCGATTCTCTGCCACACTCTTCGCTCCTCTCCATTGAGTGGCGGTCGATTTTTGGATGTTGGCGTTGATTTTTAAGAGCTTTTCACTTCGAGAATATTTTGGTGCTCTTTTGATGTTGTTCCAAACATCGCCTCGCCCCCTCCACCCCCTCTGTCTATGTTCCTGCTCGTTTCTCCTCTGTTTATTGCGTTGCATTTTTATTCCCATGAAATTTGTGGTTCTGCGCAAATTTTTCAAGTCTTTGTGGCTTACAAGGATTTCCTAACGAAATATGCACTTCGTGCCTTGTTGGGTTAGCAGCACTAAAAGTTTTTATATGCCATACTTTAAAGGGGGCGGGGGATCTCCAAGTGTATATGTGTGTGAAAGCTTGTAAATTAGCCATGGCAAAAGCAGCTTCCATTCGCAATACTGTGCGTATACGTAATTTAACTGAAAGCCTTGGGTTTTCTTCTTTACAACTATTTGGTGTGAATTGCAACTGGGTCAAAACAATTTAATTTATATTTGTTGTAGTTTAAAGCTTTGGCCAATGAATGCATGCACTTACTTACGATTGAATAAATTCGTATGCTGTATATTTTTAATTATCGAACCTAATGCTGTGAACACTTCATTCTCATAATCTTCAATTTATCACCTTAACTGAAACTGAACTTCTTCCAAGTAACTCCACAATTCTGTCTTTATTTTATTTCTCAGCTTAGAGGGAATTCAGTTTCTTAAACAAACTCCAGGAATTTGATTACCAGCAGCAATTTGACAACAATTCCCTATATTTCGCTGGCAAATGGAAAATAGAAACTAGAGTCAGCGGCACTTTAAATCTTAAACTTAATTTAATTCTCAATGCAATGCAGAGAGTGCAAGGATGAACAGCAGCGAGGAAAAATGGGGAAAACGGCCAGTGCACCTGTGAGGTTGCCACCCCATGAAAGCACAAAATGGGACACAGAGGGGTTAAAAAATAAGAAGGGGTGTTGAAAGCGATGGAGACTGAACCCAGACGGGGCTGCATATTAGCAGCAAAAGCAACAGCAACAGAAAAATCAGTAGGACCGAACCTCCAATGGGATGTGCAACACTTGGTGGCAGGAATTTACATATAAATGGTATAGTAATCGAGCAAGGCGAACGAATAAAAGATGACCTGGTTTAGGATTTTTAAGATTTTTAAATATATTTTATAATTGTGATTGCTTCTTTGTAATCCTAATATAATTGTCAGACTTCAAATAAATATAATTAGATTTAAAAACACTTGCAAAAATGTTTTAACTAGTTGTTTATTAACCCATTTGCCCTCAATAAATCATTAGGAATTCTTTAATAATATTGAACGAACAATTTCTTTATTATTTTGAGTATTTTTTGAGTATAGAATTATTTTATTGGTAATTATACTAAAAAATTCCATTTATTTTTATGGAATTTATTTAAAGTGATAGTGCCAACACACCCTACTCCTTTAATGGGCATCAAAATTGCCAGCAGCATTCACAACGCATTAGCGTGAATGTTCATAACCGTTGTCTGGCCCCCGATGTCTGTGAGGAATAGCCTTAGGTGGGAGGGGATGAGGCTAAAAGAGGTGGGACTTATGGGGATGGACGAGTTCAACTGGCAGCCAGGCTCTAATGCATGCACCTCAAGGCTTAATTCACAGAGTGCCGACGTTAACGTTTGCTATTTTTAACTCGTTTCGCATGCAGACCGCTGTTGTTTTTTTTACCCTGCTGCGTTGCCTTGCGCATTCTTGTATTTCCCGGCCCAGCGTGAAAATGCGGCGCACTGTAATGAAATGAAATGTAATTTGCATTTAAACACACTCGACACACACACACACACACATACGCCGACAGGTGAAGGGAGAAATTCAAGCACACACACACACCCATTTACAAACACAAAAGCAGAAGGTGGTGTGCGTGTCTGGCGGTCCATTCAAATTTTCCACCGTAGAACCCACGCGCATTTCATTTTATTAAAATTGCAGAAATACATTTAAACTGAACATTTTATTTATTTGCAGCGACTTTTCCACTATTTTCTCGGTTCCTCCCATTTTTACTGTGATTTCTGCATATTTTCATGCTGGCATTTTTTATTATCTTTTTTTTTTATTTTGGTTGTGTTAAACAAATAACTTACATTTAATTAATTGCAATGCTCTGACAAAGGTAGAATTTTTTAAAATCCAAATAATGCCTTTGCATTCCACAGCAACTATTGTACTTGAAACTAAGAAAAAAAGGCAGAGCAAAATATTCCATTTATTTTTAGTGGCCCCACTGAATTTGGCATTCCATGAATATGAGCCCTTTGTGAAATATTTGTATGCTTTTTATTAAATACTTAAAGGTAGGTAAATTTTTACTTTCCCTAAGAACCTAACCTATTATTGGATTTGACTCATGATCTCACACCAAAACCTATTGTTATTTTTCCTCCTGATTAAACTTATACCACAATTTTTACATGCCAGACTTTCAATGAATTTTTATTTATTTTTTACACAAAGTATTTCATTTCACTGGGTTTCAATATGCTCCAAAAATATTCGATGAGGCATCGAATGGCGGGGGAATTGTTTGTCTTGTTTTAATATTTACGGTACCCTGTCCCGGCCACTGGTGAACTGAAAACTATTATTTTTTAACGAACTAACGAATACGGTTGATTGAACATCAACAAAGAGGCAAACCTTTTCCGAGCGCCCGAGCAACATGTTGCCTGGGAAAAATGACTATTTTATTCACTATGTAAGTGGATTACCATGGATAGCATACATATATGGGTCATATAGTACGCTTTACTGGCGGGCGAGTCAAAATATTTGCCCTTTGCCTAAAACAACAGACAATAAATCGCTTTTGTATGGAAACGTAAAAACAAAACGATAGAAAGGGAGAAAAAAAACCGAAATTGGCTAGTGTAAATACTAGATAAGCGGATTTAATTGAGATCTCCCCAACCAAACTGTATTACGCTTTATTTGCATGGAGGTAGGCAAAAGCTAACCAGTTGAAAATGGTGGAAAAATGATAACAAAATGCAAAGGATTTGTATTCATTCCTTTTGGTGGCTGGAACTTTAATGTTCTAGGGAAAAGGGAAAATGAAAATATACATATTTTTCCACAACCTTTTTGAGGTATTTTCCCTAAAAGAAAATGAAGAAAATAACTCATTCATAATAAGTAATGGAAATAATTCCTGAAATATTATTATTTTGCCCCACAATTATTGCATGGAAATTTTCCATTTGATTTCTCCTCTTTTTTTAAGATGACTGTGCAGTTTGGAAGCTGTGTAATTTCCCTGATATTTCACAGCCCACTTTGAGTGCTCCGACAGCTGTTGCTTTGCAGCACGAATTCTGCGCTGGTCTGTACAATTTACTTTGGCCCCCAAATAAGTTGGCTATTTGTTTGCATAGTTTACTAGCCCGGTCAAGACACGCCCTGCCACGCCCCCAGTCGTAGGTCCCGCCCAAGATCGAAGAGAACTGCAGGACTTTTGAATCCCCATCTCTCGTGGGGTAATTTAGGCAAGGAAAACCCTTCGGTCGTGGCCCCAGCATGCTTTTAATGCTATTTGCTTGCCATTTGGGCCAATAAATCATTTTGGCTCGCAGATAAGTAATTTTTTCTTGCCCTCCTTTACAGTGTTACCTTCTTCTTTTCGGGGGTTTTCTGCTGCCGTTTGCAAAGGTCTTCCTTGTGTGTGATTTTTTTCGGCTTTTCCTCGGACTTCTCTTTCATCTTCCGCCCGGCTCATGATTCATGACTCTGCCATTCGTTGGCCCGCACAATTGTAGCTGGAAAATCTGTAGCTGGAAAATCTGTATCGCACTGCCTTGGGTTTTCTTGTGCGTGAAAGTATTCTGTTCCCGTTGCCGCATTACGCGGGTACTCCTTTATCGATGGTTCTGCATTTATGCCAAAATTCATCATCGGAATTGGCCATGTGCGACCTTGGATGCATCGTAAGCAAAAGTGTTTATATAATGAACGCCCCGCCAGAAGCAAAGAAATTGCCAGAAGAATGATTGGAAATGTTGAGGAGAAATGAAGGTACTATCTTATATGGCAACTTAACAGAATGATGGATTTTTAAAATGTCTGTTAAACGTCTTGTTTAAATTCAAAAAATTAAAGAAAAGCTTTTTATGGTTTTTAGTAAAAGTTATTAAAGTTATTTACTTTAAGGAGGATAGAAAAATATCCTCTGAGGAATTTTCAAAATAAAATAATCTTTACCAAAATCCTTACTCACTTGTGTTTGGGAATATTTATACAAGCTATCTATTTACTCATTCCAAACTACCTGGCAAGCCTCGCTGGAGAATTGAACTCCCTAATTATACCTAATTTGATTGACTGGATCCCAATTTTATGCACAATGTTTACCCAGACAAATTGTTGCTACCATCTCCGCCTTCCCCAGATTATTGTTACACCCGAAATTGCCGCCTGAAGTTTCATACGAATATGATTTACTTTGGCAGTTAGTTTAACGATGTCACTTGGTGGCTGGATGCTCAGTTCTGGCCGCCGGCAAGAGGCGCATTAACATTAATGTATTCGGGGCTGTCTGCTCACAGTAGGCAATCAGGCGTCGTGTAGTTGCCAACACCTGTGCCCCGAGTCTAAGAACTAACGCCAAATATCCACATCTACATATCAGCAAAGGTGGGCGGCTGTGTTTATAGAAATTGTACGGGGGCGTTACTCTAACAAGAGCAAAGTGCCAACCACCCACATTATTCGCTTGATTGAAATTTACGCCTGAAAGTTTCGCACGGGAATCTGGGCCATGTTTGAAATTTTCTTGAATGGGGCAATATTAAGACATTGTTCACTCAAGACGTAACTATTTTAACTGCTCTAAATACGGAGGTGCATTAAATTGCAGAGATCTTTGCTCCTGATAGTTTCCAAAATATTCTAAATAATATCAATATTATCTAAAGGGAAATTTAATTTAATCTATTATAATCTTCATATATTATTTACGTAATTTATTATTTTATTAATGCAGAAAATATGTTTCCTTATTTAAATAAAATACAAATAAATATTTAAAGGTAATTGTATAACTATTTGTATATTCTTTTGGCCCCATTTATTTCGCCGCTCCGTTTGTAAGTTTTCCAAATTTTATTTCACATCTCTTAAATGTCACAAACTTTTAGTGCCACGTTTTTGGTGGGTCTGATTGCAAAGCTTACCATTTTCCGGCAAAAAATTTATGAAAAACTTAACGTCAACTTGACATCAGTTACAACTGTTCACCTGTCAGCTGGTGACAAGAAAACAAAGGGAGAAACCGAAGTAAAGTTGATGCCAGAAAAAGGTGTGAAATTGTATATAGTTAATGTTGCTGGGCACAAAACATTGGTCCCTTTTGAGAACAAGGATTTCCAGGGATTCCCGGGGATAGCCTTACCATCCAGTTTGTTAAATGGTGCAGAAATGTTTTAAATGAAGGTTAATTAGTTTAATGGCGGGGATTTCGCTTAATTGGGATTGTATTCATAATGTTGGCTTGAATTTGATACGTTTTTAAAATTCATCATCATTACCAAATCAGTTTTTCCAACTTTTTCTACCCCATTGCTAATTCCCGACAACTTATTAAATGTTATTAATATTATGCGTGCTCTCGTTATGCTTTGTTGCCTTCATTTGGGTTTTTTGTATCGTGTTCTTTCTTTCCTTTCGGTTCTAGCCATATCCAGCTGGGCAGCAATTTCGTTGTGCTTATTAATGAATGTTGTTATGTCTGGTCAGGGTTTGCCCATTACCCCCAGATCCGTCCGACCAATTTGTTGTGCCTTTCTCTTATTTATTACATTTGCCTTGTTGAGGTCAGTATTTGTTCGACTGAGTCTGGAGTGCCGCCCCTGCCGCCCCGCCCTCATTCTATTCGAGTCCCATAAAAGCTAACAGCCCCGGGCATTAAGTGTGTTCTCATTTGGTCCCGGCCCTGAGCCTTAATTAATATGAATTAATTTTAGTGTTAATTGCAAGTGGTGGGGAATGGTTTACGCTCTCAATGCATGTGGAAGATTTCTAGATTTCTGTCTGGCCCTTCACTTACACGAAATGAAAGTGTTGGCACTGCGAGAAAATAGAGGTTGGGCTCTAAGTACAGAAAACATTTTTAAAAGGGTAATATTTGTAACAAAAAAAAATTGTAATTAATTATAATAAATAGTTTACAAAAATATTGAAATTATCAAATACATCAAGCATAAATTCTTAAAGCGATTACAACTGGGCCAAAAAACATTTTCCGTAAACATCAATCACCTTTAGCAGCAACAGCCCACAATTAGGATTTTCCTGGCACATAACAAGTAATTAGCTTAGTTTGGAATACGATTCGAACATTATTCAGCAAAAAGCGGCTCAAGTAATTTAGTTAATGACTTAATTAGACAATTACTCAACTTTGTTTATGGTTTACAAATGGAAAGCCCTGGAAATAGGGGAGAGAATTATTTCTAGCAGTGCACGAATTCCATTAATCGAACAATGCTTATCGATGGGATAGATCCTTTTACTTGCAATGAAATAAAAAAGCGAGAAGCAGATTATCAGGGAGCATTTTTTGCTGTTGCTTGCAGTAATTAATATTAAGTATACGTCGTGTTTGACAGCTTTCAGCTTTGTTTTCTGACTAAAGAGCCTCGAAAACGGCACGTAGATAAATAGAGCCACTAAGACCCGATGTCAAAGAGCAGCTAAATCAAATTTCGCCCGCAACATTTTTAGTTTATTTTTTTTCTCGTATTTCGCCTATCTGCTCTCTTGAAGGCCAACAACAAGGTGGACGAGAGTAAATAATAAATAAATATTTGGAAAACGTTTCGCTAACAGGACACGTACTGGGAATTAACCAGGGGCAGGGGGATAAGGACGACGGTTTCTGCTAGAACGGAAGCAGCTGGCTGTGGCCAAGACGTGCCAAAGTCTTTGTTGACTAAAGCTTAGACTCGGCCGAAAACTTTTGGCTGGCCATTAAAGTTTAAAGATGAAGGCGACAGCTTGCAAAACCGCAGAGGATTTGACCCCGGCGAATATAATCCATCCTCGCCCCCATTTCACATTTCCCATTTCCCACATACCTACATACATACTTTAAACGATTTCTCCCTCTCTCATCGCGGTTGAGTAACCGCACTAGAGGTTTTCGGCTTTCGGGGATGGCGGTTCTCGAAGCCCGCATAGATTTACAATCAGCTGCTGCTTGGGCCTTATGCCACAAATCATAAAAACGCATCCACACACAGAAGAGCATATGTTCGTGTTAGTTCATCATACGCCCTCCTGCGGCCATGTGGCCTGCGTATACGTGATATTTTATGGGTCACTCGCTTCGCCGTCGACGGTCGACCCTAAATCCCAGGGATGTCCTGCCAGCCGATTTCTAACAAAGCTCGCACTTCGTATTCCGCTGAGGCCGTAAAAATAACCGCTCCTTCTGCCTTCTACTTTTTCCCTTTTCCCCCGGGAGACTCGTGTGAGTCGTGTAAGTGTAATCCTAGCTCAAACTGTATCTCATTACATTTGATTTACAGATAATCAGAGCTCGTAGATGGCGGCTCCTTTCTTAAACACTTTCTCTTGACGGTACTTAGACTAAGTTAAATATATATCCCCAACAGGCATTGAAAGTTGGAGTTTGCTAACGTAAGCAACTAGGGGAAACTTTTCAAGTAAGTGTTCTAAACAGAAAAGAAAGCATAGCTAACACTTTTCTTCTTGTTTAGTAATTTAAATAACATTAGCAATCACTTATAAATAAAGGGTTTTCATTTCCGGACATTTTCTAGCCGGTACATTTAAAATGGCAGACATGCAAGTAATAAATTCCTAATAAATACCAAATGAATAACTAAATGTCCCATTTAAACATGATATATTCCCCATTGAGTTCACTGTACTCCCATACAGACACCATAAAATTGCATAAACGAACAATTCAATTAACCAAAATTGCAAACGTTTTTACACATCGTTAAATGCCCAAATGCACAGAAATGGATTCGGCAAAACGATGTCAAAAAAATTGTTGTGAATTTCATTTATTCCCAGACGACTCATATTTTTGGGTGGCACTCTGACAAAAAGAAAACCTCCGCTCAGTTGACCCGGAAATGGCCTGAAAAAAGGTGCAACCACCCACAGCAAACAAATGCATGTATGAGTGGCAGTCAAGTGTCCAACAAATTTGCACAGATTTCTGCATCCGAAATTTCATATGCATCTGTTTGGGCCTCGAATGGCAGCCAGCGATGAATGTATGATTTATTTTTAAGACCGACAGCCCCTGGGGAGAAATGCCGGTACAACATTTAACAGAAAACATTCAATTAAATATTACGAAGCGCTTTTTTCCCTTAGCCAAGATTGCAAAATGTTCTCGCTCAAAGGAGCTCGAGCTGAAAGCCAAACATTACACGAAAATTGTGTGTAAAATTAAACAAAGGGAATGAGAGCCGGGGATGTTGGAAATAAATTGAGCAAAATGGTGGCAGCTACTTAAGTGAAAATATTTTTGCGCTTGTAATAACTTGGCTGCTCTAACCACAGTCTGGGCCTGGCCAAAAGGAGAGCCGAAAAGCGCAACACGAAAGGCGCTTAAGTGCTGTGGCTTTGGCCTAGAGATGGGTAATGGAAGCTCATGAAGCCAAGAAAATCACGCTAATTTGGGTGGAACTACATTTTAATGGATTATTCGAATTTTTCGCGCCGTAAATCCCCAAGAAGAGAATTAAATTATAACCTTTTCTTTCAGATTTAGAATTTTTGCAGATAGCTAAAGCTAAAATGACTATCTCGCTCTTCAAAAGATAAGTACAACAGCCCGTTACTCTGCTAGAGGAAGTGCGAGGGAGACGGATATATGGATGCAGCAAAGCGACTGCTTGCACTGCTTGAATTTTATTATAATATTTGCTCATAACTTTTTGATGAATGGTCCAATTTAAAAAATTTCTTCTACATTTTGATAGGTATTAATAAACACAACAAAATTTCCTAAATCTTTAAAGTCGCTCAAGGCAGTAATGGAGGATTAACAAAATTAAAAAACAAGGCTAATTAAAATTTAAAGCTATTGAAAATTCCTTTTCGTGAATGCACTGACTCACCTGCTTCCATCTCTAGGCAGGCCTTTTAGATCTCGGCTGCATTCATACGTTTTCGATTAAGCTCGTTCTTGGTCTACTTTGCCGAAAACGGAAAGCGGAAATTTACACAAAGAAAGGATGTAGCACACGACCGGCTATAAGAAGGAATCGCAGCTGTAGCTGCGCTGCCACGGGCCCAGGTCCAAAGTGGGCTAAAATTGTAGCACGAGTATGACTGACAGGCCATTAATTTTGGATTACCCGGCCAGGACCACTATGGCTGTACGGTCCTCCGCTCCAGCCAAGAGTCGACGTCGTCGATGGGAGGCCGCCGACAAAAACTGCACATATACTACTTGGTACACTTGCAGGCGGCCCTCAGACGAGGCTGTTAAACATTTCATAATGCCTCGACACACATTTCGGCCGTTCCGTGGGTTCGGCGGTCGTTAACGTTAATGACGACTTAAGTGGTCATGTATAATTTCTGGAAATTATTGCCTGCCTATGCAACAAACTGGTAACAATGAAGTGGCCCAAACAAAATCAGCCTTTTGAAAAAGGTTTAAGGAGTTCGTTTACCGTGCTGGAACTTAAACATCACAGGTGCTTCTTTTGATGGTTAGATTTTTAAAGAAATATTTTATAGTTTCTCATAAACTAAAATCTACTCAAATTTGTTAACTGGCCCTTAATTATTTCAAATCAAACTACTTCTAATAATTAAATCACAAAATCTCTTACAGTAAATCGTGGACCTTTGTGGCGGCGATGACAAAATAATAACATCGGTCATGCCATAACAAAGGCGACGACAAATCCAATTACATAATAAGCCTTTTAAGGACTTACAAGCCGAGAAACGTAAAGTTTTCATGTCGACACAAACTGCCGACTCAGAGACACTTTTCGGCAAGACTCCTAAGCCACTGAACCTCCTGCAAACCGACACACCCAAAAGATGTCGAGACCCGAATTCAATTAATGTAATTTAGTTGAACATGGTAACCAATTTGGCCACCTTTGGCTGGATGCAAAATAAAATTGCGACTAATTAGGTAATGAATGATCCAGATCCCGGAATTCCGAGAAGAGGTTTCAGGGGCAAACTTTTCAAAAGTTTAGTCGACTCTAACCCTTGCCAAACTACTTAGGACCAACAAGGAAGTAAACCACGTCCATCAACTTAAATATTAAAGTGTACTCTGAGCATAAGATTCGCATAAGTCAAGCAGTGCAAATGTACAAATCTCGAGGCATAAATCACAATTTCTTTGCCATTAAGACGAGACCGCAAAGATTTGCGGCTCCGCTGAGTTTGCCGATGGCAAGGGAATCTGCCGCCGTTTGGTGCCGAAACCCAGCTGTGTCTGTGGCTTTGACTCCCGGCTCAAGGCATTTAGACACAAAAAAGTTATAAACTTAGGGCTGCCTTAACTTAGTAGCTTAATGGCCATTAAACTTGTAGACTTACAATAGAACTTTCAAATATGTTTTTAATATAAATAAATATATATATTAATTGTATTGACCTCAATCAATTTATAACCAAAGCCGCTTTAAGTAAGAAATATTTGATGTCCAAAAATATTCAGCAAATTTTTTATTCAACACAATTTATAATCAAAATTGAAACCAAAAAGGGAAATGATGTTTAGCCAATTTCTTCCACAATTTATCAATCAAAATCGCTTAAAATAAATTTTTTATTGACCTCAATCAATTTATAACCAAAATTTAATAATATTTACCCAATTTCTACCATAATTCATAGTCAATATTGCTTAAAACACATTTTTTTGAACTCAATCAATTAATAACAAAAGTCGGCTAAAATAAAAAACATTTATTTTCCAATAATATTCACCGAATTTTTTATTGGTCACAATTTATGGCCAAAATGGCTTAAAAAATGTAATATTTAATAATATTTGCCCAATGACCACAATGAATAATCCAAATCGCTTAAAATAAAAAATATTTAATATTCAATAATTAACAATTGTTGACCATTTCCTCGCCCAACTTGATGCCCTTCGCGATGCTCTCCTTCAGGATCGGCAGCATGCACTCCAGTGCCAGCTTCTCCGCATCGTCCATCTCGGGCAGTCCGATATTCTCCTTGATGCCCTGGGGTCCCAGGATCAGTGGCGTGGCGAAGAACTTGGCCTCGGTGACATCGGATTCCACATAGGCGCACTCCACAATGCACTCATCGTCGTCGCCCGTACCCTTGATTCCCTTGATCAGTGAGTTCACAAAGTTGGAGGCGGCATAGGCCATCGATAGGGTGGCCGATCCCTGGCCACCCTTGGCATTGACCACCTCGGTGCCGGCCTCCTGGATGCGATGGATGAGCGCCTCGCGTTCCTCCTCGGTGCCCTTGTAGGCGGGGTCACATTGCGACAGGATGGGCAGGATGGTGCGACCCGTGTGGCCACCGATGACGGGCAAATACACCGACTGTGGATCGATATTGAGGATATCGCCCACGAAGGCCTTGGCCCGGACCACATCGAGACTGGTGACTCCGAACAGCCTATTCGGATCGTAGGTTCCCTTCGCCTTGAGGATAGTGGCCACGATCGGCACTATCACATTGATGGGATTCGTGATGAAGGCTAGCAGGGCGCCGGGACAAACGGCACTCGCAGCAAAGGCCACCTCGCAGGCCACGCTGGCATTGACGCCCACCAAATCCTCCCGCTTCATTCCCGGCTTACGGGGCAAACCGGCCGGCACCACCACTATGTCCGCCTTGTCCAGAGCCTTCTTCATCCCATCCTTGCCCTCGTAGGCGCACACCGTTGCTCGGGTGTTGATATGCGACAGATCCGCCGCCACTCCGGCCGTATTCCGCAGATCGTTCAGGGTCAGCGTGGAGATGTGAGGATTCTGCTTGAGCAGCAGGGCCAACGGCTGTCCAATGCCACCCACCGCGCCCACAACGGCGACCTTGAGGCCGCGCCTGCAGTCACCGCATCCAAACCGAAAGGCCTTCACAGGCTCTCTGGACAAATGGGCAAGCAATCGAAGGGTAAACATTTTACAATTTTTATACTAACTGATTCGAATTCGAGTGGGTACAAGGCGAAGTGGAATTAAGGGGCAGTGGTTACGTGATTTGTGTTTCTAACATTTTTTAAATATTATTTTATACAACAAATGTTTGTGTGAAATTTTTATTTAAAATATTGTCATTTCAAAAACTAATGCGTAAATAAGTTTTTTTTTCAAAATTAAGAAAATATTTATCAGTGAAATGACTTAATCATCTTTACAGATTTCGTAGAAGTGTAAATGACATTTTGTTGTGTTTATTAATTTTTTTAGGAAGAAATTTTTAAAAGAAATTTTTAAAATCGGACAATCCATTAAAAAGTTATGAGCAAAAAATGAAACAGCCCCTAGATGGCGCTAGTAGGTTTGACGCGTGCATATATTTATCTCTCTCCCACTCCCTTTAGCTGAGTAACGGTTATCTAATAGTCGAAGTACTCAACTATAGCGTTCTCTCTGGTTAAAATATCAAGTTATGCGCAATCCTAAAACTTTAATAATTATAATAAATTAATTTAATATGAAATATTTTTTCTATTTAGCTTGATTTGTTATTGCTTAGCTTAGCAAAATCCGAGTAGTAGGCGTTTCTGTGAAAAGTCTGATTTACCTTATAGCATTAATATCATTCGGAGCAAAATGTTTTTACTTGGAGGTATAAAATCACCGATTAAAATAGCCCCATGGCGCCTTTTTGTGCGCACTTTAAAGGTGGCCGTGGTGGGCGCCGGAGGAGGAATTGGGCAACCGCTATCGCTGCTCATCCGCCGCCTTCCTGGGATCGACGAACTGGCTCTACATGATCTCTGTGATATGAAGGGAATCGCTGCAGATCTATCGCATGTCAGTCAGAAGGGAAAGGTAATGGGTTTTAGGGGCGAGGAGGAACTGGAAATGGCGCTAAGTGGAGCGGATGTGGTTGTTGTGGCCGCTGGAATGCCCCGACTGCCGGGAATGCAAAGGGATCAGCTGATGGCCGCCAATGGCAGTGTGGCCGTTAAAGTGGCAACTGCCGTTTGCAACGCCTGTCCACGTGCCCTCTTGGCCTTCATCACCAATCCCATCAACATGATTGTCCCAACGGCAGCCGAGATCCTCAAGGCCCACGGAAGCTATGATCCGCGACGCCTTTCCGGTATCACCACCTTGGATGTGGTGCGCTCGCAAGAAGTTCATTGGCGATTCCATGAACATAGCTCCGGATGAAGTTAGCATTCCGGTGATCGGTGGCCATGCAGGCATCACAATTCTGCCGCTCATCTCGCAGTGTCGCCCGGGATTTAAGGGTGGTCTGGAAGAAATCCGGGCACTTACCCATCGCATCCAGGAGGCGGGCACGGAGGTGGTTAATGCCAAGGCTGGCAAGGGATCGGCCACTCTATCGATGGCATTTGCCGGCGCCAGTTTCGTGGATTCCCTGCTGCGCGGATTGGTTGGCCAGGAGGGAGTGATCGAGTGCTCCTTTGTGGCCTCGCCAGTAAGCGATGCCCTCTTCTTCGCCAGTCCCCTGGAACTGGGAAAGGATGGAACCAAGCAATATCTACCACTTCCCCAGATGAGCAACTTTGAAAAAGAGGCTTTGGACAAGCTGCTACCCATTCTACGCCAGAATGCCGAGGAGGGGATTGATTTTGCCCAGAAGTCTTTGAAGGAGAAAGTATTCTCACCTATCCCAGCAGCTTTACCATGAAAATAAGCTAATTATGTACTTTAATATCTGGAAATGAATTTTGAACAAATATGTAAATAAAGTAATCGCATAGCTCGAAAAAATATAAACTTTTTAAGTCATATTCTATCATATAAAAATATATTTACATTTTTGTTTAATTCTTTCTATTTTAGATAAATGTTATTTTTCTTAGAAAAATTAAAACTGGGAAAATCATTTCATCCAGGCAGCTGGCCAGCTTTTCATTGCTTCGAGGCAGTCTAAAGTCTAGACAATGGAGAAAAATTAATCCCTCTTAAGATTAACACTGAGTTTTGTCATTGGCAACCGAGCGAGTGAAGGGATAACTTCCTTTAAACATTTCCAAAGGCAGAGGGGGATCTTTAAATTCATTTGGTTTTATTTCTGTTTAAATGGCCGCAAATAAATTGCGACCAAAATATTTCTGTGGGCCAGCGTATATCGTCTGGCAGTAAATTACATTTGCACTGAGACGCTCTCAGCTCGACCTGCTAACAAATTGCTTGGCCATCCTTGCCCCCTTTCACCCCCAACCCCCTCTCCTCCTGGAAAAACCCAACATCCTTCCTATATGTGGCCCCCAAAAGTAGGCAGCAATTTTCTTCACTTTATTTCACACTCGCCCCGTAAAAACGAAAAACACATTGGGTGTGTCCATTTTATCTTGTTGTCCCCTACCTACCCCACCCCGAAAACCAAAAACCAAAAAAGAAAGTGGGTGGTGGTGGCCCAAAACTTTCTTGCGACCCAGTTTCACTTTCACCCCGAAGTTCAGTTCACCTGGCCAAGTTTTTGGTTTCAGCGTGTGAGTAATTTCACTATTGCGGCTGCATTTGTTGCTGCCACCCATTCTGACAACAAGATAAATTAGGCCCAGGCATTTCAGACAACATGTTGGCCAGTGGGCCACCTACGAAGAGGCCAGAAAATGTATTTCCGAATAACAAAACATGGGCCAAAAAAGAAAGGTGTCTCAGCTAAGTGGCTTTCCAAGTCATTACGTTGCGAAACTAAATGGCATTTAAAGATTCGATTCTGAAAATGGGAAAAATGTTTTTTAATTTCGATTCAAAAGAATTTTATATAAAATACATTTTTCAGCCATCCTTTATGTTCCTTTATTCCCTGTTTTGCTTTCCCATAACGCTTTTCTTTTCTTTAACTGTCTCATAAATTTTCGCTTTCTGGCCTCCGGGCAATTTGTTGGCATTTTGTGGTCATATATTTCATATGCAACACTTTCCGTTTATGGGTTAACTAATTGCAGGAAAAATCTAAGCCACATCGGCAAACAATTTTCGGCCCAACTACTTTCCTCGACTATCTCGCAGCTCTCTCTTATTTCGAATTTAACTTTGCTGCCTTTGCTGCTGTCTGCACAGAAAAAAAATTCGATATGGGATCATTTCTACCTTAAATCAGCTCAATAAATAGTCGATGTGATTAATGTCAAATGTATGATATTTTATTATTCTAAAAGTTATAAAAATACTGTTTTAAAATACCAAATGTAGTATTTTTTGAATAATAAATATTGTTAGATAAGATAAACTTAATTTTATTCATATCAAAATTGTATGAATAACTTTATATCTGATTTTTTGTCTATTTTTTTTCTGTGTGTTTATTTGGACACAAACTTTTTGTGGGTCGTGGCGAGTGTTTACCTGAGGCATCGCAAAACTTTATTTATTAGCCAAAGTCATTTGGACCCGGAACCCAAGTCTTTTTCCGCTGTTGATCTTTCTGGGGCATATTAAAAAAGTTGCCAAGTGGCAGAATCATAATACTAGAACTGGGTTTTTTATTGCTGAATTTCGGTTGCTTTTAGTTCTAACCACTTTTATTAAAAGCAGCCATCGATAAGTGTTCCATTTAGTTATTTATAATTAAAGGCAGTATTTTTCGCCACTTCTTTGACACACATGCTCCTCTCTCGCAAAGATTTATACGTCACATCCCCTTTTTTGGCAAATTGCGAACCCAAAATACGAATCTGAGCGGACTCGCTTATCAAAACAAATAAATTCCTCCGGCTAAATGTGCTCATTTATCTTAATTTAGCAGTTTAGAATGCCAGGCGAGCGACGGGGGCAGTTGAACAATAATTTTTCACACTATTTTCATAGATCCTTGTCAAAATAGGATAGCGCCTCAGGCAGCCGGAAGTCCGAGCAGCTGGTCCGTTTAATTTCCATGGAGCTGCACATAAATTTCCCAGTTGGCTGTAATTTCTGGCTGGGATTCCAGATTGGAGGGGGGAACGCAACTCCGCAAACCTTTTTGCGGGAGTAAACAAGTTGCAGCTTGGAATTCGCTTTCGATGCGAATTTATGGCCATTGCCCTCACCTTTGGCCAGCGGTTATTTTCCTTGCCTTTTTCCGGGGTAATTTATTTCTCGGGCGGCCAAAACAAACACGTTAATTTCGCAAATTAGCAGCATGTGTTGTTGTATTCCCCGCACCGTCGCTTAATTAGTTTAAAAGGCCCGCCGGGCGGATCGATAAGTCCAACAGTTGCGAGTTGTCTGAGTTGGATGGCCCCATAACTTTGCTACACTTTTGCACTTGTCAGCTTGTCCAGGACGAAGGAGATGAATTGGAGCGGCGGCCACTGCCAAGATTCTGCCCGGAGTCGATGTAGTGGCCCTTGGCTCGTGGATCTCCATAAATTCCTGGCCAGCAAGGCGCTGGCTGCCAAAACTATTACTCACACTCCTCCGCCGCCGACGGACGGATAATTCAAATTGTCCATTACGCGCAGCTGCCGCTCGATTTGAGTCCTTTGGCAATTGGCCGGGCACTCGGGCGGGACTGCGAGTCCTGCCAACTTTTCCGCCTTTGTTTGTCTTCATAAATTTTACTTTCAAAGGGAAAGCGGAATTTTCAAGCGAATTGAAGTCAGTTCGTGGCAATTCGGCGGCTAATTGCGAATCAACAGAAGTTCGATTAAAAAGAAACGCCCGGGCCAATCAATAAAAACAATTGAAAAGCAATCAGAGTTTAATTACCGCAACAAAACGCTGATGAGACGTCGACAGTAAACAGAAAATCCCGCACGAGGAGCGAAATCAGCAAACCATAAATCAATAGCAAACAAAAACGGGGAGCAGCATATATCCTGGCAGGGATATATCCTGGGGGCATGGAGCATATGAGGCGCAACCAAGTAGACCGCAGAATAAAGGCAACAATAAAAGCTGGCAATAGGACGGACTCGTAAAAGAGTGGGGGCCACGACGAGGACGAAGATGGCCATAAACAGAGAAGTAAACAAGCTCGAACATGCAGGCACATGTACGTCTGTACATAAAAATGTCTCCTTGGTTGGACTTCCGCCGGAAATGGAGTGCAGAACGAGCAGCACTTGTCTGCTGATATCAGCAGCAGCGATAGACGAGCGCATAAAAGCCTGCTAACCAGCTCAAAGGCATCATCATTACGAGCTTGACACGAATATAAAATGAATAAATAAACAAATGATGTGGCAGCTGAATACAAAGATGGCAAATATTTGCCTAAAATGTGTCAAGGGTTTAAAAATGCCTTTGTTTAATTTCTGATTAGCCGATTGATTTATCTGATATTATTTGGAAATTGCTAAAGAAATGATTGACAAATAAGCAAATAAATGTTTGCAAATCGGAAGTAAAATTAGAACAAAAATCCTGAATAAAAATGATAGTCGGTTTTACACAAAACTGTCATCACTGATTGAGCAGCTGTTGTCTTTTCCCAAGGATTAATTTAATATTGCTCAACTAGGACCTGAAATGCAGCGTAGCAAAGACCAATTCCACTGGCAATTCAGTCATATTCGAAATGAGGATGCAGTTGCACGACTATATGAAGTATATAGACAGGGGTTGCTGGATGGCGTGCATACCACGATATCAGTGGACAGGACGTCCCACCGATAGGAAACCCTATACTTGGGAGAGAAAGGCTCTGCTTGCACTGGGGATTGTTTGTTCGATCTATCAGATTTTTGGAGTGATAACCTATTGGTATCGAAACGGACGAAAGGCAGAGGAAACGGACACTTTTGTGACGGAAATATCGGAAATGTGCGGCTCTCTTATGCTAACTTGTGTGGGATTTGCGAATATTTATTCACTAATCAAGAACCGCTCCAAAATCGAAGAAATGTTCAAGGAACTCCAGGATATATATCCGACATACGGGGACAGGCACTATCGCAGCCAGCACTACTACGACATGGCCATGATAATAATGAAAATCGAGTTCCTGTTCTACATGGTCTTCTATGTGTTGTACAATAGTGCCCCTTTGATGCTGCTGCTCTGGGAGAATCTGCAGGAAGAGCCGCAGTTGAGCTTCAAGACGCAGACCAACACTTGGTTTCCCTGGAGAGTCCATGGATCTGCGATTGGCTATGGAGTGGCCATACTTAGCATAACCATGGCCTCGTTTGTGGGCGTGGGCTTTAGCATAGCCACCCAGAATATAGTCTGCATATTTGCCTTCCAACTGAAATTGCACTATGACGGAATGGCCAGTCAGTTGGTTTCACTCGATTCCCGTCACCCTGGGGCGAGTCAGGAGTTGAGGAAACTGATTGCCTACCATTCGCGAGTTCTTCAGATCGGCGACCAGTTCAATGAGATCCTGAACTTTGTATTCGGGAGCAGCCTGGTGGGTTCCACAATCGCCATTTGCATGACGAGCGTGGCTGTCCTTCTACTCGACTTGGCCTCCGCCTTCAAGTACATCAGTGGTCTGATTGCCTTCGTACTCTACCACTTTGTCATCTGCTACATGGGAACTGCGGTCACCTATGCGGTAAGTTCTAGTGCTAGATACTTCACCCATAACCTTTAGATAGCTAGATTACCTTGCTCTATACTAAGTGGTTAGCGGAACAGTTGTCTGTTCTCAGGTTCCCTAATATGGCTGCTTAAAAATTATCCAATTATACCTGCAGGCTGGCCTATAAAAGACTTGGTACTTCGTTGCATTATCTAGTCTCTCCCAGTTTTAAACAGAATGCCGTTGGTTGACTATATGAAGTACTTAGACCAGTCCTGTATAATAGGACTTGCACCGTGCTTTCAATGGATCGGAGGACCAAAAGATAGACCCCAGCAGTCGACGAACAGTAAAAATCTCTTCGCACTGGCAGTCATTACATTGGCCTACCAGTTTTTTGGTATAATTACCTATGGGATCATATTGGTTCGGACGGAGAAGGACACGGTTCAGTTCGTAACAGAACTTTCGGAAGTGTTCGGATCTCTTATGTTGGTCTGTGTGGCAGGCTCCAATGTATGGGGACTCACAAGCAACGGTCCGAATATTGAGGAGGTATTCGCTGAACTTCAGGTGATCTATCCGAAACCAAAAGATAATCACTATCGGTCCCAGCACTACAAAGACGGTGCTCTCTTCATCATGAAGTGCCAGTCCATACTGTACATCATCTTTTATATGTACTACAATGGGGCGCCACTACTACTGCTTCTGTGGGAGTATCTGCTCGATAGGCAGAACATGAGTTATAGGATGCAAACTAATATGTGGTTCCCCTGGAAGGTGCATGGCTCACTAATTGGATACGGGGTAGCTATTCTTTCTCAGGCCCTCGGCGCGTTTATAGGCGTTGCCTTTTCCCTGAATTCATTGAACATACTTTGCATATTCACGTTCCAACTGAAACTTCACTGTGACGCCTTGGCAAATAAGCTAATGAGTCTGGACGCTCGACATCCTGAGTCCTATTGGGAGTTAAAGAACTTGATCGCCTACCACTGTCGTATCCTCGAGATTGGGGAGCGGGTCAATCAAATTTCGAACTCGTACTTCCTGAGGAGTGTAATCTTTTCCACAATTGCCATTTGTATGACCAGTGTTGCCATCCTGCTACTCGACTTCGTTTCAGCTTTTAAGTACGTCAGTGGCCTGATTGCATTCGTCCTCTATCACTTCGTCATCTGCTACATGGGCTCCGCGGTCACTGAAGCGGTAAGTAAGCCTCTCACAAAAATTATAAGACTGATGAAATCTTATATTTATGGTTTTATTATAACAATCATAATATTTTTATATTTTGGAATATATTTCTGGTATTGTGAATCATGCATTTTAGTATTTATAAGGCAAGTTATTTACCTTATTTCGTAGCCACGCAATGTGGGAATTCAAAAGCAAAGCTGCTTAAAAATTATTCAATTAGGTATTACATATTTTCTAAGTAATCTTTTGTATTTAATTTCCCATTATTTCAAAGAACCAAATTGGTTTTTAAATATTTAAAGAATTTTTATCACAAATTACCCTCACACTCAGTCACTTCCCACTATGCATTTAAAATCACAAGAATTTCCAAAAGACTCTATTAACTATCGAAAACAGTTGCACGTTCTCAGCGTGATTTTTGCCAACCAATTACGAAAATTCGCTAGAGAAGGCGATTGCGTAATCCAGTAATAATTCAGTACCAGATGCAGTTAGAGGACTTTATACGGTACCAGTGTGCCAAGCGGCCCAACTTCCCAGATTCGAATGAAATGGCAGGAGATCTTTGGATAAACAATCGCAATTTAGCAAAACGCATGATCTTTTGGTTCGGAACAGTAAATCTTGTATTTCATAATATCGGATGCACGCCTACGCCTACAAAGTATCCCATTGACTACATAGCAGAATTCTATTATGTGCTGATTCTATTCTATTAAATACGTTGCCAGTTGCATTAAATAATGTTGCTTCACAGATTTTAATTTTCCGTTTTCCCACATTAAAAGCTGACTCAACATCTCTTTAAAGCTTTAAAAGGGACTTAAAGTCGTAACTTCCCTTGCATGGGAACTCACAGAAATTTATAATTGACATAATAATCCAATTAAAGTAGTTGCATGTTCTCAGGACATCATCGCTGGTGGGCTGATTGCCTAATATTCGCAAAATGGATTTTTTCTCCGTATATAGTGGCCCTTACAACGATACAGTACGAAGACTTTATGCACTATGTTGACATTGGCCTGTCGATAGGATCTGATGCCAAGATTTGTATGGAGGGACAGGCAGTCTTCGAGAGTCAAAAGTATAATTTTTCCTTGTGTCACAATGGTTCTCTGCTATAGGGGAATTATAGAAAAGAAGTAGGGGTTTTTTAAAATAATGTCTAACACTTTTTTATAAACTTAAATTTAATTTTAATGCTATGACTTCTTTTTTACAGAGTGACAAAGTATTGCCAGCTGCCTTTTATAACAATTGGTATGAGGGTGATCTTGCTTATCGAAGGATGCTGCTGATCTTGATGATGCGTGCTACAAAGCCCTATGTTTGGAGAACCTACAAGCTGGCACCTGTGTCGATCACCACCTATATGGCAGTGAGTTTTATCAAATAAAATACTGTTAAATACTTTATTGTTTTAATTTAATTCACTTTCTTACAGACTTTAAAGTTTTCGTACCAAATGTTTACCTGCGTGCGATCCTTAAAATAAAAACTAAACAAGTTTTTAATTTTAAAAAAAAATATTTTATTCAAAATACCAAACACAAAAAATAGTAGAAATTTGTAGAATGCCTATCACTAACTTTTCACTGCTTAAAATCAAAAATTGTTATTTTAAAAATATTTAATCAAAATAAAACTATGCTGAATAGAGCTAATACCATTCACTTGGTTTTAATTAGATTAATATTTAAGATTACATTTATTTAAGCATTTATAACACATTTTAAATTTAAACTGGAAAAAATGTATTTTGTGCCCAAGGCTAATTAAAAATTCCTTAAATTCGTGAGAAACCCCAAAGAGTTGACCCATTAGCTTTTTCGCACTCGCTGCACAACAATGCGAAACAAAGGAAGCCCCGGAACAAGGCAATTTTAGACAGCATGAAAGACAGAAACCATGGGATATGGAGGGATTTTTGAAAGGAAGCCAACTGAGTGGCCGCCTCAGTGCTTTTTAGGGCTGGAACTAAGCAAACTTATTAAAGCCAGACAAAGGTTGTCAGGGTCGCAGGTTCGGGGGGAGCGTCCAGGTTTTCATTTGCGAAATGCAGGAGCGTAAAATTAAGTTCTTTGCAAAAATTGCTGGAATTATGTACAAGTCACCTGGCGACTCGTCCGTCATATGCTGGGGCTGAGTGGCTGTGATGGGTGTGATTATCACGTCGTTATCCTGGATCAGTGGCAACGGCGTTGCCATCGCACTTTCCACACCTCCTCTCCGCCTCGCTCCTCGTCTTGGTGCTCGGACCGTTGTCCTTGTTTTATATAATAACATTTTAATTCCCTTAATACACGCTACGCTGCCCGCAAAGCCAAACAAACTGAATTCCCGCCCAGCAGTTGTTGCTGTTGCCCTGTTTTGCCTGCTGTTTTGGCTCCGCTCTCAAGTTGGCCAAGAATTTTGCTGTTTTTTCGGTTAGTTCGTTTGTGCGTGCAGATCATTAATCATGAGCAGCGCATATTTATTGTTCTGCTTTCGATGACAGCTTTTTGCTGGCCATGGATTTTGCACGTTCCATTTAATGCCTCCTCTGGCCTCGATTAAAGATTTAATATTTAAAACGCTGAGCTGAAAAATGCTTGTTTATTACAGTTGTTGAAACTTTCAAAAGTGTTTGCCTCAGTCGTTTTTAATAATGCCTATAAAAATAACACAATTAACTGCTTTATTTTTATGCCAACGATTGACTTTAGATATTTGCCATCAAATTTCTTTTATGTTAAGTTTTGTAAAAGACGAAAAATCGTGTCCTTTTCGAATTTTAAGTTCCTGAAATCGACTTTTAATCCCTGGCTATCACCATCCATTTTCGAACCAGTGATTATATGGGCTAATTGCAATCGGGCGTCTTTAGTTGTTCTAAGCCCTTCCAGCTGACAGCTCACAAAAGCACGTTTGGCAGTTAATTGAGTCATCAGCTTAGACAACAGCCGGGGTGGCCATATGAAAAAGATTGTGAATTGCCCAATCATGTGGAAGTGACTGCCAAGACCTTTAAAGTACACAGGACAATGGCCAAGGGACTGGAGAAATCTGGCCAAACCACCCACCCCTCACAGAATCGACAGTCTGTATAAAAATGGACTAGGCCGGCGGAAGCAGAGCACAACTGCAGGATCATCATTGCAGGCATTTGCTCGTTGTTTACCCTGGGCTCGGGACCCAGTCCAAGTCCTCTGACCATAGCCTTGATAAGTTTTTAGCAAACAAAGGCGGCTCGTTACAGCAACATGGGTCTTGGGATTTGGTCGGGATGGTTGGGCTGGGAACCAAAAAACAAACCGAACGGAGCCAAACTGAGCTGAGCTGCGATGTGCATTTAAAATTGCATACACAAAACACGAAAATTCCCACAGCCCTGCTGCCAGAGTCAAAACCACAATATGTACTCAAACAACATGTCTCAATTTCGTAGCTAAACTTGCCCCATTCGCCGGGGTTCGAGGAATCGGGGGCTGTGGTCCTGGCCGAATCACCCGAAATGGTAATTGAAAATGTTATGTGAGATTGGTGGGGGGGATGGGGATAGGAATAGCGATATTGTGGTCCACAGAAACGGCAGGACATAATTGGCCTTGGTTTGGAACCGTTTAAAAGTTATAGACTAGATTGTAACAATCTTGTCTTGAGGCTGTTTTGGGTAAATGCTTCGTTTAATTTTACAGTGGGAAGTTTTAAACGGTATTGCTAAACTTTTTATCTTTTTTAGCCTCTTTAAGGTTTAATTTTCTCCAAAAAAAAACCTCCTACCATAAATTAATTTTCAATATTCCATTGGCCCTTTGTAAGTGAACCTCTTACAAAAGCTAGTCCGTTGTCCATCAATTACTTAGCCTTATCTGCAGGGGCCATATGGTGTCACCCCAACTTGCGGCACAAAAAATGTAATAACAACGGTATGGCGAAATTTTTACACACAATTTAGACACATTTCCGCACGTAGTCGGGAAAAAGC
Organism: Drosophila prostipennis; assembly: GCA_037075205.1. Classification (NCBI taxonomy): domain Eukaryota; kingdom Metazoa; phylum Arthropoda; class Insecta; order Diptera; family Drosophilidae; genus Drosophila; species Drosophila prostipennis. The sequence goes on along the minus strand of JBAMCJ010005095.1, from coordinate 817,434 downwards.
CCAAGCTCCATGTGGTACTACCAAAGAACCGGGCTGGAAAACAAAAGCCAAAGCAAAGCGGAGAGGAAAAACCGCCACTGCGGAAAGCGTCCAGAAATGCGACTAGGGGAAATAATGCTGGTGGGTTTTCAAGCATGCAAAAAATAAGTTCTTAAAATACAAAATGCCCTCTCTTTAGCCTTTATCCACTTACCAAAATGTATAAACATGAAAAGTAATTTTAAAATAAATATGAAAATACTGCCTGTTATTTATTATTTTTTCTATACCAAATAATTTAAGTAATCTTTTATTCAAGTGTATTAGAAATTCAGTATTATCCCCTAAAATGTGAGGTAATGCGCTGGTTTTATTTTAGCCGGGACCAACTTGAAATAACGCCGCCACTTGCCCCCAAAAAATCTGTTAGCATTTGTGTCTATTAAGCGCGAGCAATAAACTTCATAAATTCCACAAATTAGAATGATTAAATTTCATGTCCATGTAATTTCTAGCCAGCAGACGTGCCCACTTTGCTTTTGGGTAATCAAATTTTTCACCGCCTGCCGACGAAATTAATGGAAAGTGATTTGGCAAAAGGCTAGGTCAACACCTTTGATCTGCTGGCTAAACGCAAATACACACTCAGAAAAAAACACCGTGCTAAAATCAAGCAAAATCAGTCTTGATTTAAGAACGATTTCATACTTAAAATTTCAAGAACATTTCGTACTGAAAGTTCTTAATTTGAGCACAATTTGGACTTAAACGCCAATTAAGCACAATTATTCTCAAGCTCGATACAAGAGTACTTAAATTGAGGTTAAAAGTATTTACTTGAAGACTGAATCAAACTTAATTCCAGAACAGAAGACGATACCGAGTCGTTCATGAAATTTTGAAAACATTTGTTCTTAAGACAAGAATTAGTCGTTCTTAAATATAAAAATTCAACCAGAAATAACTAATTCCCAGCTGTTAGAACAATGACATTTTGTAAATAAAGGTACCGACATCAACTCCTCTCCGCAACAAGTCCTCTATTTTTTTTAAAGTTTTTTTTTTTAAATCTGTAAATTTTTTTATTTTTTACTTTTTTAAACCCTTTAATAAATTGTTTAAATATAAATAAATTGAACTTGTACGCTAGCCCTTTCGTCGAGACTTTATGTGCCTTCTTTAGCCCACGTACTTTAAGAAGCGTGCGTGGTCGAGTTAGTTAAGGCGTCTGACTGCAGAGCTGGTGGTCGCGGGTTCAAACCGAGGTCGGGGTAAGAGTTTTCCTAACTATCACATAAATCATTACTAAAAGTTTTTTCTGAATATAAATTGCGTTAAAAATATGTTTACAGGAAAAATAAGTTAAAATATATTAAGTAAAACAATTTAACTAAAAAATTACTTAAATTAAGAATTATGCATTATTAAATTGAGTACAAAAAGTACTTCAATTAAGTACAAAAGTACTGAAATTAAGAATAATCCATTCTTAAATTAATTTTTGATTAAACTTATTTAAACTGGCTATTTTTTTGTATTAAACTTAATTATTTCAAGTATTAATATGTCTAGATTTGAAAATAATTAATTCTTAATTTCAGACAGAAGCGTTCTTAAATCATACTAAAATCAAGTATTTTCTGTCTTGAAAATTCGATCTTGAAAGCAGTATTTTGTTCTCAAGATTAGATTTTCGTTGCTTGGCTCACTTTTGACACTCAAAATGCTAGATTCAAGCACGAAATACTTGATTTTTTCCCTGAGTGCAACGTCCTGTCATCGGCAGGTTTAATCTATCAATTGACTAATGTTTGTCAATCTATCTTGACGGGGTAATCAGGTTTGAAAAATCGCCCCTTTTACAATCACAGACAGTAGATAATTACAGTGGAACCTCCATAACTCGAACCAAAGCTACACTCAGGGAAAAAATCAAGTATTTCGTGCTTGAATCTAGCATTTTGAGTGTCAAAAGTGAGCCAAGCAACGAAAATCTAATCTTGAGAACAAAATACTGCTTTCAAGAACGAATTTTCAAGACAGAAAATACTTGATTTTAGTATGATTTAAGAACGCTTCTGTCTGAAATTAAGAATTAATTATTTTCAAATCTAGACATATTAATACTTGAAATAATTAAGTTTAATACAAAAAAATAGCCAGTTTAAATAAGTTTAATCAAAAATTAATTTAAGAATGGATTATTCTTAATTTCAGTACTTTTGTACTTAATTGAAGTACTTTTTGTACTCAATTTAATAATGCATAATTCTTAATTTAAGTAATTTTTTAGTTAAATTGTTTTACTTAATATATTTTAACTTATTTTTCCTGTAAACATATTTTTAACGCAATTTATATTCAGAAAAAACTTTTAGTAATGATTTATGTGATAGTTAGGAAAACTCTTACCCCGACCTCGGTTTGAACCCGCGACCACCAGCTCTGCAGTCAGACGCCTTAACTAACTCGACCACGCACGCTTCTTAAAGTCCGTGGGCTAAAGAAGGCACATAAAGTCTCGACGAAAGGGCTAGCGTACAAGTTCAATTTATTTATATTTAAACAATTTATTAAAGGGTTTAAAAAGTAAAAAATAAAAAAAAATTTACAGATTTAAAAAAAAAACTTAAAAAAAAAATAGAGGCCTTGTTGCGGAGAGGAGTTGATGTCGGTACCTTTATTTACAAAATGTCATTGTTCTAACAGCTGCACCATCCTGGGAATTCGTTATTTCTGGTTGAATTTTTATATTTAAGAACGACTAATTCTTGTCTTAAGAACAAATGTTTTCAAAATTTCATGAACGACTCGGTATCGTCTTCTGATCTGGAATTAAGTTTGATTCAGTCTTCAAGTAAATACTTTTAACCTCAATTTAAGTACTCTTGTATCGAGCTTGAGAATAATTGTGCTTAATTGGCGTTTAAGTCCAAATTGTGCTCAAATTAAGAACTTTCAGTACGAAATGTTCTTGAAATTTTAAGTATGAATCGTTCTTAAATCAAGACTGATTTTGCTTGATTTTAGCACGGTGTTTTTTTCTGAGTGTATTTATTTCTCTGTTGAAAATAAAACTTGCATGAAAAGGCGTGTAAAAAAATGAGTATTTTTCTAGCCTTCTTTTTTTCCAATTATTTCTATAATGACTTCAAAACCCTTCAATATATGTGATGAGTACTATACGTTTGTCCAATATACCATGCGGCAATTGTCGTTTGTTCGGAAGCGACACAAATTGGTCATATGATGTCCGGCGATAATTATTGTCAATTTATTGAATGCTCATTATTGAAATATCACTCATACGCCACAGAGGCATGCTAATAAACCCATTGAAACGAACGTTCGATGTCCGCACCGAACTTTTAGAGCCGCAACCGCAACGCAGTTGCAACATTTGCATGTGAGCGAAAGATAAATGTTGCTGCATACAGTTGCGGTCATATTAATATGTGTTATTAAGCTGTCTGTTACAAAATCCAAACTCAAATTTTATTAAATACATTTAAATCTACTTATCCCAAAACCAATTTAAATAATTAAATGTTACATTTTTATTTATACTTGAAAGAAATAGATTATTTTTAATTTAGTGAAACCGATTAAATAAAGGCTTTTACCTTTTATAGTAAAGATAGTATTAATCGGATTAAGACTTACTTGTCAACTGAATTTGGTACTTTTTGTAACGTTTATAAGTGATATTGCTATTATTTTCACCGCAATGTAAATAGTGCTGTATCAGTAGTGAGTGTCAGGTCGTGTCTATGTTGCTGCGGACAGGATGACCGCGCAATCACGATGACGATGCCACCTATTTCCAATTACCGATGATGCTGAGCGAGCACCAACGACACATCGATTCGCCGACCAAAACCCACCCACCAAACCACCCACCCACCGTGGCGGCCATGATTGATTGCAACAAAACCAGATTTTGGTTACTGTCATTTAAGAGCCGACTAACTTTCGAGCTGCCCGACAACCAAATCGATCCCTTATCGTTTATCGCTGCTCTCTCTACTACGCCGTATGTTTAATGCAGGCTATAATTTTAATTGCGCCCCGGCTGCATTTTTAATTAAACGCAAAATTAAAAATTGATTGCTTTTTGACGCCATAACTTACAGGGCGATAATGCCCCGCGGATGCCACGATCCCCAGCTTTGGTATCTGTGTGGCACACTTTCGCAGCGTTTAATATTACGAGTATAAAATTTAAATCGGGAAGAGAGTCTCACCAAAAAGGAATGCAAGTGGCTACGACGAGTATATGAAATTTGCATTTGCGTGGCACATGCGATGTGCGGATAAAGTTTGGCTATTTCGGGCTGGTTGTGTACTTTTTTCGAGTCCTGCCAGCCGGAAGTAAAAGGTTTTAAGCGGAAGTGCGCAGAGTTGCAGCGACATATTGTGTTTTCGTGTGTGTGTGTGTGTTTGTGTGTAATTATATGCCGGGCTCTGTTAAATGTTGCACAGACATGCAAAGCAGCTCTTAGCTGGCTGCTAGTTTGTTTTCTGAACGAGGTTAAATGGGGTTTAGGGAAATATTTGAAACAGTTTCGGTTATTCAAAATTTGAAAAACCCCATTCGGGCCATAAAGATTACAAGTATTTTCTGCTTTGTATGCGAGTTTTTTAATATATTTTTTTTATTAAAATACAAGATTGATTGCGTTTGAATGGCTGATTAAATTAAGCATGCAAAAATGGTGATTTACACCAAGGTTTTGCTGTTCGGCTGACTTGCATTTATTACTCCCCATCGATTGACTATTAACATTTAAATGCAGCAACTCACCAATCGACCTTTTCGGTATTTTATTAATGCCATTTTAATATGGCAAATTAATGAATTTTAATTCGATCTACCAGCGACCGCACGGCAGCATTTAGTGGGGTAAAATGAATGCGAGGACATTGTCAATATGCCAGCTGAATGCACTTGATTAATTTGTAAGAATTCTTTAGGCTCGCCCATCAACATTAATGGCTTGACAATAAAATTATTAAAATATTCATAAATATATTTGCGAGCACGGGTAGCCACTTAATCAATTCAATTTCCATTAGTGCTGTCATTGTTGGTTTTTATACTTTAAACAGTTTAATTTTAATAATAAAAATATTAATTTACATATCAACACAATAAAGACCACTTAATCAATTTATAATAGGTAGTGTTAATTTCAAGATTTCCGATTTTTGGTCAACGTGAGCGTTTTAAATACAATCAATCATCTATACGTTTTCGATACCTTTGTATATTTTTAAAAACATATATTTTTGATATTATGAATTTCTACATGCCAATTGGACCATTTGGACCAAAGCAGTTCCAGAACACTAAGGATGAGTTCACACCATTTTCGCCGGAATATATGTACGATGAGTGGAAGGAGCTAATGCCTCACATACGCTTCACCCACATGGTGCGTTTTAGGAAGGTGTCGTTGTATAAAAAACTAAAGCTCGTCCTTGAGTTGAACGTCGGTCCCCATGCCAATGTGATAGTGGGCGATTCGGTCTACAAGTGCCAAGTTCTGCAGCTGCGCGTCTACAGCGAACTCTTCAAGGACAACGTCCTGCGGAAAGATGTGTTCAAGATTCCCGAGAATCTGATAAGTAATGCGTGCTTTGAAATGATCTACGGCTGGATGATCAGTGATCGGATATATTGTCCCCGCAGACTGTTGCTGGATCTTCTGGTGGCCGCACAGCGACTGCAGTGTCATTCGTTGGTGGACGTCGTTTACAAGTGCCTGAACGACCATAAGCACTACTCGGAACTGAAAGCCTTTGCCTGCTTTCTGGAAGCCAAACGCAAGGGTATGCTCGATATGGCCGATATGATGCTGTCCAGGATGAGCAAGTCCTTCCTCGCTCTGGTTTGCATGCAAGAGTATCGGAATATGGATATCGACTGCTTGTGCTATCTGCTCAGTTCGAATAACTTGGCTGTACAATCCGAGATTGAGGTAAGTAAAGTATAAATGTTTTACCAAGTACTTAAATATATTTTTTTTTTTTCCTTTTTTTTCCCTTCTTAACCCCCTTTTTTTTTCCCCCCCCCCCCACAAAAAAAAAACCAAAATACCAAAACCCCCATTTTTACAACCTAATCTTTATTACCTATTCCCTAATTCACATTATTTTAAATACAACCTTTTTATCCAGTTTTATTTGGCCTACAGGTTTTTTACTCAGCTCTGTACTGGCTACTCTCTAAGTTCCGGAGGCGCAAAGGGTACATAAAGAAGGTCCTCGGCTTGGTAAGGTTCCCTATGATGCCACCCGAATTTCTTCTTCTTTGGACGCAAAACCTGAAAAATCTGCAGTCAGAACTTGCTGACTACATAAGCGTCTTCATTAAAAATGCAATGCTGAAACAAGAGGAACATTGTGAGGGCATCTTTCGGCCAGAATTCCATGGCAGGGATAAGCGCAACTGGGTGCGGGATTCCAAGTGTCCGTATGAACATATGCTCGATAGGAACGGCAGCTGCGAACTGACCGTCGAAGTATTCCTAAGGTATATGAGGCGAGTTCGGAAAACACCCGGTACTTTTCACACTCGGTTGACTATAGACAAAGGCTATGAAGTCTTATCTGCAAGAAAGGATTCTTGGATATATGAACCTTTGAGTTTCGACTCCCATTCTGACCTTGAACCGGAACATGATGATGATATTGTTTTCGATGACTATTCGGATTTATCTGATAGTGATATGAGATCTTATAATTCCAGCGCTTCTCAGAAAGATGATTATACCTGTTTTTCCAAACATTTCAGTTCCCAAACGAGCTTCGTAAGGGATTCACAAACTAATTTCAAAGCGAGTTTCGAAACGGCTTCAGAATCCTATTCCAAATCGAGTTTCGAAGGTATTTATGAATCGGATTCTTCTCAGGATTTCGTTCAGGAACCGTATCAGGATTTATATCAAAGTTCCGCTCAGGAAAGCTCCGGTAAGGCCGATGAACCTAGTCCACCTATAGATGGCTGTTGTTGCCCGAATTGTAAAGCAGACTCCGATGAAAATTCCCCACCATCTTCCAACACAGATTGTAACACAGATTCCAGCACAGATTCCTCTGGAGATCCTTCAACCGAAAGCATTGTTTCAATACCCAACGCAACAGATATTACTTCAAATACTCAAATCGCAAGAATAAGTTCTATTGTTAGCCTATCGGATGATTCATTGGAATTCTTTTGAATAAAAATACATTTTCCGCTAACATTTGTAGTCTTTTATTTAAGGGAGATTGGGTTATGGTTCGCACTTCTCGAAACGGAAAATTCCCTTTTTTTTCAGGGGTGCCAACGAGGAAGCACTTAAATTGGGCGTAACAAAATGTCTGACACGCCAATTATTTTGCTTTTTATATGGGACAGGCAGACAGACACTCCGACTACTGACTACTGACTACTACTGCTTGTTGCTGTAACTACTCCTCCGGATCCAGCCATTTCTTCTGCTTCTGCTGTTCTGCGTGTTAGTTTTTATATGTGGGTGTCGGTGGCTCTCGGGGTTTCAGGGGTTAAGGGAAATTTTCTGCTGCTTGCTTTTTAAGTGGTTTTATTGTTCACTTGTTTGTACTGTTTGTAACAACTTCGTTACTTTATTTTCATTTGTATTTTCCTTTACATATCGGTTTAAAAGTCAGTGAGCCATGGCCAGCAACCAAGATGAGCTGCAATTTGCGATGCCAGATAGGTCAGCTTGTTGAGAAGTTGGTTGGGGTTTAACTGAAGAGAACTAATGATTGGCAATGCTTTAAAGTTGATGGGAGTAAACGAATTTGTAGGTTACTTACTTTTACCTCTCGTTATTCACTTGATTTGATTTTGAACAAAGTTTTAATTAATTTTATTTGCTGATTGGACCAAAAACTCGTTTGTTTTGTGATATAAACCTAAACCCTGCAATTCGCCAGCACACAGAATGCAAATTATTTGAAAACTTTTTAGACAAAGTTTTATTTTCGTGTATGTTATGAACGACAGGTTTTTATGGCCATGATTTGCTAATTACATTTTGTTTATTTGGTAATTGGAGTGCAGCCAAAGGGTTCATTAGCAGTGAGTGAAAAATTAAATGCCATGCAATTAGCCAGAAATTTTGGGTATCCCCGTATCTACGGATGCCATCATTACTGTCCAACAAGAAGGCAGTTTCAATTTGTTTTGTGGGCTTAGTGAAATGATTTATGGCTCATTTGCTGTCACAGCGAATTCCTTAGTAAAACTAATTGATATATGGCTTAATATTATTTGGGTAGGTAATAATTTCCGTTTTGGCAACTGCTAATATATTTATAGTCATCTGGTTCTGGCGGGGAAATATGAGTGCATCTTATATTTTTCAGAAAATTGCCTGTAAATATGTTTAAGCAACATAAACATGCTCAATTCATTAAGCTTCCCTCGTATATGTACTTGGAAACTTATACAACAGGTGAGCCATTCATAGGCACAAAAACCCTGGGAAAAAAAACGCTTTGCACTTCGGTTCATTCAGCACTTCTTGCCGCTTTCCTTTGCGTAGCTTTTCTTCTGCTTCACTGGCTAAATGCGCTTTTCCTGCTCACATTCTCAGATGCTGCCATCTTCTGGCAGTTTGCTGCTAGTTCACTGCTGACATTTCATTAAGTTCGCCCCCATTTGCCATTTGATTTCAATCAGGAAATGGAAGAGAGATTAAGGGTGAGTCGAGAGCGATAGCAAGAGCCAATGACCCACATGCTCGTAGATGCAAAATTTGTGCCACTTTGTCGGACTTACTAATTAGGCATTATTGGTACGTAGCTCCGGCAACAAATTAGCACTCTGTTATTTTGAATTAAAAGCTCTGGCGATCGAAAAGCATCGAAAACGAGGCAGTTAATCACTGAATACCATGGAGAAGAGGGTATCGGTATCGGTTCTGTACTTTCGGTTGTCAGGAGTCGTTTTGGGGCGCTGAAATGGGCGCCTGCGGTTCGAAAAAGGCCCTCGATGCTTCGGGCCTTTTTGCCAGGCAACAAAAGCCGGCAATAGTAGCGCCGAAAACGATAAATAGGAAATTTGCACTGAATTTGCACGCACGGCTTAATTGCTGGCCATGTTGTTAGGGCTCCGATGGCAGATTAAATCGGCCGTGGCGCAAAACACAAGCGGACCGAGAGGGGAAATGTGACAAGGCCCGCTGCCAAATGAACCCGGGCTCAAAGCACTTCACTCCGAACCGGCCAATTGAGCCCCGACCACCGGCCATTCACAATTTGCAAGTGCAGTTTGGCGTAAATTCTCCAATTTCAACATTTCATTTTCATTTGCCGAATTTTATGGCCTTTTCGATATGCATAACATTTTGTCATTACCTGCTATTCATTAACGTACTTTGATGCCAGCCGTATTTTAATTGTCATTGAGAATTTTGATTATCATGCAACGGAATTGTTATTAGCATTTGGTCATTTGTTTGAAAATATTTCATTTGAGTACCCACTCTGCTTATTTGTTCCGGAAATTCAAATATAAATAATGTTGCACATATTTCTATGTGAACATTTTTCTAGAGATTCCTAAATACATATACCATTTTAAAAATTGATTTAAAAATTTTTAAATTCAAATAAGCAAAAAATTTTAACTTTTTTATAACCATTTAAATACAGATCTATTCAAATAATATTTTTTAAAGAGATTTCTTTTAATTGCTCATTTACGGTTTGGCCACCGCCACCTAAGCTAAATTGTGTCATCCACCTCTGAGTTCAATAAACTCGAAAACTTAGATTTCCGGTCCCTCGTTCAGCCCTTTACAATGCAAATGCGGAAACGCCGACAGAAGCTGGCTGGATGATTAAAATATAATTCCTGTGCCAGTCCAAAGTTGTGGAACATTTCCGCAGTTGCAAAAAAATGCCAAACCCTCCGCCTCTTTCCACATAATGAACACATACATATTCATAACGCGCACGCACACGCACACGCGCGTGTGTGTGTGTGACCCACAGGTGTGTGCGTGTGTGTTCGTGCGAAAATATTACGACGGGCCTGTCTTCCTGCTTGTGACATAAATCTTGGGCAAATAAATAAAATCAGAAAAAAAATAAAAAAAATATCGCAGAGCAAAATTAAAGATAGAGCGAAGACAGTAAAAGCAAATGAAAACGCACGCGCAGCAGTAAATTTTAAGGGGGCCAAAGAGGGCGAAAAATAAGGTGAGGAGGGGAGCAAAGGTGTTGGGGCAGGTGGGACATCATGAACACCTAGACGTGCCGACAATTTTTGCATTTAAATGCGAGCAATTTGCCGGCGCCGACTGAAAGAAGAAGCAAATGAACGACAGAAAAACTGTTGCCTACTTTCTAGGGCCATCGAGAAGAAAATGGCGTTAAACGGATGTGAATCATGTGCGGAACTCCCCGTACCAAAAAAAAAAACGGACGAAAAAAATACGAATGAACCAAGGAAAAGTAAAACAGTCGAGTGGCGGAAGCACAAAATGAAAATGATAATAACAATGCGGTGGCAGGCGTCTTCAATTATTGAAAATGGTGCGATTTGCATGGTAAGCGTTTCATTTGACAGCGGAAGTTCATTAGCGCCATCTGGCGACGGGGATGCCGTTTCCAGTGAGAAAGTGTGAGTGTGTGTGTGTGTAAATTGCATTTTCCGAGTATCTGCAACACTTAATTAGAAACCGCAAGTGGATAAAAAAAATGTTGAAGAAGTGCAACATTGATTGTGGCTGCGGTTAATTCGGGTCTATTCGAAGGGTATAATAGTACATTCAGGCATTATTCGAAGTTATAAACTAAGATGGATTCAAATCAGTACCCTAAACTTTCGTTTTGGGGCTGAATAACATTATATTTTAAAAATAATAATTTTAAAAATGTTAGTTACCTACAATAAGTTACCTTTTAATATTTTTCATCTCTATTATATTGCTGCTATTATTTTGAATCATTTTAACAAATTCAAAAGAAAAACTTATTGTAACTTCTATTACAGTTTTAAAATATGGTTTGTAGATAGTAAACAAGTTAGGATTTTATTGTTAATCTTAATCTGTAATCTAAAAAGTATTAAACAATATTCTTTTAGTTAAATAATAAATTTATCTTTCATTATGTTCTTATAAATAGATGTAAAGGTCTCTAGAAGTATTAAACAAAATAATTAAAAAAGTTATTTCTACAAATGATTAAACAAGTACCTAAAGTTAAGACAGCTGATTAATAAAAATCGTTAGGTGCCTTAAAATTTTGTATAAATATTTTAATTTATATTACTATTGACAACATTTGGCTTTCAAAGTGCTATTAGCCCACAATGAGTATCCTTCAAGTCCAAACTGCAAGCAACCTGTTAGATTTGCGAAACGATAAAAGAATTCAGTGCTACCTCATTCAACATTAATTGCACAGCGGTTTTTCCAGAGTGGATTGGTCAATGGATTTTCCCATGCCCATTTTCGAATCCCTCCCTCTTCGCATCCGTCCCAAGTCGAAGTTGATTTTATATTTCACTCGGTCGGCGAGCATTTAAATCACCGCCAAGGCCACTTGGACGCGAAACCGACTGCTGATGCGAATGTGGCTGTGGCAGGCGTTCATCATCCGCGTCATTATCGGGTTTTCCACATTTGGCAAGCCGCCGAAAGATCGAGGGGCTGTTGGACAAAAAAAATGAAAAGGAAAACGAGGAAAAAGAGCCACGTGAAAAATCCTCTTGGCTGCCAAATGCAGCGGTTGCCTTTGCTTCAATTGAATAATTCGTATGATAAACGAGTGTGTTTGCCGGCGCGAGTTGTGTGCATTTTATATGCCCTCAGGCGTTTCGATTTCACTTTTTCCTCTACACATTTTGAATGGTTTATCCTTGCGTCACTGGGCTGGTTTTAATACCTCTATCAAAATATTTTCCTGCGCATAATTTTGTCGGCCATGCCTCATTTCGTTTATTTTCCGGATTTCTGGTTTTTTGTAAACACCGTAGGTTGTTTGTGACACCTCAACAATATTGTTTGCCCCACAAACGTTAGGTTTTTGTAATAGGTGAGTGTGTTGAAGTGCATATGAATGCTATGAATAAAGCGTTGAGCAAGGATTATAGTTCTTAATGCAAAATTAAAGGAATTATTTTATGTACACCCAAAAAAAAACTTGATACGAAACGATGTTCAATTTGATGTTATTTGGTATCGATTTGGACTTGATATGCGGGCCCTCAATTCGATATGCTTGAAATGTAAGCAGCAGCCCAGTTCAAACTTCGAAGTATGTTCTTCTCCCTCCCATTTTAAGCGCTAACTCGCTCTATTTAAATTGAAAGAGTTAGAAGTACAAACTTCCCACTCACGAAATTTAAGTCGCCACATTTGTTTTTTCCTCTCTCTCTCAATCTCCGAAAGAGAGATTTCGGTAAGAACGATATGCGTATAAAGTACCATGAAATTTACCATGCGCATATCGAATTGACCGTGTTTTTTTTGTGTGTACCTGAGAACAAAGAAGTTATATTGATTTCCTACAGGTTGAATTATGCTCCTCAGTAATTAGGCATTCTGCCCACCAATTGAATGGCTCAGCATGCAATTTGCTTTAATCTCCATTAAGTTCCGGCCAAAGAGCCAACCATAATCCTGGCCAGGTAGAAGCCGAGCATAAAGGGAATAAAATCGATAGAGCAGCAGCTGGTCAATGGCCAAGGACCGCAAAAAGTTCGGCCTCCATTCATTTGCGAAACAATTGCTGGGAAAGAGCACTTCAATGTTAAGCACCGAAAACAGAACATCGAGCACTGGACTCAGAAATTGCTAAGGCAGATCAGGGTAAAATCCTCAGCATAAACTCCATTTACAATCGAAGCCCCGTGCCGAGGAACTGCAAAAGGCTACCAGTAAGTGGGAGATTACTTATCCATTTGAATAATTAACCGACAGGGAAAATTAGACCTGGCCAGGCGCAGAAACTTCAAAATCGCAAGAAAGTTTTGCTTTGTAGCATATTGAGAGAGTGCCTTGAAAGTTTTCTTTTCTGGCAATTTTAATATTTATTCCACCAGTCGTGATGTCCTTCATCTCGGCACGGAATGCGGGAAAACTTTTGCCAACTATTAGCCGAAAGCGCCAACAAATGGCCAACTTGTAGCTGGCCCCTCATCCTCTTCGCCTGGTTTTTGGAGAGCCTCAACCTGGTAAAGAATTACGATGCATTGCGAAATTTATGATCCATTGAGCAGGCTGCCAGCGGAAGCGGAAGTGGAAGTGGGAATCTCCTGGCCAAAGCCAGAGCTCCCTGTGCGTGTAAACATATTGGCTGCCTCCGAGGATATTTACGGTGCCTCTTCGCCGTGTGTCATTGATGAACGGGCGGTGCAAACGGTATGCAAAGGTCCTGGTCCTGTGGCAGAATGGCTGTAGCGTGCCGAATGTGTCGTGTGGCAAAGCATGAAAAATGGCAAATTAACTGAAATTAATGGCGGAACATGCGGAAATTTATTAAAATTGATACGCCTAAGCCGCCACGGCAACTTTCTAACTTCATTTAAAGGATTTATGCCAAAACCTGGATGGCCCCATCCAAATGCCCAGTAAGCCCAATACAAATATCAATCAAAAGTCAAATCGATAGGTCTTAGCCAAGGACTTAGGGCCGCATTCGCTGCTCCTTGTTGATTGACCAGGCCGTAAATCATCTGGCTTAAGTTATCAATATGGGTATTAGGTTTGCTCTCTCTTCACCGCTCTGCGCCATACATTTTTTTCCTCCACCGTTGAAGTTTTCGTTTCAACGCATTTTATTTATTTATGGTTTCAATTTGCTTGTAAGTAATTAAGCCGAGTTTGTCTGGATTAGTGGCGGACTGCGAAATTGCCCCCTGAAGCCTGTCAAAACATCGAGCAGACAGCTTAGTCCGTAGTTTCCGTTGAATGCCAGTAGCAGATCAATATTAAAGTAGAAAATATGTTTGTTATCCAAACAAGAAGGAAATTAAAAAGTAGCTAAGATATGAGTACTTGGTAGGGTTGGTAAAAAAATCGATAGGACTCTCGATAATATCGACGGTTTAAAAATTTAGGAAACATCGATGGCTTGGACTCACAATCGATACTATCGCTCAGAAAAATAATACCATTTTGTTAGGGCTCAACATTGAATTTTGTTTCACCTTAATCGCAGTAAAATTAAGATCGTTGTTTTTCTCATACTTTTTATGATACAAGCATAAATTTTCAAAAATTATTTTTTTAAATATTTTTCTTAATTTTTGTAATCTTCCCTTTATTAGCTTTAATTTTCGATACTATCGAGTATATCGATAGTGACCACCATCGATAGCCAAAAATATCGATAGTGTCCACAATCGATATTTTAACAACCCTAGTACTTGGAGCTTTCAAAAAATTATACAAAGTATTACAAACTTGTCAGGAGTACCTTAAATTCGTCCGTATAAATTAAGCCAGGGTTTCCCCCACCAATTCCCCATAGAAAATCCACTTTGCTAAGCCAGTTCTGGCTGTCGCTTCATTTGGCCACTTTCCACGCGGCTTTCCCCAGCAAATTCGTTGGTCTACCTTTATGTTTTCGGTTTTTTTTCGGGCCCAGGTCGGGTCACTAATGATGACAAATGTACAAAAACAAAAAGCCACTGGAGCGTGGGGTCGAGTTCAAAGGTCAGACAGCGTCGCATATGTTGCGACAGTGTCCAGATGGCCGAGCCGCTCATTTCGTCTGCATGCAAATGACTTTATTTGAATTTTAAATGTGTAAATTGTGTGCCTGTCCGCCCCGGAGAACACCGATGCCCCCGCCCCCCGCCCCCTGTTTACGACCTGACCCCGGCCGTTTGTCACTGATAACGGCCAAGAAAGAAGAAAAAGGCCGGGGCAAATGAAATTGCAGCAGCATCAACGGCGGCAACAAAATTCAGTAATGGAACAATGGCGCAATGACAACAATGGCCGCCGCCGCCTCCTTGGCCCCGCCCCCTCATCGAGGGGAATGTGGAAGATGAGATGGCGGAGGAGCTGAAATAATCATTTCCGTTTTCCGGCCCACGTTCAAGTCTTTTATCTCTTTCAAATTTTCGTTATTGTTATGCGTCTCAAAAAAGGTTGCCTTGATACGAGAGGGAAAAAACGAGAAAATGATAACCCCTCGAAGAGGAAACCAGAAAAAAATGAGGCGAATTGTTGACTCACCTGGTAATTGCCGGCATCAGAATTATCTTGTACACAATGCGTATACTTAATGTATGTAATTTGCCCAGCTTGCAACTATGTAGCATGTATTTTGCCCTTGGTCTGATCCATGCACTCGCTGCCGCTGACAGGTTTTTAATTAATACGAAGGGAAATTTCAACTAGTCGCGAGAGGGCATTTTGGCTAATCGATTTCGCCCCTCATAGCCAAGTTCATTAACGCGACACACAGCACGAAAGTTTCTGGCACGCATCAAAGGAAAATTTGCAGGGCTAAAGTCGCATTTTTGATACCCAAAAATATTTAAAACAGTTTAAGAAATATTTATTAAAATCAGAGTTAGCAAAACATACGTACAACTATAAAATTCTGTAATTTAAATAAAAAATATTAATTTATTCCTCCGCTTTTCTAGACCCCATAACAACCCTCTGCTACCCTAGAAATCCTAGTTCGGCAAACTAACCCAATAAAAGGATGAAGGACGCATAAATTTAGTTACACGTTTTCCTTCGCTCTCGTTTTGGCTGATTTTTTACGGCATTTCAATTAAGTTGCATAAATTAAAAGTTGGAACTTGGAGGGTGCGGTCTATAAATCACAACAGCCGCTAATTTGATTAGCCAACTCTATCAGGTTAACGGGGTCGCAGGTGTGAAATAAAGTTCGCCCGCCTATGAAAGAAGTATTCAAGTCATTTACATAGGGCGTTAATTTACGACCTGCTGCGCCGAGTCAATCAGTTTGATACAGAAAATTAACATTTTCTTTTGATTTCTCTTTTGCCAAACTTAATACACTTAATTATTTTTGATTTTTTCCCTTGATGTTGGAAAAGTTTTCGGGAATTTCACGTTCATAACTTCTTGGTGAAAAGAAATGTTATATTATCGCCTCGCACGCAATGGAAATGGCAAAGTTTTAGGTAAAATGAAAAGGAAACAGGCTGGGGAGAGAAAAGGCGAAACAAGAAAATTGCGGCCAACTGACGGCAACTTGACAAGATGCCAAAAACAGCGAGAAAATTTCTGTGGTCCAGGCGGCCGGGGGTTGTGAGATGAGATGGAAATGGGGATGGGAATGGTGATTGTCTCTTCAAATGGGTGGTGTTGTACAAAAAGGTGTGGCAACTGTTGCGGCTTCCGTCGGACTGGAGGGGAGTGGGTTACTTTTTGCTTAGATAAACTGTCATGATTTAAATAGTAGAAAAACTTTGAAGCCACTGTGGCGTGGGAACAAATGCAAAACCTCCTCCTGCATGGACAGATAACCGAAGAGTGAGTGAGTGTGTGTAGCTGTGACACTTTTCAACATGGCAACTGTCATCTTGCGTTTGTCATGTCCTTCTGCATTGTGGCATTGGGAACCGCCCCCTCCCCAACCCCTTTTGTACCACCCCCTCCCCAGTTGTTGATTGAATAAACAGGCAAAGGCAACCCCAAAGTGTGTGCGTGTTTGTGTGCCCCCAACTCTTTGCACAGTGTAAACTTTTTTGACATGGGAGCGACGTGGGGGAATGAGTGTGTGCTTGTTCCCTGGCTGGCAAAGTATAAAAATAATATTTACATGCTGACGAAAATAGTCAAAAAGGCTTTCTCGTCGCTACACAAACATTTATTTTGGAACAGGTCAAGGGGCTGCCGAAAAGCAGAATATGAATAATATTTAAAGCTACGGCGAAAATGCTTTGAAACTATTATATTGATTTTACAAAAGTGTAATATAGAAAAACTAAATTTAAAGCTAATCACAATATTTATAATTTAATGCAATGTAAAAGTGTTGAAAATCAAAATCAACCTAAGTTTATTGCTAAATTGTATTTCCTTTCCAATGAACAATTAACATGGGTAAATATCAAAATTATTATTTGCCTTGTAGACAAGCATACATTTTTAAATAAATCCAATTATGCCGATTGTGACTCTGCAGTAAAAATATTTGTGAATTATTTAATTGATTTAACATGCTGTGACCCTGCCTGTCAGCTCCGTTGATTTCAATTTTCCATTCTCGAAAATTTATAAAGAGAACCGAAATAATTACTTTTTTATTGCCCCCGAACGATTAACCAATACAGTTAATTACTGGTCTTAGTAGGACACTCGGAAAATAGTGGGTAATTAATTTTAAAGCTTGCTATGTAATTAAACAATAAATATGGCTATGCGAAAATGTTGTAAATAAAACAAATGGTAAATTTATAAAACTGTCAGCGTCTGTGGAGTGAGAGAGAGGGGAAAACAAAGCACACACACGGCGTTGGACAGCTAAGGATATGTGGGATAAACAGGACAACAAGGCAGTCGGGATGGAGGGACATCGGGGTAGACGGATGTGACAGGACGTGGTAGTGCCGTTCTCATTTAAAATTAATTATACGCCGAGTGTTGCCGTAGCTCTGCATCATTCACTTAATCGCTCGTTTACTGACGCATTGCGGCGAGTGAGAGGGAAGATGCCACGGAGAAAGAGACGGAAAAAGTTGAATGGAGAGAGATGGATTCTTATACTATCTAATTAATGTGCTACTGCTCTTCATTTGCCATACTTTATGGTCTCCACTTTGACAATTGAAATATGATGTGCCACATTTATCATAGCAGAACCATTAAATGGAATTTAGAATCCAAAAATACAAAGGATTCTTTAAAGGATTTAAATAAAATAATAATCTGATCTGGTTTTGGGAATTAAATTGGTTGTAAATCTCGTTTATCAGCATAAATTATCATAAATGTCACGCTCTTCTATTTAATCAGATAATTTCTACTTGAAAGATGTGAGTCAAGTGATGAAAGTTTGGCGTTAATAATAAATTATTTTACCAATTTGTTTAGAATTATTATTAAATTTATTTCAGCTAATAAAAAACGAAATTGTTACATTTGATATTTTATTATGGATTTTAAAATTCATCCAAGCATTTAATTGACATTTTTTATGAATGCTTCGACCCATTTTGGCTTTCAATTTCTTTTAATGGCAAACCAAAAATCCCAAACTTCATTCATTCGCACACAAAACCAGATATCGAATATATGTTATTTGCTCTTTTTTAGTTCGTTTGTTCGGATTCATTGAGCATTTTGGTTTTCGCTGCTGGGATCTGAGCCCGCAAGGAAATTGAAAGCGTATCGAAAATCCAACCACGCGGCCAATGCGGCAAACGTTGCAAACAAAAGTTTTCTCTTTATGAGTGTGTGTGAGTGTGTGTATGTGTTGGTGAGTGCGTATGTGTGATTGTGCGAGGGGGCCATAAAACAGAAATTAGTTGCAATTGGAGTTTGCGCTTTGCTTTTGCGTTTTGGTTTTGTGGCGGTTGGATTGGTCTGACCATCGTCATGTTGCATCCAACTGTCCCACTTCCTCCTTTCTCTCACCCCCCACTTCCCCCCTTCCCAGCTGCAGCTTTCGTTTCCGGTTTGGCTGGGCCAAAGGGCAAACTATCCCAAATATCACATACTAATTTACAGACTTTTTCGCCAGCTGAAACTCGTTTTATTCTTCCTTTTATATTGCCGCAACATCAACAAAAAAGGGGGGAAACAAAGAGAAAAACAAAATATTGAACATAGATTTCTGTGGGTTTCAAACTTACACATGCTTGAATATGAATGCGCCGGAAATGTGTGTTAATAGAACGGAAACGGAAGTGCCAATCCAACGTTCGGTTTCGAATTCAATTTGAGTGGCATAATTGCCAGAAAACATATTGAATATTCGTGTGTAATTGATATCGTTAATTGGCAGCCAGTTAATTAGCAAAGGTCATTTTTAATTAAATTATTGGTTATTAATGTGAATTCATAGAACATGTACAATTTTAAATATTTAAAGCTTTAGATATTTGTTTTGATTATAAAGTTGAAAAATATATCCCCAACTAATTTTCAAAGCAGATTTATTCAACAAATGTAGGTAATTTTCATTGTCACGGCTTTTGGCGAATTATGATGATGTTGATATTATCAGGTGTAATTGGTTTACATGTGGCATTTGGCTTAATTGCAAACACTATACCAAAAATGTAATTAAGTCTGTCAATACTGGAGATTAGGGATTAAATTGAATTTCGTTTAGATATTTGCAGACATGTTTCGCGATCTCATCTTATTGGTTTTATGTGGCAACTGAAGTCCTAATACATATCTATTCATTTATGGTTGAGTGGCGAATCAATAATACCGAAATAAAAAAGAAAATGTCCGCCATACCGCAAACAAAAATATACATATGCCCCACATTGCAATCAATAAAATTGAACAAATATTTTCTACGCCATTTTAAATTGACACAATCAACAAATCAGAAACGGTGTCCATCAATACGATGTTTACAGTATGCAAAAAATAGAAAACAATTTTGGGCCCAAAATTTGTTGCTCTTCCATTTGCCTAAAATATGAATAAATCGACGGAAGAACGGCTGCTATGCAATTCACTGTGCCAAAAAATTGGCAATATTTTTTGGCATTTTTTGCTTATATCACAACCGGATCTTGATTTGTGTTTGTGTGCTTCTCACACAGAAGCATGAAATTTTCGAATGCTCTTCGTTCATTTTGTGAGCGGTTATTTTATATCTGTTGGTAATATGCACCTGTGCTCACTTTTCGACCATATTTTATTTATATATTTTATTCATTTTATTTATTTTATATTTATTCAATACGTTTTACTTTGTTTTATGACTTGACAACTGGCAGGTGGACCAATTAGTTTGACTGTTTTTTTGGGCAAAATATTTGTGCAATATTTAAATCATTTTCGAACGCCCAGAATTGATTTATGTACGCAATTATTGCTTCAATTGAATTCTGGGTCACCTGGACTAAAAGCCAAATAAAACCAGCAAGTGTGAGTGACAAAGAAAAATAAATGAAAAGAATTGTCAAGGTATTTACTCATCAATCCCAATTCAAATTCATTTTCGCATTATAATTTAAATGCTTTTGTATCTCTGCAATCACTTTGTTAAATCCTTGTGGCCATTTCGCAAATATTATTTATTGTTTGACTACATTTTAGTTTATTTTTATTTTTACATAAGCCTGGTTTATGGTTAAAAAAATCAGGCTTTTGATGGTGGCCGCTTATCTTGTTTTGTTACCGTTCAATTCCATGCGGAAATCAGCTTAAAATATTAGCAAAAATATGTACAAAATTGTATATAAATATGAATGGCCAGCGGGCAGAGCTGGCTTTCAATATGCATTGCAAACAAACCGTCATAAAAAGCGTTTTATATAAATAAATAAAAACGCGCTTAAGAGCTTAGCGTTTTAGCTGTATCCCCAACCAATACTTTTCCCACAATGTTTACGGTTTTTTTCTCTCCTTTTGATTTTGAACACACTGTGCAAATAAATCAAAAGCTTCTTAAAGTTTTTAGCAGTTGGCATTTGAGAAATACATTTTAATGGATTCAAAGTTGTTCAGTCCATTTGGCAGCCTTTTGATTGTTTAGTTTTATTTAAATAAAATAGTTCTGTCCATATTTATTACCTTTGTTAAGTTATATAATGCTTTCAGTTATTATTTCATTTGTATTTGTTTACAGAGAACTTTCCTTGCTCAAATTTATTTCATTAAATACTCCCATTTCATGAGTGTTTGCCCATAATATAATTCACGCTTATTAACTCATTAAACAAACCTTTTCCCTTTCAATATGTTTGCTTTACTTGCACTTTAGTTTCTCTACCGCTTTGTGTCAATAATGAACTTCTCTCACACTGAATATCCTTTTATAAGTAGGGTACCAACACTTCTGAACTTTATTTAACTCTTTCAAAAAGGGCGTTCTGCATTGATTGCAAAGATAAAAAACGTCTTTTTCAACCTGAGCTTGCACTATTTAAGTGTACCCACATAAATGAATAAAATGAATACGGCCGCCGCAGCATTTTGTGCAACTAATTTAATTTCGCTGCGGTTTTTTTCTACTTTTCCTCCTGTTTTCCACTTTGCGCTTTCCACTCCACAAATGACGCTCGGTTATGATGTTGATTTAACTCATTTTCCCTGTTGACTTTCATGCGCGTAATTTTTATGTCAACAACCCGCATGATGTGGGTTTTCCACTGCGCCCTCTGCTCGTTTCACGGCTTTTCCACTGGTTTTCGCCAGCTAAGCGGGTTTTAATGAATGAGCCACAAATTGGCTAAAAGCTGCAGCATGATTATTTTATGCTCCCTCCTCCTTTCACCTTCCAACTATTGGCTAAGGCCAAAGGTCAAGAGTTGTGACGTCAAATCACGCTGGCGCTTTGTGTAATTAGCATAGGTGCTTCGAAAGTTTTAAGATCAAAGTCTTGATTTTCGAGGGTGACATATTTAAATGGCTCAGCATGTGTTCACCTTCTCCTCGCTTGCATATTAATGAGAAATTTAATTGGATTTGGAAGCAATGAATTTTTAATATCCAGCTACGCGAGTACTTCAAAGTAAATAAACAAAGCACACGCATTCTCAGGGCAAAAAATAAAGTACGTTAGTAATCACAGAAAAAATAGAGGAATGAAGTAACCTCAAGCTTAACTTGCTCCGATTAATTAGAAAACTAATTAAAACTACCGTGTACCCCTAAGGGATGAAAAGGAAATAACAAAATAATTGCAACTATGAGAGCATAAGAAAATATTCAAAATGCTCTACATATGTTATGAACTAAATCGGGAAATGAAATAGAAGAAAACGAGTTTGTTGACATCGTTTACCCTGATCGATTTATTCGAAAATAGCTCTTAAAGGTGTTTTTATTACGCATTAAAATTCCAACCCATAAACCCTATTTTTAATAGCTTCCTCAGCACATTTTCCATTTAATAAAATTCATCAAAAAGAGAATACTTTCCCACACTTATTAACTGTTGCTCCTAGTGATAATATCCCCAAGCAGAAGCTTTTCCCGTTTATGACAAACATATTTATTAAATGTGGGCTCACGCGTACATATGTACATATGAGCGAATAATGAGAGCAGCGTTCTGTGCTCGTTTGCAATTTGATATTTACAGGAAACGCAATGGAAAATTGTCAAGTGGCACAAAATCAAAGCACGCACAAAATTATAATTATTTTATGTGTGGAAAATGTGATGCATACCTAAACAGAAAACAACGATATAAAGTGGCGGAACGAGGTGGGTTATTAGAGTTTCAGGCTTATACCGAATTCTTTATATTTAATTATACAAAAAAAATTAGAAAATTTAAAAATTTGGTTGAAATTTAATAGTAAATGAGCAAGCAATGAGTAAAATGAATAGTTTTGTTTCCTGAAGGTAAAAATATATTTTAATTTTCTATAATAGCCATTAAACTTTACTAAAACAAATACATAACATTTCCTTTTTTAAATATATTATTTTAATTTATTTATAATCTAAAGCTATTTAATTTAAAGGATAGAGTTTGTTGTTTAACCATTTGACAGCCCTCGTTGCTCTGTTGTGGCTTTAATTTTATGAAAATTACCGGAGTGTGGAGCGTTTCTGTTCCACACAAAACAGGATGCGCATACGTGTGTGCGGAATGGAATGGAATGGCCGAACCCTCGCACACCCACACCCACACACCCACACATCTGCAGCAATTATCTATCAAAAGCAATTGTTGTACGATGCCGCTCTCGTGCATCTAGTGCATGTAGGCTTAATTGCTGCTTTTGCTTTTGATATGCAAAATTATGCACAGTTTATCAACGCTGCGATGCGTGCTTTTCCCCCCCGCCCCTCGAAATCCCATGCCGCACTCTTTGAGCCTTCATTTCCACTTTTATGGCTCGGCCATTTTCCGCTCACGCAAATTCAAATATTGTTTTCCGTCATTTCAGAAAAACACGACAATGGAACCGAAACCGAAACTGTCATCGCAAATGCATTTTGGGCGTTGGTCTCCTAGATTTTAATTGAAAATTACGCATACGCCACGTTGGGCATGGAGAACCCTGTTTGTCGGCCGATTGTGCATTCGAAATTATTTGTCGTAAATCAGATTTTGGTGATTTCAAATATTCCACTTCACCGTTTGTAAACGTGCAGTTGAGAATCAATTGCCCCAGTTTTTTACAATAATTAAATTAAAACGCATGCAGTAAAAAAGTTTGCTTTGCTGATAGTGTAACGAAATATGAAGAATAAAGTGTATTAATAGCGTTATATATTTAACGGATACATTTAATACATTTAAGAGGCGAAAAAGCATGACGAAAAAAATATATTTTCACTTGGTTTGTCATGTATACATTTTTTCGAACAGGATGTATTTTTTGCTTTGAAGAAATCGGCTAAAATTAAACACCATAACTATTGTATGCAAACGAAAAAAATTATACGAGTTGTGATAATGTATCAAAAAATATTTCAAAATCAATATTCCGCATAAAGCACTTTTTTTAGCTTTAATATTATTTTTTATTATTTTACAATTTTCTACAAAACTAATTTATTTTGGTATATTTTTTGTTTTCTCGAGCTTTCTGCAGCTTTATATTATTTAAAGAAATCGCGGATAAAGTTTTCTGTAGAGACGGGCATATGTGTACAATGTACATTGTACATTGTACAACTTCAATGGGCTGAATATTCCAGTTGGTGAATTAAGGCGACATTTTAAAGAAGATGAAATGAAACGAAGAAGCCAATAGCACTTTACCACAACTTTCCATTTCGAGCGGAGCACTATAATCAGGGCTAAGACTCCAAGATGCAACAAGTAACCGAGGGCTATAAAATCGTTACGGAAAATTAAACAACTTATTGCGGTTTCTTTTTTGCCCGCCACACTTTCCCTGGAAGAAGAACTGTTGGCAGTGCTGACTCTGCGCTCTTTAATTTATGCAAATTTCATGCTACGCGTGGCGCACCACCCAACCACCCCAGAAAAAAGAAAACACCCGAAACCCCACTGGGCGGTGGGCGCTGTGTGTGACACAATTTTATGCCACTCAACATGTGGCAGGGACGGGAAAGCAGGAGAGGCAAAAGTCACATTCAGCTGCAACAATGCCACCGCTGAAAGCTGCTCAAGTGCCAAATGTCTTTGGACTTCAAGTTCTGGCTCCCTTTTTTCGCCACTGTAATTTGCTGCAATTGCGTGGTGCTCAAAAAATGTATATTAGTTGAATAATTTTCTGTTTGCTAAGTTGACTTTACTTTTTTTTACCCCAGCTCTGCAGCACTCGTATTCATTCTCTTTGTTTGTGTGGCGAAAGTTTGGCAAGTGGAAATTATGCAAAATGCGTGGGGAGCTGCAAAATAATATTACGCATACGCCAGGTGGGCGCTGCTAGCGAGCTGCATGCCTGCCATGTGCCGGCTGAAAGTTTCCCGCTATGCATCCAGTTTTGCGGCTGTGGCTTTGCCGTGCAATAACTTCAATTTCATTTGGCAGCACATTTTTCATGTAAAGGATGGCCCGGGGGGTCTAGGAACCAACTTCTGCTTATAATTCAATTTTTGTGAATTTCGCCCCAAAGAAAGTGCGGATGTGGATCGAGTGCGTGTCTTCATTAGCACCAAAGTTGATGGAAGTGGATAAACAGTGCGTTGCGATAAGGGAAATATTACTGCTGAAAGGATGCAATGAAAACTGCCTTTGTAATAAGGAATAATATAAATGATGTAGATAAACAGAAAAGAAAATGGCATAGTAAAAATAAATATTTGCATATTGAGTTCTAAGATTCATAAAACATATTTATTTGCCACATTTAATTTGAAATTATTTGAATCAAGGTAGAAAATATAATTTAAAATGTTAGTCAATTTACGTAAAATATTTTACGTCATTAAAAAAAAGAATTTCATATTAAATTTTAACAAATTGTAGGTATTTGCAATATTATTGTAATTAAGGTGTGCCATTACCATTTAGTGATTATCCAAAGGACAGATTCCAAATTCAATAAAGAGAAAAAAATACCTACTAAATTCAAAGTTTACAATTTTTAAATTTGCTATAAATATTAAATTTAATATTTTCATAATTCAAATTAATAAAAAATATAAATCTAATATGAAATTGTTGGATTTACTACGTATTTTAATTTATTATCATATTGTATAAATAAGGATATTGAAGTGCTTCTTTCTATTCACAAGTCCATTAAAATTTATATTGCCACCTTAATTACTTTACGTTCAGATTGCCCCATTCGCGAAATCAGCGATTACCTGCCTCATAAGTCAAACGCGTTTATTGGCTCTTCCACCGTTTACGACCCCTAATGTAACGACTTTATTAATGCACCAACATCCCGCACAGACAATTGAACAATTTTGAAAAAGTTCGAGCCCCGGCTTACAGGGGATTGCTTCAAGTTCGTTAATTGTTAATTTGCCAACGCCAAGAAATGCAAACAAGGGAGCTAGCCGTGCTTGATATATGAGCACGATGGGTGTAATGACTTTCTGCGAGACTCCGACGGGGCTTTGTTCGCCTAGATGAGGATCTCGAGATTGAGAGATATCAAGTTAAGTGCCCAAATGTTGCTTTATAACATTTTAATGGCCCGGCCTGCCCGGTGCCAAGTTTTAAAATGTCATACAATTTTCAACAAGTCCTTTAACTTTTCCTTTTCGGGGCGGGGTGCTCCTAAGTGCATTGGGTTCAATTTGGAAACTGCTTCGTCGGCGATAAGCGCCCAAGCACTTAAAATGCTTTATTTCCACTTCAGCTACAAAGCAATTTTATTAGCTTTAGGAAATTACAACAAAGTCGCCTCCATTCTCGACGACGTCAGCAGCTGCAGCACAAAATTATGATGACTTTTTAATTAAGCAACGCGAGCACAGACAACAACGAAACAAAAAAACACACAAAATTGTCGCCAAGTGAAAAGCTAAAATTTCTGACGAACTGAATGGGTTGAGGGGGGATGGTGTTTGGATGGTCGCTTTCCAAGGATGATAATGAAAGTGTGGGGCTCCAGACAGCTGCCATTTGGCTACTTGGCTGCGTTGTCGGCCCCATTGTTTTGTCAGTGCCACGTGATGCGAAAACTCACAAACAACGGCCAACCGAGCTGGTCAAGAGCAGAGCCAACAGCATCAGTGGACCATTTCGATCCAGATAACAGCCCGGATTCAGCAGGAGGGCAGCTGAAGATGCAGATGCAGATGCACTAGTGCAAATACAAACCCAAACCCAAATGCCGGGCTGCTCTCGAATGTCTGGGGACGGAAACGCGCCAGATAATGCCGGACCAACCGACCGACCGACCGTCCTTGTCATTGTCCTGTAAAATAACTCTATAATCCCCAGTCTCGTTGCTCGGCTCGAACAACAATCATTGCCAGCTGTAAGTAGTTGCCCGAACGCCGCCTCCTTTTCCATAGAGTCAAACAATGAACATTCATTTGATGTTCGCTCTTGTCGTTCTGTCGAAGTGAAGAGAACTTCTGGCCTGTTTTTTTAAGCAGCTTTTCAGCCATTTTAAGGCAATTCACTGCAGTCATAATTCAAACAAGAAATATACAAATTGCTGGAAGATTGTATACTCAAGAATTTCGCCTTGAGCAGTTAATGAAAGAGCATTTCAAAGCAAGAAATTGGGGCAAGTTTTTTTTCGTCTTCTCGTTTGATAAGGAAATTCAAATCATCTCAGTAGAAAATTCGTAAAGCTTTTAATTGCTTCTTTATTTTTGATATTCTAATGAAACTAGAAATCACTTGAGGTCATTTAAAAATGTTATTTTCAAAAAATAAATTTTTAAAGTATGAGTTTTATAATACCAAATAAGGGAAATGAGGAAATGCAAGCAGTGCAAGCAGTCGCTTTGCTAATATTGCCTTGCTGGTTGCATAACTCCATCTCCCTCGCACTTCCATTATATTTTAGTAATGGGTAGTCAAGGTTCCCGACTGAAACGTTTCTTTGTTCTTTAAATGTAATAATATTAGGAAACAACTTTATTTACCAAATAAATTTAAATGGAATTTTTTTAAATTCTTTCAAAATAACATAAAAACTAATATATTTTTTTAAAGATTTTCAGTAATAATTCACCGAAAGTCCCTCTGTCAAATGAGTCGGCAATAATATTTTAAGCTACCAAAAGATGTGTTTTTTTTCCGCCAGATTTTTCCGGAGGCTCGGGTGCGAGAAAACTGGCAAACGGAGCAAAAGTTTTTCACAAGTTGCCTTCGCTTCCCATCCCCTTGCGATGTGGCCAAAAAGCGCTGCGAAGCGGAAATGTCAATGCAGCGGCACTTGCACTTCCGCTGCCTACTTTCACAACTTTGCCTGCCGATCCTGATTCGGATTCGCAGTCGGAATCTGTGTCTCCATTGTTCCAGAGCGTTCGACCTGCTGACGTTAGCACAAAATGGAAACAAATGGAGGCCATCCTACCCCCAACAACCCCCCACTTACCCCCCAACCATCTCTCCAGCCCATCTGTCTGCTTAGCAAATTTTCGATGATGATAAATGTGACTGGCGAGGAGGGAAAAACCCTATATTGATAACTTTTGTCTTAGTTTCTGCAGTCACCAACGCTCCGTCGCCTCCTTCGATACAGTTTAAAATTGTCAACTTGGCTTTTTCACGCATCATCAATTGGCGTTTATTTAGTAGCCTGCTGGGAGGAGGATGGTCTGCATAGTTTTCTTAGCGCCCCCGGGCAGCTGTCTTTTGTTTGTAGGCCATAAATTCAGCTCGACCAACTGCATAAATTATGGCCAAAGAGGCAGAGGGGCAGAGGGGGTGGTTGGGTGCGTGAGGCGCACTTTATTTTATCACCATCACCAGCAAAGGCAACAGATTCTCCAGCTCCTGCTCCTCATCCTTTTTTCCTCCTCCAGCTGGCAAACGACGATGTCCTTAAGCTGCTTGTGCAATTGCCGCATACTTAAGGTAATCTCGGCGAGCGCTGCGCTTACTTCAAATGGCCATTCATCAGACTCGTTGAATGCAAACGGCAAATAAATGGCAACTGTCGCAACTTCCCGCCCCATCCTGCAGATCCTCCTCGCTCCTGCTCCTTTCCAGCATTTCACCCAACAATGGCTGACCAGCCAACAATTGTCATAGAAAACTGTCGACTCAACATCGCCGGGGCTGCGAGTCAAAGGGTCGAAAGGTCGGCGGGGCAGTGCAATTGTAATTGTAATTGTATGTAGTTGCCCACTTAGCGCTCCTTTGCCTTAGCGACGACTTTTCTTTGGACTTGCACAAATACCATTGTTGCCATTGAAATGTGTTCGAAAACTATTTTCATCTAACATTAAATTGTTTTTTCAAACAATAGCTTAGGGTGAATGCCGCTTGGCTGAAGCAAATTAAATAAAAGGTGCTAAGTTTTAAGCTTTTATTGGACGGCAGTTAGCTTGGGGCTACAAAATGTGTTTACTTTTAATTATGCAATTAGGAAAATAAAAAATAAATGGTGCCAAGTCTCGAGATTTTATTGGAATTTGTTTACTTTTAATTAAGAAATATTTTAATGATTTCTTCAAGAATATATAAGTTTACCTACCTATCCTAAAATATATTATTTCACAATATATATGATATATATTCTTGGCAATTTCTTGCCAATTTCATTCATTGTCAATTTGACTGAAATATAATCCCTACTCAATATAAATAGTTCTCGGTATTTGTTCTGAACTGCTTTATGCAAATGTGCTTGCGAATGCTTCCTCGAGAAGACGGAAATTGAAGTTCCCCAACCACATGCCAAACTTGGCTACTTTAAAACTTTCACCCCGAGCCAAGGAAAACCCCCTCCGGCCAGACAAAAGGTTGCGTTAGCCAAATAACCTTGCCACTTTTCAGCAAGTACAGCATATGTGTCTGCCAAGAAAGCGACTCGGGCCAGACTTCGGGCATTAAGCCAGCAAAGCAAACAAGTTTAATCACTCTTTGATGGCCATAATTCAAATTAGTCGACTGGCGAATGGGCAGAGGGGCGAGTGGTTGCCTTTAAGCGGGCTTTAAGTTGACCAAAATTTGGGTCGCCATTTTGCAGGAGGGTCGCCATTTCGGGGGATGGGATGATGGATTAAAGATGGTGGATGGGCGATGGGAAATGGAGACACAGGGACAATGGGTGCGCGTCTGGCGGAAAACGGAAGCGAGCAATGGCGAACTGCGGCCTAATGTACAGCGTTCTGGGTGGGCGGATGGATGGTTGGATGGCCACCCACCAAATGGCCTTTCCATTGGGCCGGGCCCAAAACGGAAGCTTTCAATTTCAAGCTGCAGTGGAGCGGCGGAGGGAGCAAAGCAAGTCGCAGGCAAGTGGCCCAGTATCGGTACGAAGGACCAAGGACGAAGGACGATGGTAGAGTCTCGGACTGCAGCTCAAAGCAGAAAAAGTAATTTATTTCGTATTGCGGTTTTTAACCACATTTTCCACTTTGTACAACAGCAACGACAGCCGAAAACTGCAGCCACCATCTTCATTCCTATCTCCCTGGCTATATAAATTTTACCCAGCTCTTGCCCCTTTTTGCGCCTGCTCCACTTTCTGCTCGATAAAAAGGGCTCAAATGCGGTTCCGTTTTTCTTTTGCCGTTCGTCGCCTCCTTTTCAGCACATTCCCAGGCATTTTCTTTTTAGCTTCGCACAAAATTTCACCGTTCAAATTGCATTTGACCCAACCTACAAAAAAAAAATTGGAAAGAAAGAAGGAAAAAACCAGACAGAAGAAAAGTGGCTAAGAGGAAAAAGAAGTATTTTCTGTTTCTGGTTTTTGTTGGCCACTTTTTTGCACCTTGCCACGCAAATTGCATTACCATGAAGTTATGAGCGACAAGTGTGCGAATGTGAATCTTTGAGGGCGAGATAGGAAACCGAATAGTTCGCTAAGCAAGATATATGTGTATTTTTGTATTTTTGCGGGTACATTCCGAATGCCTTCCAAGGACACGAACAGGTTGTTTACTGCGATGTTCAACCATAAATGATGCCCACTTCTTTTCCCCGGGTGAACTCTGTCAATTTTGGTTATTTTGTGGATTTATGGAGTGGTTTTTTATTTCAACATTTGGTCATATTCAAGAACTGTCTAGAAATAAAGTGAGCGAGAACCTTTTCACCACGGCATTTTACATAAATCATATATGAGTAGCCTGAGTTTACAAATACCGTTTAGTATGCTATTAAATTATATAATCCTATCTTACAAAGTGTACTTACCCTTAGGGTTGGTAAAAAAATCGATAGCACTATCGATACTATCGAAAATTTGGGAATAACAGATGCTATCGTTAAAAATTATTTAATTTTACATGTAATTTTTGGTAAATTTTAATTTTATTATTTTTGTTTCATTATTATTCTCTATTTATTTTAATCTAGATTTTTATTGTAATTTGATTTCCGATAGTATCGATAATATCGATAGCCGAAAAAATTGATAGTGTCCACTATCGATGTTTTAACAACCCCACCTAGACTTACAAAGCAATATTCAACTATTTTGAGCCCTAATTTCCCTTTCATTGCAGACAATGGCTTATCTATTTGGCTGGCGAGCAAGAAAACCTCAATCAATCGCCGGTTCAATTGTGGACAGAGCCAGAACAAAGGAAAAGAAAGTGAAATTATTTCCCACGATAATTACATTGGGTCATGTGGAAGACAACAAAGCAGCAAACGGAAACAAATGAAGAAAACAGTGCAGCAGGAAAATCAAACAAAGCTGTGAAAAACTAGGGAAATCAAGAAGGGGGGTTGGCTTTTCGTACCCATTGATTACAGTGTGAGTGAGCTCGAGGAGCTTTCGCCTGAGTGCAGCTTTTGCCATCGAGCCATTTAATGTGCAGTTAGCAGCAAAGTGGAGCGCAGCGACTTGCGACTTAAGCGCCATCAAAATCGCAGCCACCGCCCCTTCTCCCCCGGGGAGGCGTGGCAGGTTATACAGCGGGTGGGTAAAGCAAATTCAATTGCCACTGACACGGATGCTGCCAAAACAAGGCCCTCGATGGAATGGGATCGATTTCACGCTTCAAACAGACCGCCAGACGTGCCTTTGGGGTTCTGCCAGCTTTTGTTGCTGCCACCTGCCACCTGACTCTTGGCTCCTGGCTGCTAACCTTGGAGGACCAGAACCAGAAGCAGGAGTCGAACACGGTCCACTCGAGTGCATTAAGTCCAAGCCTCCTTTTGCCTTTTGCCAGCGGCTTACTTTGTCCCCGGGACTAACTTTGTTGCTTGATTAGCAACACCTTTTCGGTGTATATGGTGTATGCCTCAGCTGCCTGAAGTTCGGCAAAACGAGGTCACACCAAAGTAGCACTTTAGTAATGGAAAATTTCCAAAGTTCAAT
Source organism: Drosophila prostipennis (assembly GCA_037075205.1). Taxonomy (NCBI): domain Eukaryota; kingdom Metazoa; phylum Arthropoda; class Insecta; order Diptera; family Drosophilidae; genus Drosophila; species Drosophila prostipennis. Next base: position 785,963 of record JBAMCJ010005095.1, on the reverse strand, counting down.
GGGTATTGGGTAAAGTACCAGGGTATACTCGATTTTTAGCAAAGTCTGTAGCTCAACCAAGCCATGAAGAACATTCTGAAAAAGTTGCAGCAATTTATTTAGGTGTAGGTACATTTCAAATGACGTGAATATTAAAGAGAACTTAAAGCTAATTTAAATTAATTTTTATAAAGTTATAGATCCAAATTGGATCAATGAAAAATCTCTGTTAAAATATGTGTTAAAAAGTATGCAGTGATTAAAGGATGGTCGACTTCCTGTATATAAATTCATATCATTTTTGGACTTAAAATATATTGTTGCATACTTTTAGACACCTATTTTAAAAGTGTTTTTAAAAACCCAGCTGTTCCAAAGTTGGCTTCGCCCTCTAAGTATTTAAGGTGCATATCTCATACAAATAGCTTTCGAGTTTAACCTTCTTTTGTACTTTACATTACTTATATGTCTGGAGGCTTCATATTGGTCTTAGGTTCACACAATATAACAAGCTACAAATCAATGCTTAAACCCTCCCCAAAAACTTTATCCAGCCCGACTCGAGTTATCCAAATTAAGTAAATGCAAATTTGAATTTGGCTTATCAGAAAAGATTGGGCCAACAAAAACAAAGGCGAAATGGGGGAAATCCCCAAGCAAACCATAGGGGGAATCCCCAACCAAACGAAGCAAAACAGAAGAGCGGAGAGAAGAGGAGAACAGATGCAGGCGGGTTTTTAGCCGAGTCAAAAATGTGCGCTCTCTCGCTCTCAAATATTTGCATATTAATGCAGGCATATTGCGTATACGTACGGGTGGCTCGTGTGTGTTTGTGTTATGTTTGTGTGAACTGCTGACCCCTTTTGCAATTTCCACCGCCGTTGTTGCTGCTGCTGTAGTTGTTCATCCTTGTGGCACTCGTGCAGACAGTTCAAACATTTACATACAAAAGTAAAAAGCAAAATAAAAACAAAAAACGAGAAACGAGAAACGAAAAACCAAGCGAAAGGGATAAAGCAGGCAACGCATCTGCATTAGGGATGTGAAGAGAGTCACGACTTTCGGGCTGCAAAGGCGTGACCAACTCACACCTGCGTTAATTCAGACGATAAGTGCGGCTGGGCCCTTAGTAAGATTTCTCAAATTTCACTTTAAATTGCTTGGAAGCTCTGGTGAAATTGGGTCAGCCGGCGACAGGACATGCGAGGTCCTTCTTCAGTTACTAATTTGCATGAGACGTGACTTTCTGGCGTTTGCCTCGATCAAATCACAGACTTACGGCCATCTCCAGTGCGAATCCTTTGCCGTTTGTGTGTTCGGCCGCATCCCTTTTGGCATATCCTTTTGTAAATTGTTACATTTTCGCACGTGTGAATGTTTTTTTTCCCGAGCCGGACCTCTGCCTAATGCGTGTGTGTCGGTGAGCGAGTGTAAATTGAGGAGCTTTGGCTCACCTTTTTCCAGTTCTCCATTTTTCCCCAACTCGTCCTCAAACATTTTTGCATCTCCGTGTGCTCGTGTGTGTTTGCCACGTTGGCCATTAGGACGCCGGCCTGAAAATGTATTTTCATGTGTTTTAATGGACTTTTCGGGTTAAGTCGGATATCATTTTTCCTTTTGCGAAAGCCGAAATGGAACTCATCTTAATTGGTTCGGCCTTTGGAATGGAATTAGAGATGGATTAGCCAAAAAGAATTCAGTGCGAATCATTTTGGAAAATATTTAAGACTTTAAGGATAACTTTGGCTTAGAAGTGAAGTAAGTACAATGTGGGAACCGAAAATAAAGGCACATCATTTTCTTAACGGCTTTACCATATTGATTTCTCGTACGTGGAAAGCAAATTTATTTCCAAAATTAAAGAATCTTTTATTTTTGTAAAGTAATTACGCAACTAAAAATGTATTTAAGTTAATAGAGGCTCACCCTATCACTCAAAAAGTATATGTACCGGTAAATCCCAGACAATACCTTCTTCTCTAGATCGCCCATGAATAAAACATGTCAAATTGCCCTCGAAGCGAACATTTTAATATTCTTCCGCCCTAGGAAATATTTAGAAAATCAGTATTTCTCTGGCCTGAGCCGGTAGACAATATTCGAATTTCCATAAAACAGATACGAGAAATCCTAGACTCTATCGACGGTGGGGCCATTTTCCAAATATGCAAACTAAGTGCAGAATCCCCAGACGGGAAATGCTTGCCTATGCCAATGGGAGGGTCGAGGAACAATCCTGGCAAATCAAGCGTCCTGAACAACGGCCCCCTTTCCTTTCCCAGGCGGAACTTTAGTGGCGACCCTCTGCGGGCTCGGATGAAAGTCAACCCAGTAAACAATTGAAACCATAGTTCATTCTACTCTTTTCCCCACAGGTATACGGGCTGGAATTAAAATCGAGCGGGGAGCAAAAAAATGAATGAACAAAGGATAGGGTTGCTGGAGTGGCGTCATGAAAGTAAACTAATTAAAATGTAATGAATTCGAAAAGTTCTTCGGCATTCGGGGCTATAATTCACCATTAATGCAGCCAACAAAATTCACTTGCAGTTGTGGTTGTCCTGCCGGCTGGTTGCTTCTTGCTGAATTTACGACCGCAATAAAAGTCATGGAAATAATCCTAAATTCGAGTGATAAAAACATGCGAGTCGCCGGTCGAATGGCATAATGTTGTGCTAAAATTTTAAACAGCCAGCGCATTTATTTATGCGTGCTAATGTGCAATTTTATATCCAGCTGGGCGTGTCTCGGCCTCGAAACAATCGACTGTCAACGCCCAATGGGCCCATAAATTCGAAATAAAATTTCAATATTCAATAACATTATTTTTTGGCAATTGATTACCGAGCGTTTTGTCAGCCTGCATGTTTGTGACACATAACCTAATGGCTAAGCAATTTATATGGTTAGTGCTTTTCAGAACACTGCTTTAAAACCTTGTTAAATAAATAAAAATCACTAAATATCAGGATTAACTAGAATTTCGCTTCTTCAATTGTTTGCCAAATTATCGTGCATGTTTGTTGCCTCAGTGTTAATTCTGTTGAACGTTAAACATGAGCCACACTTCAATGGTTTCACTTAAACTTAACCCTCTTAGTTGCCTTGGCTAACATCGATGTCGAAGTGTCAAGTGTACATGTTCAGCAAATATTAACATGCCCATGTGCTTCTAATTAATGCATTTAATTTTCCACATAAGTAAAATTTTGATTTACCTACACGTTAAATAAGATCTTAAAAGTTTTGTGGATAGGATATTTATCATTTCTATCCAACCAGCGATAAATGTGCCAACATATCATACATGACCAAATTATGCCCTATGGTCAATAATTTTGCTCGTTTGCGGTTCCCAGCAATATTATAAATAATTAATTTAACCATGCAGGCCAATCGCCCCAAGCCATTCGTGATAATTATTTTGCCAGCTTACAGGCAAAGTGTAAACACAACGTCAGCACTCCAGTTAAAATAAATTGCTTATCTGTTTGGCCGAGAGTTAAATATTTAAAGTGGAATGTTAAGTAAATTTAATTTGAGGCTTTAAGAAATTTATTTTGAAATTACAAATTCGTAATTTAATCACTTTCTTAGATTAAAGATTTTATATTTTATTGTATCTGAAAGCAATTTTAAATTAATTCACGCCTTCATAAATGTTTAACTTTCCTGAGGTGAAATACCTTTTTGCAAACTTTAGTCTCGTCTTGTTTCTTTTCAGGCCAGGCCATTTGATTCAATATTTTTTCCCCTTCAATTTCTGTTCGTCTTTTTTGCTGCAAACACTTTTTAATCAATTTCTACTTTGATAAATATTTTCTTGGACAATTGCAGTGTTGTTGCCCGAGGCAACTGCAACACTTGAATTTCATTTTGCCTTTTTCCCCATTTCTTTCTTGGCTCACACTTTTTGGCCTTCGTTTTTTCCTGCTCTCCTGCTTTCCTGCTTCTCCTGCCACCACAACATCCAGCTAATCCAGACGATCCAAGTGAGCTGGCACTTTCCGAGTGCCGCAGCCTCTTTGGCATCCACTTCTGCTCCTCCCCCAGCATCTTCCCATCCTCCAAAACGCACATTGTCACAAAATATGACAGTTTGGATGGCACAACGTATATCACAATCGCTGGAGGTGGAGATGGGTGGGTTTTTTTCAGCGGGGGAGGGGAAACAAAAAGCGCAAGTAGCCATAGCCAAGTGGAGAAATAAAAAATTCTACTCACTGCAGAGAATGTGATAAACTATGACAGTGTTCTTCTCGGGTTCATTGGATCACTTTGGGGTTGGGACTACGTTTTCGGGGGCCGCACAGATAGCAGAAATAGAGGACAATTGCTGTGAATTTGTCACGTTTCTCTTTGGTATGACGTTGCGAGTTTTTAGGCTCAATGTGCTGACTTTAAGGTCTGCTGGGAGTAAATAAAATGCATATATTTCTAAGGGTGTTTCTGGAAGTATTTTTTATTTGTTTAATTACTTGAATGATAATATTTCAATGTAGGGTTGGTAAAAAAATCGATAGCACTATCAATGGTTTAAAAATTTATGAAACATCGATGGTTTGGGCCCACAATTGATACTATCGTTAAAAAAAACGATTACATTTTACATGCATTTTTAATATTTAAAAGAAAAAAAAATTATTATAATAAAAATTATAATATATTATTATAATAAAAATTATAATATTGATAGTGACCACCATCGATAGCCAAAAACAGCAACCCTATTGTAATGGTAAACTGAAAATAAAGTACTTTCATTGGACTTCATAGTTAATCTTAAATCCTGATGTCTTAATTACTTTGTAAGCCAATCCTAACCAGTTCAAACTTCCCAATTGAGTTAAGCCACTTTCTCCTTCTGCCCTCTCTGGAGTAAATTCCAAGCATATTCAGCATTCTTAAGGGATGAGCTTGAAGCTGAGCGTCACTAAGACCCCTATATGCATTACTCCCCCGAAATCATCATCGTCCTCGGAGTCTGTTGCATTTCGTGATTGCATGATTTGAATTGCTTGGGACAAAGGCGGTGAGAAGTGGGGCCACAACAATTGGGGCAATGCCGATGCTCAAAGGACTCCCTCCTGCCGACCCACTTGGCCATGGAATATAGCCAAACTAAGCGGTTTCTAATTTGCCATTGCCAGCGCTCAGGCATTCAAGCAAATTGTAATACAATTAGCGTCATTTACATGCCATTTTGCAACGCAGCACACATACGCACAAGCAGCTTAGGCCACAGGACACTAGACTCTGGAGCTCACAGGATATCCCTTTCTCCCCATTTCCGCTATGAAATGTCCTGCTCTCCTGGTATTTTCCCCGCCCTGACGCTTTGTGGCGTTTTAATCAGCTGTCAGCTTATTAAATAATTATTTCCCCAGACGTGAGTGCCAAGATACAAATTGATTTGGATTGTATCCTACACGGAAAACAATAATTCGTTTAAGATATTCCATGTTTTTACTCAGTTGCTTGGTCTTAAAATAAATCTAAAGAAATCAGAAAATAGGAACAAAATGCAATATTTTCTTTTACAAAAATATAATAATATTTTTAAAAATAATATTTTTTAACTGTTTATAAATAATATTTTTAACTGTTTAAAAATAATATTTTTTAGCTGTTTAAAAATAATTAGGTTATAAAGATTTTTTTAATATTTATTTTAATTTATTTAAATCACGCTTTCTGAATTCAGAGCAAAACCCCGATTTAGCCCCGAATTCCCATGAGTGCGAGAACTTAACTCCCATCACTTTGGCTTAAAGTGTTTACGGCATATAAAAAATAGATGCACTTACGTCCGCTGACCACCGACATCCTGCAGAGTTCGCTGCATGGTGGGTTTAAGGAGTAAAAGCAAAGGCAAAGGCAGCTGCAGCCTGCAGAATGCCAACTCATTGTGGTGCGGTGGCTGACGAGAAGTCCTCGTTGCTCGTTGCTGTTAATCCCTCATTCTCACATGGCATTAGGCCACATCTGCACCGGGTAGCCTTAAAGCGGCCAAATTGCAGTTAGCTTGCTCTTGGCCAGCCTGCCTGTCACACAAAAGGCAATGCAGATGCTTCGAAAACCAAAAAAAAAAGTAAAAGAATTAAGGGGAAAATCTCTCCATGTGCGAGAGTGTGGAGATAAACAAAAACCGAATTAGTCGTGAAAAGCAGAGTGGCAAAACATTTATTTTTTCCTTTTTTTCCATTTTTTTCCCCAGCTGTTGTGCTCTCGCCTTGCTCCTGGCCAAAAAGCCACAAAACCTCAATGGCTTTCAGGCTCGGACAGCTGCTGTTCACTTTCCTTTCTGCTCGCTTACTGACGTTACTTTCAAGTCAAATTGAGTGCCCCGTAAAAAATACAAAGAAGAAATGCCACCCCTGGCTGACGGAAAAAACATTTAATTTAATTAGAAAATGAGGAGCATCTGAAGATTTGGGAGGGAGCATCTTTTTTTTTGTTTAGCTAATAAGCGGCATTACATTCTCCTGCTGTGCGGCACAATCTAATCAAAATCACGTCAAATGCCGAGACTCCCGCAAAGTTTCCACTTGTGTTTATGCAAATCGCTGCAAACTAATTTAAGGTTGGCATGACAGCCGCAAATTAATTCAAATTGAGTGATCACCATAAAGCAAACAGCCCCGTAGTGTCCACCACGTAGGGACAATGCTGCATGGACCACGGACCACAATCCAATGGCAGACTAATATATGCCGCAATATATATTCCATAATATATTCAATTGTGTGGCACTCACAGAGTCACAGTTTCGCAGGCAGGGGCCGGCTTTCGGGGTCACGCCAGGTTCAGTGGGTCAGGTGAGCAGGTCACGTAAGCAGGAGGACCACAGAGCTCGGCGATGCCATAAATAATATACATCATTCAAAAATTCAGCGAGCCATTCTATTTTACGACATTCAGTTGAATGCACTTAAAAACTATAAGTGATTTTATTGCCATTTCAGGCGTGGAGGTAAATAAAGTGGTTTGGTTTCAAAGTCCCGAAGAATGTATACAAACAAAACAACAAATAATTTGATTAAAATGTTTTCAAAAATTTTATTCTGAGATTCTATAAAATTTCTTAATTTATATTATATTACTTAAGATTATAATACTTAATATAAGGTATAAGTATAAAGTATTAACAATTTATCCTTCTAGAAGAAAATAACTGCAAACATTTCTATGTAACAAAAAATACAAATAATATGATTACAATGTTTTCAAATATTTATTCTGAGATGTTAAAAATTTGTTTACTTATATTTCTCAAGTATCTATGTTATGTTAAGTATTTTGTTCAGTTTTTATTAACAACTTTGATGCAGTAATAATTTGAGCTTCAGCAAACAAATTATTCTTCTAGGAGAAAATACCTGCAACAAGAGCCGTAAAACTTTTTCACATGACAAATTATTCCCTTTGCAGTCGGAACGTATCAGTCTGCCGCTTGACATTTCCTGCTTTTCTAGGGACCCTCCACCAGACATTATTGATTCCAGCCAAACGAACTGAGTTCCATGTGTCAAATTCGACTTAACTGTTGCTATTGGCCAGCTGTTCGCCCGCTGGCCTCCTCTATTGAGTCCGATGATGGACGTCGACAGACATCTTACAGGAGGCATTTGTCAGCACACTGGCTGCGTGTCAGAGGTTCTGTTTCTGTGTCTGGCCGCCATTTGTGTCACGCACATCTCGGCGACAGTTTCGGGCACCCAAATCCAACCTGGTGGCACTAGTACTACGGTCTATATACCCGACTCAGGGCAGCTGGACGATAATCAGTCAAGCTATTGAGCCGCCGTGACTTTTGTCGTCCATATCTTTGCCCGGCTCCTTCAGTTCGCCCGTCACGTAGCCCAAAGTCGCCATTTTTGTTTGATTTATTTACCTGGCGCTGGAGCTGCCCAGCTGGGCAACTGTTAACTGTCATCTACGGGGCAGCCATTATCCAGACGCCATCGCTATAGCGATGATGATGAAGGTGATGATGATGATGTAGCCATCTAGCCATGTAGCCATGTGGGGGAGCGTTTGAGTCGGGATTTGGCCAACAGCAGCTGTGGACTGTTTTTTTGCTTTTCGATGTCACTCGCCACGCATGCCAAAAATATCTAAGCGTCATGGCTCACTGAACGTGGTCGTCAGGTGAGCGAGTGATGTGTAAAAGGTGTGTTCTTTTTGAGAACTTTTTTGCAAAATTAGGTTTTAGCATAAAAATCAAACGTATTTTTTAAAAAATATAACTCAATTCGGGAAAGTACTATGGATGAGACGACGGTAGAATTTTCATAGCATACTTTTAGACAGTGTTAAAATTATTTAAAAACTATTCAATAAAAATTTAAGTTTAATTAACTTTAAATAAATCTAAAAAAATACTGTTAAAAAATTGCAAATTCAAGGCAATCTCATATTTTTTAAAATAAACCCCAATTTAGGAAAGTCATACGAACAAAACGACGTTATAATTTTTAATAGCATACTTTTAGACAGTGTTATAAATGATTTAAAAACAATTCTCATTCCGCCTCATTTCACAAAATTTCATCTGAATAATTTATTTAAATTTTCTATTTCAATGAAATTTCCAAACTTATTTAATTTATAACAAGGATTTAAACAAATCTTGAAATAAATAACAGCAAATATGTACCCTACCCAAGTGTTACAAGGTACGAGACTACCCATTCGTTTCCCATCACCAACGGTGAGCGATTGGATGAGTGGGCGAGTGAGTGATTTTTTGCGCTGTCCGGTGTCTTGGTTATCCACTGACATGCATGTGGGTTTTGTGGCTTTGCGTACCACACGGCGTATGCGTGTCGTCTATTTGTTATGCTCTTTTAGGGCGCAAATTGAATTTGTGTCCTAACCTCACTTGCCACAGATGTTTGTTTATTCAATGACCCGCCCGGACAACAACATCTGCTTCGTGCTCCTGCGACGCAGGGACTCTTTGAAAGGATCGATCCAGGATTCGGCGGTTGATATGTGACTGGACATGCATTTTTAAAGAGCCCGGTGTCCAAGTTCGCCGCAGAGATAATATTTGGGACTACGAGAACCTTTTAAGTGAATTAAAAGGAATTGAAAACTTCGCTGCTCTCTGAATTTATGAGTTTGCCGCTTTGCTGCGGAATTTATTCTATTAATTGGCACGTGCTGCCTGCATAATGCTACCGAAAATTAAGTATACGGCATGCGGTGCCTTTTGGCCATCTCTGCAGAGTGTCCGAGCCCTTTGGGCCATTTGCATGACGCGAACAGCTGGCTCCGCGCGCTGATTGCAGCAACAAATTGCAAAGTTATTAAGTTTATTAAAAACCGAGGCAAATACAAAACAACACACAATGGCAACAAAGACATCGGCGAGCAAGTTGTGAAAGGCAATGTAAATTCCATTTTGTTGGGCGCTTAACTTTTGCTTCGGCTTTGGCTGTTCAGTTCTGTTCTGCAGCAATTCTGCATAATTTACTCGAAGCATTTTGCAAACAATGCAATGCTGCCCCTTCCATTGGCAGCAGGAGCAGAACTTGATTCAGTCGCAGGCGTCTGCAAGTTGCAACTTGCAAGTTTTTCGCTGATGCTCGTTAATGTTTGGCCAGCTTCCGAACCCTCCTCCCCCTGGACATCAGTCGCTTTCATTAGGAACTAAAACAACGGCAGGGAGAAACAACTGCAAAAGGAGCAGAACCAGCATCCTTTGGGCATCCCTAGCTCGTTGTCACTTGCGACTATTTCGAGCACGGGCGTAGTCCAAAACATATTCCAAATAATCAGTCTTAATTTTATCTTAATTATTTTATGGGAAAAAATATCTGTAAAAATATTAGCTTAAAAATAAAATATTAAAAAGGAAACTGAAATTACAAAATTAATCATTATTAAGGTTATAATGATATTTACTTATTTCTAAAGATATTATATTTTTTCCAAAATTTAAAAATGCATTTTTTTGAGACCGCTAAGATTTTTTTTCAACCACGTCCATGTTCCTATTTTCCTCGTTATGAATTTTGCCAATTTGTTGCTGTGACTGCTGCTGCCTTGCAATTTTCAGCTACACTCCCACCCCCACCCCCACCCCCGTTTGCCACGCCATTGTCTCGGCTATTTTCGCATTTAAAATGTCCTCAAGTTTTTTGGTGTAAAACTTTTCCGTGATGTTTGTTTTAAATTATTTTTAATGACTCACTATTTTCGCCAATTTGTTGCGCTTTTTGTAGCCTTTCATAATTGTTTGTGCAATCGATGCCTCTAAATGCTGACAAGTTTGTACATTTGCAATTAGGTCAACTCCTTTTTGTTAAAGCCTTCTTAAACTGTCAGGTTAGCAAATGAACTGCAACTTAAGACAAAGTTTTAAAAATGATTTCTCAGCCCTAAGTAAATATGCAGGCGACGGAGCTTCGTTTTCAATTTGCAATGTCCCGCTTTGCAAATTGCTGCAACGCAGGACGAAGGACTAAACGCCTGGATGCTGGCATAAAGCCGGCTGGCTGAAGTAAAAATGCGAAACTTGATGCCAGGTAAATTTCTGCTCACATTTTCTACATTAGTCAGCATTAAAAATTTATTTGCCTTGAGTAGATTACACGCACCCACCACAACACTACGAACACTACGGGGCACGGAAGGATTTGCCGGGGGGTGGGGGTTGGGACAACAAGAAGTAACGGCTTCTAAAGTTTCTCCATTTCTTTTTTCGTTTTGTTCCATATTCCCTGCTAACCGCATACCATAAGATAGAGATGTAGGGAGTACGAGAAAAGTGGCATAAAAAAGGGAGGGAAAAGGCAGAGAAAAATGCACGCTTCCTGCGACTTGCGGTGGGTGAGGTTTTTGGGTGGTGGGCAAAACAAATGAGCTGACTGCAAATTAAGTGCAGCTGCCAGTTTCACTTGGCCGCGGCAACTACTTAAAACAAACTTTAACTGCGCTTTAAGTTTTCATTCAAAAGACGCAGCGCAGATCATAAATCCCAGCGATGGCCACAACTTTTAAATGATGATGTCCGCCGGTTCATCAGCATAACGAGCACTGCATTACCACCAACCAATCTTAACTTTCCGATTTCATACCATAATTATTTTGTTTTAGTGCATAGTTTACCAATTTGCTAGAAAAGAAACCTATTGATTAGTAAACTAATAATATTCCGAAAATCTGCAATCAGATCGGATTGATTTCTTGATCAATCAAAAAGTACGTAAATATCAATATTTACAATTAACATTTTTGCAGAAGCTTTTGCAAGCGCAGTTGTGTGAAAGCTGCAAATAAAAGTTTATACGTAAAGTGAAAACTGTGTTAAATGTTCGGATACGCTTCAAAATAATAAAAAAAATTCAAATATTCGATATATTGTAATTAAGATCAACTGCTAGTACTTTAAACTTTAGGAGGGACTTTAAAAAGGAAACATATTTTAATAATTATTTTAAAAATAAATACAAAAAAAGTACTCATTAAAAATAGGTTTAGGTCCACCCAAATGTGTATACATATTTATATACAAAAGTTGGAGGAGCTTTTTTGTTTGATGAGGCTATCAGCGAGTTGATAAAATAAATATGTATTTTGTCATGCATACTCGACAAAAACACTACCCTGTCTGGTGTTTCTCATATTCTATTCCCCAGGTTAATTTAAAATAATAAAATTTTCATTTATTGTATTAAAATAATAATACAAATTAAAGGTGGTCCTAATAAAAAAATGTATTACAGCAGCTATAACTTAAGAAGTCAAATGAACCCATTGGCAAACCGAACACACCCTAAAAATATAGGGTAAGCATATATTTTTATTCCAGTATAATCCTCTCTAAGCTGAACAACCAGTGTATTGCTCAATATAGCGCGGATCGAACGTGCCTCTCGCGATCTTTTAGGCACCAGTGAAGAGTAACTTTACATATATGTAGTATGGAGACTACAAAGACTATAACAGACATTACTCACTATGATCTGTTTCGCATTCTCGACTATATAAAATCAAACTGCGAAATGCAAAACGCCAGTGAATCTATGTACGCCATCAAGTATGCTGATATCTTTAATTTTGCTGCCACCTGCAAGATATTGCGACGAGTTGTTTGGGACTGGTCGAGAGAAATGTACGACCGCTTAGAAATCGATATGCTGCATGTGATGCCGCACAAAATGTTGACTGTCAAGTTTATTGAGATTCACGAAAGTCTAAAGAGGGCCTCACAGCAAAAGAGAGACCAGTACATGGACATTTATATCAGGGCGATGATGGGGAATCCTCTACTCAAAACCGTCATACTGAGCTACAAAACTGAGAAATATATCCGGGATCACGAGAGCATATTCGATGAAATAGTAAAGGGGCTGCAGGGCCAAACTAAGCGTGTGATTCTGGACCCGGAGAGAATCCCCAAATTCAAGGAGATCATTGTGGATATAGCAGGCAAATGGATTCTCACTTATCGAAAATCAGTTCCCAATTAAACAGTATTATACGAATTGCAGATCATCAAATAAGCGATCTTCGGCTATTTCGCAATATTTCCAAACTGAGCATAACAGCTTCCTTTGAGATGATCGACCTAGTGGAATTCTGCTCTAATAATCCCTCACTGGTTACCTTGGAAGTGAATGTTAATCGGTTCAGCGACCAAGGAAAGCTCACTCAAATCGTTCGCCATTGTCCCAACTTAAAGCAGTTGAAATTTCAGCTAAATGATAATGTTTGGGAAAATGGCTACGTCGGGCTAGCACTTTTGGAAAAGTTACAGCAATTGGAAATCGAGAAGCCACCAATTCCAGAGGAATTTCAGTTTCTGCTGCCCGATGAGGAGAAAATGGAAATAGATGAGGAATTCACATCGAAACGTTCGCTCAATCCCCACGAAATGGAAACGGATGCGGAGTTCACATCGAAACGTTCCAGAATCGATCCCGAACACGAGTCTCTAGTCGAAGGAGCCTCAAATTTGGAACAATCCATTCCCCTTCTTCAGCTTCTCAGAGCATTCTGCGAAAAGAAAAAGTCGAAATTAATCCGACTATGCATAAAGTTCGATGTTGATGACGAAATGGCTGAGGTCATTGCGAAAATCAAAGGTCTGAGAATGTTGGAGTGCGGATTTTGCGATCCCAAAAGCCTTAGGCACTTTTTAAGGCACCCGACACTCAACCGATTGAGCATACTGAATAGGGGTCACCTAGTTACAGATGATATTGCTGAATTACTAGGGAAACAAGTCACCGTCTCTAGTTTGGATACAAAAATGTTTTTATCATTCAGTGGACACCTGGGTATTTGCACAAGGGATGCGGAAATTTATCGATATGTTAACTTCGAACCGTTTCTAAAACTGCAAAACCTTAAGACCATTGGACTGTCTAACGCAATGCTCGCGTCAATAGAAGCGCAATTGTTTCGGTTTTTGGAGCTCGGTGTGCTGATCAAGGCTTTCGATTGCGAAATTGCCCTGCAACCCCAAACGAGGGAACTTAAAATGCTTTACAGCAGGGACTACGTACATGAAGAACTGCCACTTCCAAGGGTAAAATATGTGCACTCCTTCAAAGTTCTGTACGCAAATATGCCAACCTCTCGTCTGTTCCACAATCTATCCACACTTAACCTAGGAACGATGCAAGAGATATATATAGGTGCACCCTACTCCATATTTGAAATGACCAAAGACGATTCCCTTAACAAGCCCTGTTGTTGAGGCTTTGGCCACCCTAAGGTGTTTGAGAAAAATTACCTGTGGGTTTCAAAAATTGATTTACATTCAGCCCCTCGCTCAGCTGAAAGATCTGGAAGATTTGGTGGTTTTATCGGAGCACCATCCCAAGGATATATACTTTCCAAGGTGCCTGGAACCGCTTCTCAAGAACTGTCGCAAACTAAACTCCTTTCAAATCAAAGTGCCCGTCAGCGGAATAACCAAAAAGTTTTTCGCCAGCCTTCAGAATGCAGTGGTGAAATACAGGCAGAAAGAATTAGATATTATCATATGCTTGAAATGCCAGCCCTATAAAACAGTGAATGAGGTTAGTGTGCTAACAATCGTATAGATTAAATTATATAGTTCTTCGATTTCAGATGGCTGCTGCGCCGAATTTAAAGGAGAAACAGGTTGGTACTTAAAGAACTGGAAAACTTACTTATCACCTATAAATATTTATAATTCGTAATTTGCAGATCAAACTTATTACCAGACAGTTTGAGCTTATGAAGCTGACAACCAAATATATTGAAAAGGAATATTTGCTTGACTGAACAAAAAAAAAGAGGTTTTATATACGAGTCCCTATTTAAAAGACACGTTTGAAATAAATCATTTTAAAATTCCTTTGCCTAGCTGGCAAGTGCCATAAATTTCCTTGAGAACCAACTTAGCCCGGCCATAACGACAATTAAATAAATTCAATTTGCACCTGCCGACAAAATTATTGGATTGCAGCTCATGCAGATGAAATTAAATAAATTAAACACATACACATGCAATCGCAGGCATTTTCCGGTCGCACAGGAAAAAGACAAGTATTTACTTTACAAGTAAGTTTGCATTTTGATTAAATTCAACAAGCTTGTCGCTTGCTGGAAATAATTCGCACTCCTTGCCTGCAGAAGGGCTGCACTTTCCCTTCCCCCTTCCATCCACCCACCCGAATGACAGGTGTTTATTTTCGGGAAATGCAATTGAGCGGAATTTCATGACGCTGGCATTTTGTCAGCTGAGCTGCGGCTTAGGTTATAATTAAATAATGACACTTGGGAAATCGAGTGCTGGCGATGGGTCTTTTCATTTGCCCAAAATCAAATGAAATGAGCAAGTGGAGATTGGAAATGGTAAAATATTTGTAGTATTTAGGGATTTTTGGGGGCAGTGATTGGCAAGGTTTTGCAATAGCAATTTTTAAGCCAGATGCAAATTGGAATTGACATTTAATAGACAACAGCTGGCAATGTGCTCGTGTGTTGCGGCGTTGAAAGAGCCTGGGGCATTCTCGAATGCAATGCAAATTGCGTATACGCAGTGTGTGATGCGAGTGGCCATGTGCAAACTAAGCAGCCGAGCGGCCTCTGTTTTATTTACGCA
The DNA here is from genome assembly GCA_037075205.1 of Drosophila prostipennis. Taxonomy (NCBI): domain Eukaryota; kingdom Metazoa; phylum Arthropoda; class Insecta; order Diptera; family Drosophilidae; genus Drosophila; species Drosophila prostipennis. The sequence goes on along the minus strand of JBAMCJ010005095.1, from coordinate 770,893 downwards.
CTGAAAACTCGTTGAAAACACACAGGCGGAGCGGCATCGCCGGAAAGAGACAATGAATGTTGAATTATTTAGGCCGAGTGCATTAGTGGCCGACTCCTGTCAGGACGCAAGGACACAAGGACAGACGCAGCCACACTGGCATAATTTGTCAGCTGTCGGGCGATTTTGTGAGACTGCTGCTAATTAAATATGCCGACATATAGACAGAGTGCGAGCAAATCTGCAAAGTAGTTGAGTGCCATGCAAATAGCCAATCCAGACACAACTTGGCCAATAGCAAGCCAATCCTAATGCGGACCTCAGACCAGGTTAAGGCAAACAATGGCCCAGAAAACACAAAGAACTTTCCAATCAGCCGGGTCACTTGCATCCACTCTTAATCAGCCAATGTCATCAGATGGCCGGGCACTCGGCTGTGAAACCAGATTCTTGTGGCTTTTTATACCCGTTACTCGTAGAGTAAAAGGGTATATTGTATTCGTGCAAAAGTCCGTCCAACCGTCTGTATGAACGCTGAGATCTCGGAGATTATAAAAGCTAGAAGATTGGCATTTTGCATGCAGATTCTTGGAGTTCCTACGCAGCGCAAGTTTGTTTCAAAAAGGTGCCATGCGCCCTCTAACGCCCACAATCGCCTTAACCCATTTTTTGAAAGGTGTCTGGCGCCCACGCCTTATAACGATTTCGGAAAAGTAAGAATGCAGTTTTATTGTGTTTATCAATACCTATGGAAATGTAGAAGAAATTTTTCAAATCGGATCATTCGTTAAAAAGTTATGCGTGATCAAAGTTTTATAGCTCTATCTCCCTCGCACTCCCTTTAGCTAAGTAACGGGTATCTGATAGTCGGGTCCGCCAATAAACAAGTATTTGTTTTATTTTTATTAATGGCGGATCCGGGATTCGGTGGTTTTGCATACTTTTTGAATACCACATTTTCCTGTACTTTTTACCCTCTTGTTTCATTCTCATTAGCCTCAAAATGCCAAGACCTTCCGTTGACGGAAGATAAATCCGTTTCGCCTTCCTTCACTCGCAAGTCAGGCCGACTGATATTTAAATTGGTAACCGAAACCCGGTCATACATGGCATTTTCATCTCCGGGCCGGATAATCTTTATTGTTTCACAGTTCAGTGACACAAATTTGCAATTGCAATTGAATGAATTCTCACATTTCGGGTGCGGGTTTTCCATTCACACACAGCGATAAGAGTGGCGGGCGAAAAAAATGCAGGAATATATTTATATTGATGCATATAAAGCCCAGGCCGTGGCCTATAAAATGCATTCAAATATATATCTGCTTTTACGGCTTTCGCTCTCTCGAAAGCCAGATGTACATTTATTTTAATCAAGGATGCCGGGGTCAATGCATTTTGCGCTATTTATTTAAGGCATACGTCGAAAGTTTATTAATATACATTGTACAAAAGAGCAGTGCTAATTATGTATTTAATGCGAAAAAATATCATCCCTCAAGCCAGGCATAAATATTTGTGCACTTAATTACAAAAACGCATTGCGAAGAATTATGAACTCGCATTTATCGGTTCGCTGACTTTGGGCCTCAATTCATCCGTTAAAGTCGGCAAGTGAACTTTATTTGGTTTTAATTATTTAAATTTGTTAAAGCGAAAATATTGGAAGCGAAAAAAACGAGTGGACTGATAGCGGTCGGAATTTGTCCCATATTTTTCAGCAGTGTTTGCTTTTTAATATAAGCCTACCAGCGAGGATTTTTGTATATTAACTTTTTGCTGATTAAAATACCCCCTTTTTTTCTGATACTTTGAAACTATGTTGCAATCAATTATGTGGGTCAATATATGTCCTTGGTGGTTATTCACCTTAAATACTTGTTATTGCACTTAAAACTTATTAGATTTCGAAACTCTCATTACTGCTTAGCCTTAGACTGGAAACCCTATACTTTGCGTTCCCTGGCGACGCTTTATTTGTTACAGAGAACGAGAACCCTTCTGGGCAGATTCAATTAAACCGTTCGCTTCGGAACCTCCGGGTCCGCCCTGCCAATTATGTACCTTTCTGTGCAACCAATTAGCCATTTTGTGCGGGCTCCGTCGAATACACCTGGAACAGTGTCGGAAACTTCAAACCGCCACTTTGAGTGCGAGTGGAGTGGAGAGTAGGGCCTTTAGCAGTAAACCAATTATTCGGGGTCCCCGAAGGATGCCTCGTGTCGCTCCGTTGTCAATTAATTGGATTATTTATGTGTATTTTGCCGGCAACAAAACGCAATCACTTTGCACGCGTATGACAAAATCTCAGATCCCCGAGAAATTCGCCGACGCAAGTCTGTCAAACATATTGCGTGCCACATAAATTTCAGACTTTGGCCCCCTGTGACATTAATCCGGGCAATGTCGCTGGTTTAAAAGCATTCGAGAATTAATTTCTCTCCCCCTCGATATGGGTCAATTAATCGTAGAACAGCTGTTAAATGCATCGGTGGACAAGGCCATTGAGTTAATGAGAGACAAACATTAATTTATTTTTTCCCGTTTGCAGTCATTAATGTGCAAAACCAATTCACTATATGCAATGACTTTTTAAGTAGTAAAGCTAGTTTTAGTTGAAAAAAGGCTCTCTAAACAGGCGCAAAAAAAGTAATAAATAGGATGGTAATTAAAGCTGCCAAAAAAGTACTATTTAAAAAGGGAATTTAAATAAATGGCTTTATTACATGGAAAATTGCACTAAAACGAAGGAAGTTGTGTAATAGTTGGTAGAAAATGCTGTACAATTGGATAAAGGATAAACTTTTTGTGACAAGAAAACTCTTGGTATAACGCAAATGACTTTTAACTCCATTCTGCCAACCACCAACTCCCAGAAGTCAGTAGATGAATGTCACTCATTGATTGCAGAGCTCTGTTTCTGGTTATTGCTGTGAAATGTTCTTTGGCAAATGCACTTCCTTGGCAAATATCAGATGTCTGCTACCAGCAAACAACGAGCCCTTCAACAATGACATTAAGAACTCCCATCATGCCGAGGAGGCCCCAGGATATCAGGGCGGACAGGATGTGGGAGGAGGGCATTTAGGGCCTGACAAAAACCCTAGTCAGAACAGGATGCGACACTGATGGCTTTGTGTTCGATAAATGTCAACAAGTTGAGCAAGTTTTAATTGAAACACTTCACTAAGTTCTTCTGCATCTTGGCATCGAAAATTTGCACGACATTTTAAAATGTTTCGAAATATTCAATTACGAAATAGTCGGATGGAGCATTGCACCATGTCAAGCCAGTTCAAGTGTCAACAAGCCAAAGGATTTTGCCAAAAACTTGTGAACTTCTGCCCGAGGGCAATGCAAGCTAAGACTGTAAACAGTGAAAAGGTCACACGGTTTTCTTTGGGCCTTTGTCAAACAATGCAATTACATTCTCAAGTTCTCAATGACGGCAAGAACAAGGCAATCAATTTCGTTCACTTGTAGAGCAAGTATATTACACTGGTCGACTAAAAACGAGTAACTAAATTTTAAAAACATTATTAGATATATTCTTCATACTTGGAAATAGTTCATTAATTGAAACTAATTTTACTATTTTATTTTGTACTCTTTTTTTTGGAGTAAATTGATATTTTTGAAGCTTTTAAGTTGTATCGGTTTATAATTGATAACATTAATTTGAATTATTAATCAATGGAACCTACATAGAATTTTATCATTCAACATTTAATTTTAAATTTATTTCGCTTTAAAAATATACCGATTTCATTCTCTAAATTGAACTTGTTTAATCTTAATCGATGTAAGTATATGTTGTCCAAAACTTTTGTCAATTTTGAGATAAATAAATATTTACCAGCTAACAAATAACAGCCATATTGATAATGAAATTATTATCTTGAATTGTTATAAAAGATAGACTTTCGTTCATAAATGGAAAAGTTTAACCGACAAACAGTCAGCAAAATCTAAAATAGAAACAATAATTTCCGCCGCCATCCCTTTCTTCTCCGCCGGGACACAATGGCCGCTTCCTGCCCGCCAACTTTTTCTTCTCTTTGCAGCCCACTTCCGCCACACTTGACGTACTTCCGTCTCCGACAGTTGCCATTTTGTTTTCCCCGTCCGTCTGTCCCCGTCTATCCGCAATCATTGCTTGTTTATCTTGCGCCCTGCTTACTGTCACTGCAAAACGAGAGGAAAGTCTGCGACTTCGCAGATTGCCCAACAGGTGCCATCGTTTCGCTCTCGTCCTTGTTCTCCCGTTCTAAGAGCCTTTTCTAATTATAAATTGTTTTTAGCTTTAAGTGAAAAATTATGCCAAATTGTTTCTGACACATTTCATTAACAGTTCGGAGTTTCGCATAATTGGAAATGCCACTCCACCCCCAAAAACGGTTTTACTTTTAACTTTTTTCGGCTTCGAACCCCGCAGGGTCTTTTATACAAATGGGTGGGCAAAATATAAATAAACCATTTTCTTTAAAGAATTTATTTTTCTTTTTTGGTATAGGTAGCCGATTTTTAATTTAGGAAAAAGTGAGACGATAAGTTTCTTTTAGAAATTCATTATTGGTTCAGCTTAAAAATCAGTTTTCGGATAACAAAAAGGGAGTTTGGATCTTCAAATGAATCCGTTGACTAGTAGTGTACAATTAATTTCCTACCATTTCATGGTTAATGGATCTTCAAATGAATCCGTTGACTAGTAGTGTTTAATTTATTTCCTACCATTTCATGGTTAATGGACTGAGCGACAAACTATTGCTGCCCAAGGCCTTCGACTTGAACTCCTCCAACGAAATAGAGTTATGTCGGGTGTGGATTAGGAGTTCTAAAGTATTTTTTGACTCGATTTCTTCCAGTACTTTAGAGGCTCTCCAAGGGAAGTCAGGATTAATGTTGTAGTCGAAGATGCGTAAAAAGCGCAGATCCTTGCACTGTCGAATCACTTCTAGATAAGCCGAAGATATATCAAAGTGATGGAGATTCGTTATTCTGAGGATCTGCAACGAGGTGAGCGCCGGAAGATATTTTACTAAATCTGGGTCAGCGAAGCTGCAATCCAGGGCCTTAAGAGATTTAATATTGGCCAGGGACTTGGCTTCATATTCAGCAACGATTGTCCCCTTGATTCTAAGGACTTGCAGGGCTCTTTCTCTGGCCAGGTAATCCAAAACGATTGTCAGCGACTTTCTTGGATCTTGATAGCAGGCAAGCAGTCCCGATTTATTCGTGCGGTCCACGTAGAAGCTCAGTTCTTGTAAGTGCGGCAAAAGCTCTAATATTTGCCTAAGATTGCAGCTGCTCACTTGTTCAGAAAGAATAAGCGTTCTTAATCTAGTTAGAGATCGGCAGTATTGCAGTAAAGCCCTCGGAGAGATTTCCACATCTATGGAAATAATCTCTAACCGATGAAATTTACCAAAGTTTTGTCGACCTTTAAATTAAAAACAAAATTGATTAGTTATAAAGTCTAAAGTCTATACTTCATCTGGGTTATAAGACTTACTTGGTGCGCATATATGGAGCTGCCTTAAATTGGGTAAACCCTTCAGTGCTCTTAGTAAGAGTTTAGTGATGGGGTGAGGATGTATCTGCATTAACTTTACGTACTCCAGATTTTCCATACGTTTGATAAGGTTGCAGAACTTCGAAAAGGCATTATGGCTTTTCTTCCTTGAGTAATTGTCATTGAATGAATCTACCAGATCATCTGCAAACAAATTTAGCGTTCTTACACTTTTTGGAATAAGACTTAGTAGAGTCAATTCCCGGGGTTCAACAACACCAGTAATAGAAAAGTTTGCATATCCACGTCGTGACCAGACCAGAAAAACATCTCGAAATCTTGAGCAAGTGTGTGCGAAACTGATTCTTCCTATTATGTCCACATACTGCAATATGATCTCCAGACAATAATCGTTCAGTTGCAAGATGCCAGTGTCAACCATTCTGAACAACAACTTTTCAACGAATAGATAAGTTGTAAGAACTGCATATGAAAAAGAAATATTGCAATGGCAAATAAAAAAAAGATAAGAAAAATTAATCATTTTAAAGTGACAACAGACACTATCTTAAATTCAATATAGATAACGTACACTGTGGTTAGAAATTGAGAAAATAGTTAATAAAGTAAGAAAATGGTATGATGATCAGTGTTTGTAAGTCACACAAGAGGAAATTCCAAAGTAATATTTTATTTTTATTGCTTGCAATAAATAGTGTTGAAGCAAGTGACTTAAAGCGTGCTGAAAAACCGTTACAGCTGGTTTTCGAATTTAAATGTTTAATACCTACTCTTAACAGGCATTTTAAAATTCTATAAATATTAAAAAATATCAACAGGCCCGAACACACATCCCACACACACGAGCTCTCACCTGGAAGCATTAACTTTTATTGGCACGGCACTACTACTGACCTATTTTATATAGCACCGAGAAGGCTCAGCACACACACACGAACACACTCGCACACTCGCACACCTGCTGACAGCCCACACGCATAGGAAACACCTATACAAATACAAGAAGGAAAGAGCGGAAAAGCCGTGCTCAGCAGGCGTGCTTTGATCTATGGCCTGACTGCCAGGCATTTTCCTTTTCCCATGGCTTTTCCGCGAAGGTCTCCGCCAGCCGCAACTGTAAAACTTTTCATCGAGCAGCGGCAAGTAATTTCTTTGCGTTGCACGTTAATTAAATTAACCCAGCACGAGGTCGAAGCACCGAATTGAGAAAAGCCAAAGCAATCGAAGACTCAATGTCAAATGAATGTAATATACATAATCATATTACTAAAAATATAAAATAAAATAGAATAAAATAAAGAGAATTCTAATTTTTGCTGTATTTTATTTCATTCTTAAAGTATAAATATTTCTTTATAAAATTTTCTTTTATTTAAAAAAATATATAATATATATTGTAACATTTTTTTACTATTAAAACACAGTGCAACATGAAAAATGTAACCGCAATTCTGATTTCATGGGCGGAAAGTACTCATCGAAATAAGCTAAAAGATTTAATAAAACATTCTTAATAAAGTCTTCCGAGCGTCGGATAAGAATCGCAAATCAATGTCATGGCCGACCCAAAGTGCCATTATTTTGGCTCACTTAACCCGAAGCACGATTAAAAGCTAAACGAGCGCCCGCAAGCCATATTGTAAATCAAAATTTATAGACCAGGACAAATATTATATTTCGCATAATTCGCATCGATCTGCGCCTCCCATGAATATATATCATACAGCATATAGCACACCCCCACAAGAAGATTGGGGCGGGAAAACAATTTTAAATAATTCAAAGCCGCAGACAAGAAACCTTGAGTTGCCCAGGGGCAGAAAGCGCACATAAATGGAAGTAGAGTATCTTGTGGATACATGTGTACATGCGATGGCATTGGATAATAGTGTCTTGCAGTCAAAGTGCGTGTATGCAAGGAATTATCAAGTGTTGTCAACACAAGCACACGCACACACACACACGACGGCTTCGGCCTTTCAAAGGACCCCCGGCCGCAAAGCTTATGTAAAGTGAAAGTGTGCGCGGGCGTGTCATAAGAATGGAATACACCCACCCACGGCCAAACACTCTTGTTTGTGCGATTGTCTGTGCGACAATAAACGAACTTACACATGCGAGAAATGCGTCGGGCAAGGAAACGACCGGAAAGGCATACATAAATAAGTTTCCGGATTAAACGCCCACCTCCTCCGTCGCCGCTTTCTTGGGCGGACCTCCGCATCCACATCCCATCCCCATCCACATCCCCGCAAGTTGATGCAATAAAACCGAGATGGAACCCGGTTCGGGCGGCACAAGCATTACGAGTAAGCCAATCTGAACTCATATTTGGGGGATTTTCATCACGCACATGAAAGGCAGATGTGCGTTCATTCGGGTTAAGCGTTTTCTGTCCATCTGTACTGCCCACATTTAAAGTGGTAAGACAGAGAAGCCAAAAGATTTCTTGATTTATTTTTATTAAACACAAAACGATTTTAAAAATTTAAATATTTCGAAAAAGTAAAAATGCAGTTTTATTGTGTTTATCAATACCTATCGAAATGTAGAAGAAATTTTTTAGATCGGACCATTTGTTAAAGAGTTATGCCCGATATCTCGCACTCTCTTTAGCTGAGTAACGGGTATTTGATAGTCGAGGCACCCGACTATAGCGTTCTCTATTGTATTATTGCTCCATTCATTATTTATTTCCTTCTTTTAGTAATTAAATTTCTGTTTTTTTCTCTCGCAAAAATAAACATTGAAAGAAAATAAATAATTTTTTAAGAAAAATATAGTTCTTAAGTGATTTATCCTTCTTGGCCAAAAAAACCCCACTTGGTCATTGAAAATTAAATGGCTTATGAAATGCTGATGGGACATCTGATGGTCTTACGTAATGCCCAAATTCCATAAAGTGTTTTATCTCACCATATTTGAACATAAAGCATTTGGTGTCATGGCGGTTAACGCTTTTTCTTCTGAGCTTGTTTGCTGCCTCGCCAAAAAGATATTTCATTTTTATTCGGCTGTGTCCCTGCACGTGGTCCACACTCGCATTCAATATTCAAGAGTCTCAACAAATTACTTGAACCCTTTTCATAGCCCGTCGGCTGCCCCCAAAGGCTTTAAGTCATTTGTCAAAAAGCGCAAAAACGGCTTTTCAGAAAAACAAAAAACACTCACAGGGTTAGCAGGCAACCCCTAATGCCACTTTCACACTTTCTTACTTATGCAAATGTCGTATTCTCATTCGGCCATCGGAGACAAGACAAACGGATGAAAGTGGGATAAAACCTAATACAATATCAGAGGTCTCGGCCTGCGGCAGGGACTAACAACACATTGCCTGTCATCTTTTCGCACATTAGGCCTACTTTATTTCTTGGTCCTCCGTCTGATTAAATTACACACATTTTTGGACAGGGGACAAGCGCTGACAGATCATTGGAGCGCAAACTGACATCCATCCTTGTGGGTAAGTAAAAATCAAAATCATGTCAGCAACACGAAACCAATCTGCTAACGAGCACGTCGAAAAGACACAAATGCAAAATTCATACAACCTGGGTTATAAATGGGTTATAAATAGTGAGTAAAATAAACCTACCTATCTGGGGTTAGATTACTCATTTCCTTCCATTTAACCAGCCGGATTTAATGCTCTCAATTTGCGTCAACTTGCCTGAAAGTTACCAATAAAGAGACAAGACAAAGGCGAGGACCTCGAACCAGCTATCAGCGATGTACCAGAAACCAATAGCCCGAACATTTCCCCTAATTGTGTAACAGAGCAGGCGAATTTATGGTCCCAACTATTAAATGTTCCAGCCGAAGCTCCTTTACTGCTGGTATTTTATGACCAAAGCTCGGTAAAAAAAAAGGCGGGCCCAGGATGTGTGCAAGGACATGGCAACCACGGTTCCTGAAGGTAAGTCGTTCAACCAGCACATTATAAAAAATTCAATTATAAGCTTTTTATAATGGTTGGGGTCTGTCCCTATGTTTTTCTCTCTCTCTCTCTCTGCCTGTAAAAAATAACTTGGTGTTAATCGTATTTTACAAATACATATACACAGTTGTGCTAAAAAACAATTTGGTAAATAAAAGTAAAATACAAATTTAAGAATAAAATCTATACGCATTACATTTAATTATTTCAATTCATATGAATTAAGATTTTTTTTTAATTATACAATTTATTTCAATGTACTTATAATCTTATCTAATTGCTGCTGATTATTTGAATTCATTTAAATTAAGATTTTTTTTAATTATAAAATTGTTTCCAATGTACTTATAATCTTATCTAATTGTTGCGAATTATTTGAGCTGATAATGCGTTGAGCGAAGAAATGATTATTGATTTGCGAAAACAGTTTCAACCGAACCTCCATCGGGATACATTTATAAATTCACGCAGTTCCAATAAAATATACAAATTTTCAAAATGACTAACCCATCTATTGTCAATTTGAACTACTATTGCCTATATTCAATTTTTGTTCGATATAGGGATTTAATTTTGTTTGCTTTTACTCATGATAATTTTCATTCACAATTTAAAAACTGGAGTGATAGTCTGTACATAAGACTTAAAGTCGAAATAATTTATTCGACCTATTCGATTTATTCGACCTCTCGTAATCATATCGCTTAACTTTTATGAACTCTACATTAGTCAAAAGAAGTGCAGCTTAGCAGAAAAGGAAGCATTCTGGGATACATTTTTCATAGCCCTCGAAGAGAACTCGAGACTTACGCAATGCTTCCTGAATTGCAATCCTCCTGACTTACAATTCTACTGTCCAGATCATATGGAAATATTTGAAAATACCATGCGAATTCTGAATAAAGAGAAATGCCAAACAAATCTAGTCCTTCAAATGCCAAGTAAATATATAGGGAGAGTTTGATTTCTAAGATATGTATGTAAGTAAACGCATTTTTTTTGTTACATAGGTTACGCGACAGGAAATCTGGAAAATATTCACAACTTCCAGAGTCTTAGCGTGTACGTGCCAATAGGTTCCTATGATCTGATGGAATGTTTAAAATCGAATTCGAACCTCACCGAACTTGCAAGAACAAGCACAAGATATTACACCATACTGCAGAAATCTAGAAGCGTTGAACACTCAAATGAAATCGAGAACGGATGCCAATGAAAAGGAACCAATTTTAAAAATCAATAACACATCTATTATTAATTTGAACCACTATTGCCTATTTTCAATTTTTAGGGAAATAAAAAGGAATTGTGATCAAGTGAGAAGAGTAATTCCAGACATTGTTCGATATAGGGACTTAATTTTGTTTGCTATTACCGATGATAATATCTATTCGCACTTTAAACACTGGATTAATAGCCTGCACTTACGACTAATTGTCGAGCAATTTGATTCCTGGAGATCTCCCATCATACCAGTCAACTTTTATGAAATCTACATTAGTCAAAAGGATCGCTCTTCAGCTGAAAAGGTAGCATTCTGGGATACATTTTTCATACTTCTCGAAGATAATTCGAGACTTACGCAATGCTTCCTAAACTACAATCCGCCTGATTTACAATTTTACTGTCCAGATCATATGGAAATATTTGAAAATACAATGCGAATTCTAAAAAAAAAGAAAGGCCTAACAACTCTAGTCCTTCAAATGCCAAGTAATTATATCGCCAGTTTATTTTTAACATATTTATGCATGTGAACATTTATCTTTGTTCCATAGGTTACTCGGCAGGAAATCTGGAACATTTTCACAACCTACAGAGTCTCAGCCTGTATGCGGCAATGAGTGCCTATGATCTGATGGAATGTGTAAAATCGAATCCGAATCTTATCGATCTTGCATTCTATAGCACAAATATGTACGGCAATTTGGCGGGTATTACAGCACACTGCAAAAATCTAGAAACATTGACCATTCAAATGAAACCGGAAACGAATGCCAGCGATTACGCACCACTGGCCAAATTGCCGAAACTAAAGACATTGGACATTTTCGGCTGCCCAGAAGAAGGCTCACTTCGGTCACTGTTTAAATCAATGGTGGTGAATCGTTCAACCAATTTACTATCACTTAGAATCCGCGACGCAAAGCTCGGAACGGAAGAAATCAAGGAATTATCAAAGGTATGCTCTATAGACCGATTAATCGAACCATCATCATATATCTTCCGTCAGCGTGGGAACGGAGCGGAAGGAGGACAAAATCCTACGCTTTCACAGCATTGATCTTGTCAAGAGTATGGGTAATATCGGACTAGTCATCCAAAAAGAAATTGATAAAGACATTATAATTAAGTTGAATGAGTGGCATTCTTGTTTCAAAAATGGACTAAGCCCAATACAGCTTGAAAAAGAAAAGCTTAAACAGAGCCTTTCCAAGATTACAAAAATAAACCGTTCTGAGCGGATTGCAAAAATAGCAGCTATTTCTTTGCTGGATTCCTTGCTGTCACAGATTCCCTCAATTGTACATAATATACAACTCTTGATCAAAACCAGAGTGCTAAAGCAGCTTGAAGTGAAGGTAGAGCTCAATATTGAAGATGATCTAAGGCGATTGATGGATCTTAACGAATCGGTTACTTCAGAAGACTTAGAATCGAATATTTCAATCGATTCTGATACCCAAATAATCATTACTCTTGTCCAACTGTCTTACCTTAAGGACATATTGGAAAATTCAAAGTTTGCGAAGATAAAGAATGATATTGCTATAAATAAGTATAAATTCGAGCTCTGTTTTGATATTAGACTTTAGGGAGTGCTCAGTTGCTTCCTAGAGAAACAACTCAAATAAAACTTTTAAATACTAACTAAAGAATTTTGTTTTGTGTTGCGAAATTTCGGTTAACCCGTATGTTTATTCTGATACCTTTAGCAAGGCCATGACAAAGTTCCACATTAAACTGCTGTCGGACAAATGCGTTGTTCTCGTGGAGGCCCCGGGTCACGAGTCGGAGATCTTTCTACCCGAAATGCACCAGGCTGGCATCGTTCTCGAGAACATTATTCGTAGTCGTCGGCCGATTCGAAAACACGAAGTTTGCGAGGAAGCAACCCAGGGTCAAGGTCAGATCATCCAGCGCCCGCAGATTCGGCGGCGAATGACGACGGCGACGGCTGGTCTGGCCCCCTGGGATGCTTTAATCGACGGGGGTCCATTTACGAAAGCGGCGGAAGAAGAATCTAGCTGCCGGCAGTTTTCCCTCAAGCTAATCTCAAACGGCAGCGTGGTGCTCGTAGAGTGCCAACCCTTCGAATCGGAGATATTTCTACCGAAATTTTGCGGCCACTACATCGCGATGAAACGCATAGTCGGCCAAGAAATGGTGAAGGGTTCTTACCTGCGATCCAGTACCCAAATCCTAGCCATCCAACCACCCAAGGCCGACAGTCAACGGCTTCATCCTACACAAAAGCGAAGAAAACCACGAAATCTAAACAAGAAGATGAACTCTGGAGCAGGAGATAAGAGATTAGCTAAATTCTTAAAGTGAAAATCTATATTAAAAACTCTTTAGGGCTCGTAAATATGTTATTTTGTGTGTGCTTAATTTCTATACCAAATTAAATCGATATTACCGCAGAATTTTTATTATTTAGACACTCTTTGTTTAATATTCTTTTCAAAATGATGTCGAATGAGCGGGCCATAATAACCGATTTCACTAAGTTTATTCGAACTAACCGATCTAACCGCTTGATGGCGCCAATAAACCCAAAGCTCTGAACTATCCAATCAGCTGACGCAGCTTTAACTGCCTTCAACAAGGCACATATTGCCCTAGGTCAAATCCAAGTATACCCGGCAAACTGGCTTTCCAGCCAATTGCTGACGAGTACGTATCTAATCTGAGGGAAATAACACAATCTTACTCATAACTAAAAGTTCCGACGTGTCTTATGGGATTTTGAATTCAGTTTCATTTCCAACGCTTCGGAAATGAGTGCCACAAATATCGAACAGCTCCACGATGACTGCCTATACTATATTTTTGAGTTTTTATCCACTGGAAGATCGCATTATTTTCGCCCAAGTGTGCCAAAGATTTCGTCAGATTTTTGTCAATCAGTGCGGTAGTAAATACAGCGAATATAAACTCGATAAAGACAGTTCGCGGATAGATCTGATACAATTTTGCACCTGTCGGGAATTGGTAACGTCCTTGACCATCGATCTGGATCACTTCAATACGGCCAGATGCTTTAGGAACTACGGATGTATAGCTCCTGAAAACTGTTTCGGTATTCTTTGTCAGACTTTGACTGGCATGATTAGATTAGAGCACTTGGTGGTGAAACAGATGTATTTTCTCATCACGCCCATTGTAAAGCCCTTCGATCAAATTTTAAATGCCGTAAGACATTTGCCCAAACTGAAAGGACTGGAAATTAACGCTATAGATGGTAAGAACTTCAAATGTAATTAAATTTGCTTATAACTATTATTTTTTTATTTTTTTACAGACTGCAGCCTGGATCGCCTGAGTCAACTGCGGCACCTTGAAGATCTGCAGATCCTCGTACCGAAAATTCCACTTGCAACTCTTAGTGAAATCCTGCAAATCTAATGGCAATCTAAGCAGCCTTCATCTTGGCTATGCTTGTGTTCAAAAGAATTTGAGGGATATAGTGCCGCACTGTAAAAACCTGGAGGTGCTCAAGTTCGGCATGTCGGCAAATTCGTCGGAATACTTGCCACTGGCCATGCTTCCCAAGCTCAGGGAACTCTCGTACTTCGGAATTCGCAGACGCGGCTCCTTTGAGCCACTTCTTTCGGCTCTGGCGGTCAAATCGCAACTGACACACCTGTCCATCGACGGGGGAAGTCTCACTCTTCAGGAGACCTGCCAGGTGGTTCGTATCCAGAGCCTGAGGCACTTCAAATGTTTTTGCTCAACGACAGAGTGTGTGGAAATGCTGGCCAGTCTCGCCAATCTGGAGGAACTATGCCTCTCGATGTCCTGCCCTCTGGATATTTCCAATTCCCTGCTGCCAATCATTGCAAACTGTACAGAACTAAAACTTCTTCGAATTGCCATGGGTAATGTGAACAGAAAGGTATCTAAGCGATGCCATTAAACTTAGAAAAGCTGGAGCAAAGGAAATCACAGAAGACCTCCCAGCTTTGATAGTAGATAAATAGATCATAAAAACATATTTATCAGAAGGTATTAATAATGGATATATGTGACTAATTAAGTTTATTTTTAAGAGAAGCCATTTTAAATATTTAATTCATATTTATATAACATTCATTAAACGTTACAGTCCTTGCCGAAAAAGATTAGTTAGTTAATAAGATAAAAAGCAAAAATATGTAGCAGGTTTTTAGCTTTTATTATTCAGTAGTTCCAAGGCAGAACTGTCCTTACCTTCAACAAAATGTTACATATAATTTAGTTGTGATGACAAAATGTTATTAAATGGATAAACTTGCTAGAACTAAGTGATTTTCACAAGCATGAGATTATAAAGTTGTTGGCTAAACTTTTCATTTGGAATCTTGAGTTATTAAACATAATACATATTGCTGGGGCTGAGCCTAATTTTCGTGAGATCTAGATTTTGCAGCCATCCTGTTGAGAACACTTTGCCGCTCAAAGAACTTTAAAAGTATGTCGCAAATTTCGCATACTCAAGTGCCAAAGCAAGAACATGATATGAGTATCTCAAAAATAGTTGTGCAAGTTGTTCGCCCTTCTGGGAGAATGATGAAAAATGCACTTTGTAATTCTCGTAGCTCGTCAGTGTGGCACATGCAACGTCGCCCATCCGTCGCCCGGCACTTATAAATGTCACATTAGAGTCTCATTCTCGGGGACGCGGAGAAGGGGACTCCCAGCTCGTTATACTTCCGCCCCCTTAGGCAATGGGCGTGGCTCTGCCTGAATTTGTACTCACAGTTGCTGTTATATGAATTTATATTCCTGTCACATACACATTATTCGTGGGATTCCGTGTTCGGCAAATGGCAACACTGGCCCTTGACAACAAGGAAGATAAAGTGGTTTATTTTGTAGTCCACTTCTATCCAGCGAGCTTATTGTATTCATTATAATTATTTCGAGATGGCAGGATTTTAGAAAATCCAGTATTGCTATCTGAATTTAGGTTTACTTTAATTTCCAATAAAAACATAAAATAAGTCTATTTTTCAAGCCACAAGAACCTGCACTTTAAATTTCCATGTTGAATTCGCGTGAATAATTCAACTGTTGCTTTCGCCCTTTTCAGTAAAAATAACCATATCCCTGCCATCAGTTAAACCCTTTTTGTTTGTTGTCTCCTGACAGAGCATTTAACGAGAGCGAGCCATAAATCTTTTCTGGCCAGCCGTCGCCACCTATAGACTGTGCCAAATAGATTGAAATACATTTTCGCTTTTATGCTTCTGGGTTTTCAGGATTTTTTATTCCCCTTGGACTTCATTGAGAATTAAAGTCTGCTCCGTTGGGGATTTGGCGGCATCAGAAGTCCTTGTCTGGCCGGCAATTTGTCAGCCGGGCGATAATCTGAACGGCAGGCAGGCAGGGTGAGGGGCGAAATGTTCTCCTTAAAGCGTTCTAATGACCCCATTGTAGGGTGTTTGTCAGCCCCAACAACCGGAGCTTTCACTTCCTATATCCGTTGCTCAAGATTGCCCCGGCAAACGTATCCATTCGAATCTCCTTTGTGAACGCTTCAATTCAATTGATTTCCACTAACGAAAGCGATAAAATTCGAGGGCTATACCGCCCCTCACACATCCCATATATAGATTTATATATTGTTTGCCTATGTGTGGCTTGGCCTGTATATATACTTTTCCATTCGCATTGTTGCGCTGAGATTTATCATTGATTGCACTTGTACGGACGCCTCGAGGCCATCAAATTTACACTTGAAGTGTCTCGGGAAAACGGTTTTCCTATTTTGTCACCTCGGAAACCCCCAGTTCCCCGGCACCAACTTCAAACTAGGGCCAGTTCATTGAACCGTGAAGTGTAAATCATTCGGGGCTGCCTTTTAAATTCCATGTTGTGCCCACCGAATTATCAGATGAATGGCATTTTATTGGCGCACATTTTTGGGTTAATCCGATTGCCAACAACAAACAAATCAATTACAGACATTTGATTAATTTTCCGTTATTAAACGGATTATGCAAACATGTTTAATAAATCATGAAATTTAATCAATTGTAAGATATACACAGAAAAAGAACATCGGAATTTTTATATTGGTTTTTAAAATAATTTATTGTAACTAGTTAAAAATTAATTATTCCATTAACCAAAAGTCACGATGAAAATAAAATATATTAAAAATAAATGGACCAAAGAAATTAAATTTTTATTTTAGAGTTAATATTCAACAATATTTCACATAACCAAAAAATAATTAAAATTATTTAGAAAGTCTTTCATTTAAAAATCATTTATTCCAATGTCCAAATATTATTTACCTTCCTTTAAGTTTTAAGAGTTAATTCAGGGATTGCTTCGATCTATACATTCAAGGCACACCCATTTGAGAAAATGACGGGACTGAGCCATTTCTCTGATTCAAATGCAAATTACCTAGAGCTCTCCAGCCTTAAAGTTCTCCACTTGCAGAAGCAGGAGCTGGAGCACCACAATGAAACTGAATGATAACAATTTGGTTAGCATGGCAAAGTCGTTTCCAACCCACCAGCGCTTGTTGGCTCACCGTTGCTCCTTTCGCCGTCTTGCAGCACGCTCGCTTTTGGTAATCTTTTTACCGCATTTTTGTGGCCCACATGGCTGCAGGCTGCAACCGCACCCCCCGCACCGCACACCGACATGCCAATTGTGGCCAAGACGGCGGGACTTTTGGGCGGGCCAGAAAGATGATAAAAAGCGCAGCACCGAATGTTCCTCAAGCACGGAGAACGGTAGGAGAAGTGAGTGTTAACCCATTTGGCAGGCGGTTGTTGTTCTGCGGCTTGTTACATATTTTAGCAGCCAGTGTTTTACGCCGTTCTTACGGGTCCCTCGCAGTCCCACTTGATTGCCGGCAATCATTTCACTTGCACATGGCCTTTATGTCCTTTCAGAGGTTGAAATTGGGTTTATAGTACAAGCAAGACATAAAGAAATATTTTTAAATATTATAAAAAAATATGAACAAAATTTAAAGGTTGAAAAATGATTATTTTGTATTTAATATCTTTATTTTTAACAGTTTAAAGGTTTCGCTTATATTTCATTGAATTTTGCTTAATTAACATCGCACTTTAGGCGAATTCATAAACTTTCAGGCGACTTTACGGCATCGAGGACAATGGCAAACCCTTTGATCTCACCTGCCGACGACAGCCAGTAAGGTACGACATTATCGTTGCTTTTTATGGTTAGGGTTATGAAATGTTTTCAGATGGAGGCAGCTATACATAAATATTCGCACATATTCAAATTGCGGCTGTGAGCCTGGCCGAAGCACCCTTCCTGTGTGTGTGTGTGTGTGTGTAGGTTGGCATCTAATGGTTTTATGCCTTTATGCCAGAAACCAATTTATTTGCCCATCCTCTTCCTGTTCCTTCCTGCTCCACATCCTGATCCTCTGGCGTCTTTCGGTCGAGTGGCCCAGCCCCAGCCTTTAAAGTCGAACCATAAACAAGAGAATAATAGAATTTTAGGTGAAGGCAGCTCGAAACTTTCGACCATCGTGGGTCCAGTAATGTGGGAAGGTATTGCATCTTTTGTTATTACCAAGGTACTGAGAATTATCGCAAAAATGTAATTAGCTAGATTAGATAGGGGAGAAATAGGAAATTTATAAATTGGATAGTTTGTTTCGTTTCAATAAGTTTAACGTTCCAACTTAATGAAATTAAACAAATGTTTACAATATTTCTTCACTATTTAGTATCAAATTTGTATCAATAAGATGAGAACTAAATAAATACTTTCGAAAGTATTGAATTGAAGCATAGAATACTGAATATAAAACATTTTATAATATTTATGATGAAATTAAGAACACACAGTAAATACTTTATAGTAATTTAGGGCCGTATTTATGTCCCCATGTTAAATTTAAAGTAGGCTTCAAACTAAGAATTCGCATACGTAGTCAAGGTTTTATCCGTACTTAAAATTTAGCATGCGGACGAGAAAATGGCTCAAGTATAAATTCATTGCCTAAACGATATATTTTTTGGTGTAGTAAAAGTTACCTTAAAGTTCATCTGTACTTTAAATTTAACATGCGATCGAGAAAACGGCCCTTAGTATTAAATGGAAGGACAAAAACTACCTTAAAGTCGTAAATTATTTAAAAAGAGTCACTCAAGAGGTCAGCTTAGAAAATCGAATGAAATTAGAGAATGCCGAAGCTACTGGTCCAATTTGCTGCAACCATGACTGCAGTTCTGCTCCTGTAATGGGAATGGAAATCAGATCTCGGGCTTACCAGTCGCTAGTGGCTCTGGCTGACCAACTAACAAGTTTCGGATCCGGCTTTTGGACACGACAGGGGGCCGGGGACAGTTCCCATTAATCAAACACCTCAATCAGGGACTACCTGGCCGCACTTTGGCAGTACTCAAAATTCAATTTCGCAACCACGACGGTGATGTAGATGCGGATGCGGCCCGGGATTTTGTGGCCGGAGGGGACGTTGATGACCTCATTAGCTTCAAGTTGCGATGACTTCGTTCCGTTCCGTTCTCCTTCGACCCCGACTTCTCCATTTTCCACTCACTTGCAGTTGCAGTCGCCGAGTGGCAGAATGGAAATCCACTGCAAGCCACACACTTTAGCCTACTTAACGACTTTGTTAGCCATAAATTCCGCTGGCCAACAATAAGGATATTGGATGTCAACGTCGTCTTGTCTTGCCGGCCACATTCCCCACTGTAATTTCCAGTAAAATGAAACGGAATTTCCTCTCCCTTCCCTCCTCCTTCATTCTACATTCCTGCATTCTCCAATTTTCATATTTTCCTCTTATTTCATTTGCATTGTGTGCACGTATTTTATTCACTTCTGCTCGTTGTTTCGCTTTTTATGCCAGGCCAAAGGAGAGCTGGTCAAAGTGAACAAAATTGTTGCTCAAATTGAGGATATAAAAATCCAATTTGAACGCGGACTGCAAGGAAATAATGTTTAATATAACCCACAAATCAGCCTTGCCAATTATTTATTTTTGCATTAATCTATAATAAACATTGCAGCCCCTCATCACACATCGATTAAAGAAACAAAGCCCCAAAAAAAAGGGGCAGTCAAAGGAACCTCAATTTCCAATATAAATCAAAACGTTTACAGCTTCCTGTAGGTCCTGTAGGTCCTGTGTCCCCAATCCACAATCCCCAATCCCATCAGCCTTTACGCACATGTAAATAAACCCAAAAAGCAGGGGAGCATTTTCATTGTTTGTTTATTTTTTTATACCCTTGCAAGGATTTGCAGCAAGTTCGGGTCAGGTCGTAGCTCAATGTATGTATGTAGTTTATCGCCAGGACGGAAGGAAGCAAGACCCGCAGCGGGAAATAAATTCAGACGGCAGCAGGAAATTATTTATATTATTATTTTTTTTATGTGTATTGCTACGCTTTTTTTATCATTTTATTTGATACATTTCTGTTGTTTTTACTTTCTGTTTGCTTGCCAAATATTTAATATGCATTTTAATCAAAATAAAAAAGGAGCCGACTGGAGCTGGCCTCCAACCAGGAGGTGGCAATATTAAAATGTACACAGAGGCCGAGCGAAAACCCAAATATAAATTATAATTTCCGCTGGAGGCCACAGGACACAACATATCCTTCTGTCGGCCACCGCCGGCAATGACATAAAAAAGAATCCCGACAACATCTGCGTGAAGTGCGTTCAATTATTCGACTTTTTTCCGTTGGTCGCTTGTATCCTTGCTGCTGCTCCTCTTGGCCGCCAGCTCACCATCTCCATGGAGCGGATAAACTTTCATCAAGTCAGTGAAAGAAACGAGACAAACAGCACCAGCAGAGCAATTTGTTGTATTCTTTTTTCCCCAATTTCAAGGGAAATGTTATTGCCACTAAAGGAAAGTCGTCTGGACTTTGGACTTTGTACTGCACTTCATTCCATATCCTAAAGCGCTATACAATTGCTACAAATGTTTGGCAGCTAGCAAAAGGGCATTCAATTTCCAGGAAATGTGAGCGACTTTTGGAGTTTTCGTTGTTTTCTTTTGGTGGCAATTCATTTGCATAGAAATCAGTTTTTAATTGGTTATTTTTTGAGGATTTTTATGGTTTTTTTTAAAGTATTTTTACTGTTGTCTATTTTAATGTTGTCTAAAACACTTGGAATTGTTAAAAATAATTTGTTACAATTTCTTTACAATTTTTTTTTTTTAATTTTATACATTATTTTGATTTATTCTCAGTTAGTTAATCTTAATTTTTGAACCTTTTTAACCGTTTTTTATCAGTTTTTAAAATACGGACTTATAAAAATGGAACTTTTTTATGTTGCCTTAATAAAAATAAAATAAATACCTACACTTTAAATTAATTAGTTTTAATAATATTTTTATAGCTCCCAAAATGTGTAGTATTTCTTGTAATTTCCCACGTCTTGTTTTCTTGAAAGCCAAACCAGAAATTTTCCAACATTGTGTGCCCCATTTGATGATTACTGTCCAACAGTCTGCAAGGGATACTTGAGCAAATATTGCTTACCGCACAACCCAGCATAAAAACATAATTTCAGCTTGCCCCTTTCCAAATGCCGACTCTGACCTAAGCGAGCGGAAAGCAGAAAATCGGAAAAACGGAAAAGCGTAAAGGAGCAGGGAGGAGCACCGGAGCCAAGTGGAAAGTGCGCTTCAAATCAGCAAATGGAAATGTATCGAAAGCCCAGAATGGAGGGGGAAATATTCATGATAATGCCAAGGACACAGCTCCACGACGGGAAATGCCATGAAAAACCCAGCGGAAAATTTAAGAAAATTCTTCACGACAGCCTTTTTGTGTCGTGTGTGTGCGTGGCCCAGAAGAAAAAGGATTAAATCAATGTTGTGGAACAAATTGTGTTTTGTGAGCGCCATGAAGGTAATGCAGCCGAGCCGTATTTGATATCCTCGTTTCTTCCACCGATTTTGCCCTGCCGCCAACAAGGCAAACGCATAACGAGGGTATAGCGTTTCCGATTCGGGCCCCCAAAGTGGGTGTGGCCCCGCCCCCGCCCCCGACATGACCACACACGATGTCCCATTTGATTTTGATGGCGTTAAGCTCACACGAGCGTTAATAATCTGAACGCACACGGAACCGGCACAAATGAATCCAAGAAGAATGGGCAAGGACGACTCTCTCATGGAAATTAACTTGTTAGATTTATGAAATCTGAAGGCGGTTTCGCCAGCGATTTATTTAAATAAAGTCGGGTAGAATTAAGATATTTAAAACTAATTTAAACTAAATCTGATATAATAATAAAATTTAAATGTGGGTACGTACAACCAATTTAAAATATTTAAAAAACATTTATGTACTCTTTATTTATTTATTTTGTATTTTTTTTTCACTACGTGAGATTTTATATTCAATTCAAACATTTCTCTTTGTTGTAAACATAGAAATATTAATATGAAATTCTTTTTTTTAAAGACGTAAAATAATTTAAATTAATATGATAAACATCGTAACTACTATTTTATGCCTTGATTCAAATGTTTAAAAATTAATTTGTATCAAATAATACATTTTTCTAATTAATTGAAATAAGTAATTTGTTTGAATTTGTTTTGCAAGCTTAAACTTGTTGGGAAATATAAAAATATTATATTATCTTTAATATATTGGCATGGTTCTTGTGAACAGATTTAAGATATTTAACATTTTATTTTCGTTTAAAACTTTCTAAGCATTGCTGTATCTTTTTCACAATGAAACATTGAAGCTGTGACACACACTCCACTCAGTCTTTATTGCACTCACTTAAAAGTAAACCCTTGCCGGAACGGGCAACGCCCCTATCTAGGCGAGCAGCTCGTCCACCTGGAGAAGGGGGCGTGGCAGTTGTCCCACAGCCCGGGCCAAATCGGCAACCGAGCAGGCATACAGATAGCCCTTCTTCAGGTTACCCTTGGCGTTGCTTTTGTGCAGCCAGCCGAGCCACCCCACCTGCTCCTCGACGGGATCGCAGATGATATAGGACTCGTGGATCTGGGCGAGGGTGGCGTGCGGATTGTTGACACCCAGCAAAGCGATTCCGCGGGTCGGGTTCCCATCGTCGATGAGGACGCGATAGAAGAGCTGGGGCACGGCCACCACCCCGTTGTTGTTGGCATCGGTGGTCAGGTGAAGGCTTTTGCTGCCGGCCACCTTCATTTCGCCATAGGTGCCCGTATACACGCTCGCCGAGATCCCCGAGCTGGCCACATACCGCCTGGTGTGGTCCTCCAGGACGGCCCACTGACCCCCATTGAAGCTCTGCCACTGGGGCGCCACGTTCATGTAGTTGAAGCTGCTCCTCTGCTGGCTGGCATAGATCAGGTCCGCCTTGGCGGCCAGATGACCGCGGGCCAGGAACAACCCGCTCTTGACGTCGATGAGGCCGAGTGGCGCCATCAGTTTCTCCTGGCTCTTGTGCGAATAAATCCTGGCCATGTCAAAGCCCGCGAAATGGCCGGCGGAGCTGAACTTCAGGCGCTTCACGTTTTTCTGAAAGTGCACATTCGCCGGCGTCAGCTGATGGCGGGCGTAGTGGGTGCGCAGGTGATTCGGGTCGTGACACAGCTCCATGGTGGCCACAAATCTGCCATCTCCGGTGTCATAGCCCACGCGATACAGGAACGAGGTGCTGGGACTCGAGGTGACATCGCCATCCCCACAGCGCCTGTCCAAACGCTCCACGGTGTAGGGAATGGAGTGACTGCAGACTAAGTCGCGGAATTTGATTTTCGCCCCCTGCCACTCGAAGGTGGTGTCCTGCACACACTTCACCCGAAGCGACCGGAGTTCCGCATCCAAGGACACGCCATTCGCGGAGGCAAAGGGCTGGCTGCTGCAGTGCAGCTCGATGCTGGCGCCGCGGGGAATCTCCAGGTGTCCATCGGCATTGGGCAGCCAGTAGAGATCCGTGCCGGGGCGAAGGTAGAGGGGCTGCACCTGATCGGGGCGGGGGAGGTCCTTTTGCAGGTCCACGCGGCAGGGGGCTCCTGAAATGGGAAGCAAGTGTTTAGGTGTGGCTAACTTTCATTGGCATACTTTTTGGCGTCAAAATGTAATCATTTATGGTCGATTTAGCAAGTAAACCATGAGCAATACAAACTCATTATTATTTGTGTGAATAAAGGCAATACCAGTTTTGTATCTTTAAATATTTAAATAAAATATAATATTAAATAAAAATATTATGATATTAATAATGTTTTCTAAGTATTGTCATTCATTACGGAATATTTCAGATTTTTTATAATTTTTAAAAGAAACTTTTATAGAAAGAAGAAACTTTTATATATATGAAGGGCTATCTTATCCATAGGCAAATAAAGTTAGATATGTAGTTTATTGGCACACATGTTTCAGAATTTGCTGATACTATTTTGACGAATTTTTCTTTCAAAATAAAATAGTTAAAATTAATTATGGTATCTAACTGCCTCTGGGAGTCGAAAAACCAAGTAAACCATGAGCATATAATACAAGCAATGCAGGTTTTGTAAAATATATACATACCTACCTTAATATAGTTAAAATATTACAATATTAAAAATATTTCTTAATTATTGTCATTCATTACGGAATATTTCGGTTTTTTGATAATTTTTTTGAAGGCAAATAAAGTTAGAAATAAAGTTTATTGACACAGTTGTTTCAGAATTTGCAGATACTATTTTGACGAATTTTTCTCTTAAGATAAAAGTAAATATCAATCTTTCATTCATTTGAAAATGCTTAAGCTCCCTGCCAAAATGCCTTCTACAACTAAATGAAAGCAATATTAGCTCTCTTCAATGCTCGCTCTTTGGATATAAATATTATTATTAACTTGCGCGTCCACTTACCTCGCTCAAATGTCGCTCCATCGATTTGCAGTCCCTCGAGATCTTTAATGATCTGACCCACATCTGGAGTTGAGGTGATCGCCTCACGTGCCCGAATCTCTCTCAGAGTCACGATCCCCAAAATCAGGCCGATTAACAGAAGCTTCATTTTATCGCAACTCGACCGCTGAGGTTGGCTATCTAACCGCCGACTGAATAATTTGCTTTGGTGAACAGGTGTTTTTATATTCACAGCCCGTTCTCTTGACTTCTCTCTTTTTCTCTTGGCAGCGTCAAGCTGTCTGCCCTCTCTTTCCATTCACTAGACAATTTCGTTGATTTTTGTTTTCAACTCTCGGCGAGAATCAAGCGGTGATAATAGTATTGACATTTTCTTGGTTTGTTTTATATTATATGTGTAAAAATGCTTCCGAGTTCTTTGCATACGGATGAGTATACGAATTCAGGTCGAGGTTACTTAATGTTCTTTGTTTCGATTGATAAACTTTCTTTGTGAAGTGTAAATAAAAAGAGATTTATCTCAGGGCTCTTGACCCCGTTCATATTATCCTATTTACAGCATCAATATCATCAATTATTTGTGACATTTAGCTTACCTAACAATCGCAAAACTGATCTTTAAAAAAGTGTTTTACAAAAAAGGTCAGAACTTCACGTTTCATTAACCTAATTAGGTATTATACATTCAAACATTAGTTTTATTGAACATTTTATTTAAATTTGCATTATACAAACAGTCTAACCCTAAGAGTTGTAATCATTGTAATTATTATTACCAGTATTATTATTGTAATTATTGTTGTTATTATACCCGTTATTATTATTGTTGTTATAATTGTTATAGTCATAGTTCGGTCGTGCGGTGGTGTACGTGTTGTAGGGATTATAGTTGTTATAAGTGGGATAAGCGCCATTTGCCCCATAATATTGATTGGGATTAACTCCCGACCCTACAGCTCCACCAATGCCCATCGGTAGGATTACCAAGGGTTCAACAATAATGCTAGTTCCACCCATACCACCAACACCTCCTCCCATCGGAATACCCGGACCCGCCTGGGGCATCATTGGCATCATGGGCATGGGCCCCATGTACTGTTGCTGTCCCATATAGGGTGGATAATACGAACGCCCCGGAGCTGGTACATTCATGGGCATGGGTCCGGGAATCGGCATCGCTCCTGGCATTGGAATCGGTCCGGGCATCGGGGACATGGGAATCTGTCGAACCGATCGATTGTGAAATTGTACGATTGTAGTTTCAGTTTCATTCTCGAGATCTATCATCGTTTGACCATCGTTTGCTGACACATTAAACAGACATAAATAATCAGAATCAGATAAGAAATAATTAATATTCGAATAATGATATAAGAAATGGTAGTTGAATGAGCTCAGGAAGAACCTCCCGTAAAAGGTAAGTTAACATTGTAATAATAGGTGGTATAGTTGGGCAGATAGGGACTGTAGAATGATGTGGGAGCATTCGCTGTAGCGCTGTAGTTCATATACGATGGATAGGACATGCCTGCTGCGAAGTAGAGCTGAGGATTAGGTGGTCCCTGCAAGGCATATAGGTTGTTGGCTTGATATTGAATCGGGAATTGCGGGTTGAGCTGAGATTGAATCGCATATTGCGGTATAGTTTGGCGGGGCTGCTGCATTGGAAACGGACGTGGTGGTGGTGGATAGCCAGGTGGCATTTGAGCTGGCATTCCCACCGGCTGATAGGACATTTGTGGCGTTCGCCGAAAGCGCTGACGAGCTATTAAATACACAGAAACAAAAGGATTCCATCATTAGATGCTCAATGAATAGGTACGTTTTAATTTTGCAGAGATTTTACATTTCTAGCCAGCCAATGTGAGGTATATTAGGTAGTTATTGGTCGATGAGGGATTGGCTGATCTAGCCAGGGGATATCCATATTGACCGTACGGACTTGAGCGCACCCTGGGATAGCAGTTATAATAGCAGGGCGGTGTGGGCGGAACTAATTGTGGCCCATTCCTAGAACGCGCCTGCGGATAGGAGGGTAGTCCCGTTACAGAATTGGGAGTATAGCCAGGATAATTGCAGGAATAAGGGTAAAGTGGGCTGACGGCACAGGGAGGACTTTGTCCCTGATTCGGAAAAGGACTTCCCTTGTGGCGGCTGTTGTGAGCCATCCTGAACAATAACCAAAACATTTGCCTGCCGTTGCCCCGAATGAGTGGCAAAGTTATCGGAATTGCCGAGGTCTGTCAGCAGCTCAATGTCATTATCCCGATAACTAGTCCCATTACGATTCGTGCGAGTGCTGGGTATGATGATGCTACTGCGGGTGTTGGCGATGGTCAGTGTGGTGTCGATGGAGAAATCGCTGGCCAGCTGATCTGAAATGGATCAGTGAAAAGAGCCAGATTTCCGATGTGAATGAGAACGGTGAAATCCAGTGATTAAAGTATATGACACGAACCTGTTTTGCACTCCGCATAAGTTCCACATTGCTCGCCCTCTCGTTGATCTGGACTTTCGCAGGGAACTCTGGATACGATGCATTTTTGACCAGCTATGCAGGCTATATCATCACAGTTAAGACCAAATTCTAAATCGGTAATGGGTAAATGGTATTTCCTTTATCCTGAATCACCCACTTACTCCTGTATCCCCGTGCAATGACTGCCATGGCTAATAAAAGTTGTATTCCGAATATTTTCCTCATTATATAGCAGTGTGGATTAAAAAATGGTGAAATCAACTAAACTGTGTACCGAAAACACAGTCGAATTTATATCATTCCAAAACTCACGCTTGAAAAGCTGCAATAATTGTTATTTGCAAAATTAAATCACTGAATTATAAACATTAAAATAATAATTGAAAGTTAAGGTTCATTAGTCAGAAGCATTTAAAATAAAGTTTATATAATTAAATATTACACCAATCATCAAACGGTCTTTGAACTAAACGAAGTTCAAGGCATAAATAAGAGTTGGTTAATAAACTAATAAATATTTCCAGCCTTGATATTTGATATTACTGATTAATTGAGGCAGAGGTAGATAGTCACAAAACCCATTTTTAAAACCACAACGATCCCAAGTGCTTCAATGATTACTCGACAAATATAAATCAAGACATGCTTGTGGAGTTCTATCTCTTGTGTTTTGTACCTTTTGTTTACCTCACCCAAAAAAGTCCATTATAATCATTAACCAACCGGGCGTATACTTCATACGCTTTGGGACGATTGCGTGGCGATAAGATAAACAAAAGAAACCGCACGAGTAATACAAGGTAATTCCTTGGCGTCGATAAGTAATGTGAAAGTCACTGCCATGGGGACTTCGATTCGGGCCAAGGGAGCGCCTTTTGGGCCACTTGAATAGGAGGAGGAAAATCCACCGGCAGTGGAAAACGTGCCGCACGTGAGCAAATAGCCCAATGGCAGGGTAAATAAATAGCTGTGCGCCGGCCATAAACGATAACGCCGAGCATTTGATAACCTTACTTTTATCAGTATGTCCAACATGCAATAAAATCCGAAAAAGAACAAAAACGAAACGTGATTTCTCACTTTTATGGGCCATAACAACTAAATTTAAACGTGCTTTAAAGCCATATTTTGGACATTCCCTGGCAGGAAAACAACATTGCTATTAGGTAATTTTTTTTTATTGGTTTTAAATTAAGAAATTCGTATTTTTTCTAGCCCTAAATGCCCAGCACTCCATCAACCTGCAGATCATCGATTGGCAGGTCCTTTACCACGGCAGTAAAGTCTTCCACGGTGCAGGCATAAGAATAGCCCCTCTTCAGATCCGCTTTGGTCCAGCTAACCCAACTCAGCTGATCACCGATATCCTCGTATATAATGTACTCCCTTCCGATTTGCTCAAGATCGGCATGAGGATTGTTTACGCCGAGTAAAACAATGCCCTTCCGACTCAGGCGATCGATAACCACACGGTAATACAGCTTGGGCACCGGGATCAAACCATTGTTGTTCTCATCAAAGTCCAAGTATAGCTCTTTTTCATTTCCATCCACATCGGGCAGGGTGGAAACACCCCAGGTACCCGTATAACAATCCGCAGTGATGTTCTCATCGGCCACGAACTTCCTCACACTATCCTCAATCCTTTCCCAGTTGCCACCATTGAAGGTCTGCCACTGGGGAGCCACGTTCACAAAGAAGAAGGAGGCCTGCTGAGCGGCCGCGAAAACAAAGTCGGTTTTGGCCGAGAGATGACCGCGGGCCAGATAAACATTTCCGCTGATATTAAAGTACGGTGAGGCATCCATGCCCAGGATCTGGGTAACGGTGATATTCTGCTGCACCTGAGTGTACAGGGTGTTCACATCCTTGCCGCCGTAGAAGTCGCCGGGAATGAAGGTCGGCCTGGACACGGATCGCTGATACTGGGCACTGCCGGGATACAAAACATGGTGCACATAGCGGGTAACCTCGGTCTCTTCGTTGTGGCACACATCGTAGGTCTGCAGGAAGTCATCGGCCGATGAGGCTGAGAGCTGGAAGCCCACCTCCAGGAGATCAGTGCCTCCATTACAAGAACGACCCGTTCGACGAGCCGTGTAAGTTGGCCACGAGGTGCAGACAAAGTCCTGCAGGTCGTACAAACTGCCCATCGAGAGGAAACTCTGTTGCTGCCAGCAGGTGGAATTCACGAAGGTATAACCAGCGAAGAGTCCAGTAAAAGACTTGATGCAATGGAACTCCAGAGCTTCTCCGTGTTTCAGCTGCACGATGCCCTCGTGATTGGGTTCCAAATATCTGGCGTGACCCAACTCACTTCGGATCACAAATAAAGGAGCTGGATCCTTGAGATCTCCGTTCACTTGAAAGCTGCACAATTCGCTTCCCAAGGACTGGTTGTTCAGGCCGAGAATGCCCGTAGTCTCCAGTTGATCGGTGGGCAGGTCCTTAACCACCTGCAGGAAATCCTCCACAGAGCAGGCATACGAGTAGCCCTTCTGCAGATTCGTTTTATCCCAGTCCAACCAATCCATCTGCGCACCCATATCCTCACAGATCACATAGTTCTCCAAGATCTCAGCGAGCGTAATGTGTGGATTGTTTACCACTACTAGAACGACGCCCTTGCGACTTTCCTGATCGATAATTATGCGATAGAGTATCTTGGCCACGGGTAGCTGTTTGGTTTCCTCATTTAGGTAGAGCGCAGTCTGGACTCCTTGGGAATTGGGCAGAGTGGAGACGTCATAGCTGCCGGCATGCACACTCACATTCAAAGCCCCGTCAGCCACAAATTGCCTTAAACTCGATTCCACGGCCAGCCAATTTCCAATATTGATGCTCCTCCACTGGGGAACTGCATTGATGTAGAAGTGAGTGGCTCTCTGTGCGGAACTGTGGACAAAATCAAGACGGGCGGCCAGTTGTCCCCGGGTCAAGTAGAGATCCTTGGTGCTATCGAAGTACTGGCTGGCATCCAATCCTAGGGCAGAGCTAAATGCCTGCTCCTGATGCGATTGACCGTAGAGAACGTTGACATCCTCACCGGTGTAGAAATCACCTCGCAGATACCCCGGTTGAGCCACTCCCCTTTGGTAGGCCACATTGGCCGGGGTCAGTTCGTAGCGAGCGTATCGCGAGATCTGCTCCTGCTGATCGTAACAGAGCTCCACATGACTGAGAAAACCGGCGGCCACATCGAATCCAATCTGCACCAGATCCGTGCCACCCGGGCAGGATTCCCCGGAACGGAGGGCCACATAGGTGGGCCAACTCTGGCAGACGAATCCTCGAATATTCACCCGCTGTCCTTCGGCCTCGTACAACTGATCACCCAAACAACGAGCTGTTACTGCGGTATACCTGTTGAAGGGCGATACCAGAGCTCCAGTGCAGTGCAGATCGATGGATGAGCCTTCTTCGACCGTGTAAATACCACTTTCATCGGGCAGCAGCCAGCTGAGCGCTCCTTGTGGCGTTAGCAATGGAGCGGGGTCCTTGAGATCGCCATTAATGCTAAACTGGCAGGGATTTACAATGGGTGAGGACGTGGTCACGGGAGGATTTGAAGTAGTGGGAGCCGCCGAAGATGAAGAAGAGGGTTCCACAGTGGGTGTGGCAGTAGAAGAACTAGAACTTGGTTCTTCGGTGGTAGAAGAAACCGTAGAAGAGCTTGGTTCTTCGGTGGTAGAAGAAACAGTAGAAGAGCTTGGTTCTTCGGTGGTAGAAGAAACAGTAGAAGAGCTTGGTTCTTCGGTGGTGGAAGAATCAGTAGAAGAGCTTGGTTCTTCGGTGGTGGAAGAATCAGTAGAAGAGCTTGGTTCTTCAGTGGTGGAAGAAGCAGTGGTGGAACTAGAAGTAGTTGAGGGTTCAGTGGTTGATGTCGGCTCCTCAGTAGTTGTAGAACTTTCAGGAGTACTCGAAGGTTCCACCGTTGTCACCTCGTCCAAACCAAGAACGCCACTTGTGTACAGGTCCTCCAGTGGCAAGTCCTTGACCACCTCGATAAAGTCCTCCACAGTGCAGGCGTACGAATAACCCTCGTGCAGATCCTCCTTGGACCAAGTTAGCCAGCTTAGCTGATGGCCAATATCCTTGCACACGATGTAGTCCTTGAGGATTTGTTCCAACGTCAAGTAGGGATTGTTAATGCCAATAATCACGATCCCCTCGCGAGTCAACCGATCGATGACCACGCGATAGTATATCTTGGGCACCGGAATCAACCCATTGTTGTTCTCATCAAAGTCGAGATAAAGCTCCTTCTCCACTCCATCCACATCGGGCAGGGTGGAAACACCCCAGGTGCCCGTATAACAATCGGTGGTAAGATTGCGATCGGCCACGAACTTTCCGAACACTCGTCTCCACCTTCTCCCAGTTGCCGCCGTTAAAGGTCTGCCACTGGGGGGCCACATTGATGAACAGGAAGGTCGAGTGCTGGGCGGCCCCAAAGATCTGATCCGTTTTGGCTATCATATGTCCGCGGGCCAGGATGCGATCATCGCTGTAATTGAAATACGGCGAGGCATCCAGTCCGAGTATATTGCTAATTGTGATGTTCTGCTGCACCTGCGTGTACTTCGTATTCACATCCCTTCCCCCATAGAAATCGAGTTCAATGAAGCTCGGTCGCGCCACTCCATGCTGATAGTCGTAGCTCGCGGGGTAGAGCACATGGTGAACATATCGCGTGGCCTCCGCCTCGGCATCGTGACACAGTTCGTAGGACTGCAGGAAGCCGCCGTCCTCCACCTCGAAACCCACCTGGACGAGATCTGTGCCGCCATTGCAGTCCTTGCCGGTTCTAAGGGCCGTAAATATGGGCCATGCGGTGCAGGAAAAGTTGGCAAACGGATAGATGAGATCGTCGACCAGGAAGTACTTGTTCTGCAGACACGTGGCCGTCACCTGCGAACGATTCGCGAAGGGCGCCGCAAAATCCCACACCCGGGCAGAAGATATCCAAGAGCTCGCCATTTACCAAACGCACTGTGTCCGTGGGATCGGGTACTATTATCTCATACGAATCGTGTCGCGAAAACAGAGGAGCGGGGTCGTTCAAGTCACCGTTGACCTTAAATTCACAATCACCGCGCACTATCACACCCTCATCGGCTTCGGCCAGGTTTCCGGCAGGATTCTTGGCAATCGTCCCGATACCTTTTCCACTCCGCTGGCCGCCAGCAGCGCCAGGATTAAAATCGAGCAGCGATTGCTCCACATCGCGACGTTTCAGTGCACGTAATGCCAAATTTCGGACAGGCGTAGTGCCCTCTTATATGGCCAACTTATCGCTTAGATTACGTATTTTATGGCCAGCGATTGTAAATATGGCCGTAAATATCGCAAAGTGGAGAACCGACACACAAACGCAATCAATGCTTAGCTGACAAAAACGTCAACCACTTCACGAAAGCCACTTCAAATTCACCTGATCGCATCTAAAATAATCTATATTCATTAATTCACCCACGTAATTAGGATTGTGAAGTTCGGTACAAAAATATCCAATCTTTGCTGCGGAATGTTTAGTGAGGAACTTTATCATAAAACTTTTTGGCTACCATGATGTTATCTTAGTACTTTTTTCGGGGAAAAATAGTAAGTTTCTAAACAATCTACTGCCTTATCGTCCGCCATTCATTAGACTATAATAAGCCATAATCTCTTTACCATAAAGTTAATTGCAAACAGTTTTCAATGGGAAGTTGTATTTAAATTATTATTAGCTCATAATAAATTAATTGAATTTGCGATTAATTGACAAATCTCATAATACACTAAAAAGCTTTGAAAGTGAATTTATGATAATATATATGGAAAAAATTAATAGGGGAAAATTATGACAAGACAATTGATTTAGTCATATTTTGCTGAAATATGCTATAACTATTAAGAAAACCCCAGAAATAATAATGCCTGGGGATTTTTAATTGATTGATTGATGTGTCACATATATTCCAAATTAATTAAGTTATTTTGGCCAAAGCAACATTTGTTATTGGAAGCCAATATTTGTGGAAAGAGTCAGAGCCGCCGCCCCGAATAAAATGCACTCAATCAACAACAACGACAGGCCAAGACTGGCAACAGTCATATTGACCAAATCAAATAAATGTTGGGTCAGACTCACAACATATCCATATATATAGACATGGCCACTGACTAATTTGCAGCACTGTTCGTGCGTGCGAATTTCGGCAATTGAATGATGCTCCCTCTCGTCGGCATTCCTTTTGGCCATTGAATGTCTGTGTATTCTCGGGAAACGAACAAAAAGCTGCATGTAAAACAAATCATTAGGTAATTGAATTTGGTTAGGAAAAATACAATTTATTCGCATTCGCAGCTGACAGCTGCTACGCACAGAAGGCCTGTCACTGAAATGCAATATATGTGTAGGCAAATGTCGGTCGAATTGAATGGAAATGTTGCCATCAAATTATGTACTACAGAAGAATTAAACAAAGCAAAAAAGAGATGAAATTATTTCTTACTTTCTTAAAGGAATGTGGTGTACATTTTCCAAAGCAACCTTAAAATCTGCCCGCAAATTTAACGATGCTATTTATACGATTCCATTCGGCATACGCACAATGACAATGTCGTGTAATTGTCATAATTTCAAATATGCAAATTTGCAGGCCCTTTTTTTCTGCCTCGGACATGCCAACAAGAGACTCGCATTAATCAATTACAATACTGTGGGCTAGGTGCTAGTTTGGCGCATGAACGTGACAATTCGGGCATAAATCCTGATTTTCAATAATTTATGGCAACTAATGGAAAACACATGGCGTATGCGCAATGTTAGATTCGCTCACCTTGCAGCCCAGCGAAATTGCAATTAAAGAGATGACTGGTTTGGGGGACGAGATGCTGGCATCTGGCAAATGTTAATTATAATTTTCCATTTACACTTCTTTTCAAATCCCCTCGCCCGGAGTGCTCAGCTCAATTAAAAGTGCATTAAGCCACGCTCAGACAGACACAAGGTTAAGGCACCCAGCCAAGCTAGCAGATTGCTCTCGAAAGGATTTTTATTCGCCTGATTGCAGTTACTTAATGAAAGTGCATAATTCGACAGGGTCAGTGCAGTCAAGGCTGATGATGCTTAGGGCAAAGGTTCACTGAGATGCCATTGGAGGAGGAGAAATGATTGATTTTTGAGCACGAGAAGCATTATTTTAACAGTTAGATACAGATATTCATAGATACAACTGTAGGTATATTTTCAGAGGGCCATGATAATAATGATTTTACTGGAATAGTGAATAAAAATATGTATGTCAATAAACTAATAATTTAATAATTATTCGTAATTTAAATATTTACTGAATATTTAGAAATAATTCTCAATTACTATTGGACACACAAACTGTAAAAAAAATTGGCTGTGATGTCAGACTTATATTTTAATCGCGATTTTAGTTACCTTATAAGACTGTAAAAATCGAAAAATGGCCTGACATTGTTAAAAGTTAACTCAAACATTTTTTGTATTAAAAAAGTTTTCTTAAGAACCACCGAAGAAAAGATATATCAAGTGAAATGTTCTTAAGTTGCGCCAGATTACTCGTAAACCTGCGGATCAAAATATTTGAAAATTGGAATTCTTATCTATTAGGTTCCTATCTACCAATCCTAATATATTTTGCAATATCGCCTGGTGCAGTTTTCTCAGGCTTGTTCAGCTATGCCTTTTGTATCCGCCTTCTGAAATTCACATTCGATAGCTAAGACATCAATTTCTCCTCCACGAAAAAAACCCTATCAACTCTTTAAGCACAAGCTGTTGGTAAACTGGAAAAAATGCGTGTTTTGCGCCACCTCAATTTCCTTTTTTTCCACTGTTTTTGCTTTTTGAAACGGAAAAGTTTCTTGTATGGAATTTTGCAGAACACGCATACGCCGTGTGGCCCAAAGCCGATGCGGCATTGAATAAATGAAGACGAGTGCAGGCGACGGCAATGGAGCTGGTCAAAACGAAGCTGCCACTGGCAATGGCGGATAGTGGATGGGGGATAACCACCCCCCACCCCCATTCCCATCCGCAGCAACAAGAACAACACAAACAACCAGGCGGCTCTCAAGTGCAGAACGCCAAACAAACGCCGCCAACTGCAAAAGACAGCGACCAGCGAAAAAAGCGCAACCAAGGCATTTTTTAAGCGTTTTTCTCCGTTCGTTTTTTTGTTTTTTTTTTTGGTTTTGTGTTCCTTGTTTCTGGGCCATATTTAAATGGATATGCCTGAGATTTTTTGTTCACTGCGGTTTTGCCCGCCGCTGAACGCAAGGAAAGTTTCGCAGCTTTCGCAGCCGTCCTTTAACCGAAACATTTTAATTTAAATGTTGAAACGTGACAATGGCGCCGTTCCTGAGTCTGAGGATATGAGGTTGTCTCATGTGTCGCCTTGTCAGTCAAATTTTAACATATACCCTATGAGCAACCAGGAAGGGAAGTCCACAGACTTCAAGTCTGGCTGGCCTAAAAGTTATTTTATGCTAAGTAAGAGAGTCGTTGCCTTTCTATGCAAATCATGAAAGTTGCTGCAAAAAGTATATTTAATTAATTGCAACTTTTATGGTAATTTTATAGAAGAGTGGTTTAAAACTGTATTTAAAATAAATATTTAATAAACGAAATTTACACACTTTATTTTCATAAAAATTATGTAAGTTTGACTTATTATCTGGTATAAAATTAATAGAAGATAAAATAAATAAAATATGTGGAATATATTTACTTTTTATTGAGCGTATTCTAAAGGATTCCTTTGGCCGTTCACTTGCCCGAATAACTGGGAACCCGAAAGGGATTTAATTTCACCGACTGGCTGCAGGGTATTCAGGCCAGCAGGGCCCCTTTGGAGTACATTTTCGAGCCCCATGGTCAAAACCCGCGATGTTGTCGCTGCTGTTGTTGTTGTCCAAGTGGATTACCAGCAATATCCAAAGGGGTCCTTGCGTCCAGCGTTCAGTTGACAAACGCGATGGGAAAAAAGCAGAAAGGCTGTTAAATTATGCCCGCTTAAAAAGAGTTGAATGACGTGGGTATATGGAGATGGTATGTACGATACAGGGGATGGACACATATGGGAGGGGGGGGATGGAGATACAACGACGAGCCTGTGGTTACCACAGCTCAAGTGCCAATTAATAAGTTTGCCTTTGGAATGAATGAATGGCAACCCTTCCGGGCGGCCCTCGTCAACTCGTCTGATTGCCGCTGAAGAGTTTCGGAGTTTCGGATTCGGGATGGTCAGCCCTGTGTGTGTATGTGCATGAATTATTCAAAGAAAAGGATATTAAAAGCACACAGATCCGCACAACTACATACATACATACATGCATGTAGTACACATGCACTCGCGCTGTATCCTTTTTATGGGCCCAACCCACTTGATTCTGGAGCGGACGAGGATGCGCCTGAGTAATTGGAAGTTTTTACTGCTGCCTCGTTTGCTTCAATTTCGCGTTCTGACTCTGACTCGGCTTTTTTTTCCCCCCCGGACGGGCATTCCTCGCCGTTGATGGAGCAAATTTTAATGAATAATGTGCGGACACACGCGTTGGTATAAAATATTTACGGCCCCTTCATCGGCACTTTAGGACAGCGCGTCTCTCAAGGGAATATTTCGGGTGACTCAGTGGAGAGAATATCACTTGAGGAATTACGAAAATTATACTTCATTTTAATTTAATTAAAAATGCAGTAAACATAAATAATGTTCTGGTGATTGATCGGTTACTTTGAAGTTTATATTTAAATACAATTACAAATTAAATACATTTTAAAACTACATTGAAATATATTTCAAAATGTTTTTAAGAATAAATTAATTAATATTTTATTTTTATGATAGGTAACTAAGAAAATCCTACTTGTAATTTACTATTAGAAAACTTATTTAATTTGTTTTCGCTTACTAAAAGTTGATTATTTTATTCAAACTCTTAATTTTTCCTTACAGTTTCTTAACTATTTGAAAAGACCGACCATCCCCCATTCGAACTCTATAAATTATCCATTGTCTTTTCCCCCATAATGCATTTCATTAAGAGTCCTTTCTTGGTAATTCAATTTATTGAGAATCCGCGCTCATTTTCATTCAGTCTTCTGGAGGACACAGCCTCCTTTGTTTCCATTCGCTCGATAAGGGTTCTTGAGAGTTTTCATTCCTCGTTTTCATATTTCAATTAGCATATCGGTGGGGAAGTGCACGTTGGATATATATAATGCCCCAAAAATAATAATAAATAATATGCTCGAGACTCGCTGAATAAAATGAGAACAAAGTAGCAGTAATATCAGTGTTTTCTCGAGCGCATTGTTGCCATTGTTTCGTTGACTGTTGTCTGTTTTTCTTTCACTTCAGCTGAGCTTGTTTCACTTTCCGGCTCTGCCTGTGGGATTCTGGGTTCTGGTTCTGGGTTCTGTTCTCTCGATTCTGGAGTCTGTTCCTGGACCGGGTTGCCGCACTTCTGGCCAGGGCAACATTGTCTGTCTGTTGATTTTCAGTTGGCCATGTTCCACTGCACTTGCACTTGTTGTTCGCCGGCAAATTGTTGTTTCTGCTGCAGTTGCTATCTGCTTTTTCAGCTCACCCTCCAGCGTTTAATTCAATGTAAACGTGCTAAAGACCGTTCTGGCCTGGGAAACAACAAATGTTTAAATTGTAGCAAACAAGGAGCGATAGTGTTGCAGCCCTTTGTTCGCCGAGCTGGAGTGGAAACAATGCAACAGTCACAGGCATCATCGGTTGCAATGTCATTATTATCGTGTGTTTTCACATCCATATTGCATGCATCATGGTTCGTCAAAGTGTACGATTTTCCATCGACCCGAATAGGGGATGCTTTTTCGAAGCATTATTCGAATATCAATTTGATCTATGAGTATTATAAATAAATTAATTTAATGTAATGTAATTTCTTAACATTTTTGAGATAAATTTACATATTTTGGAAAAGATATATTATTAATGATAACAAAATTAATTAAAAATGGATGATAGGATGATATTTAATCATCCCTTACATTTTTTTTCTTACATCTTGATATATTACAAATTTCTTTTTAATTTGCAAACTATTTTCTCACTTATAACATCCCTAAATAATGGTAGTTACATTGAAATGTCCCTAATAACTTTGGTTTGTTTATAGTTTCACATAATCTCGACTAATGCATACCCATCTCCATTATTTTACCCAGATCCAATCTTTTCTGACTTATTTGTCTAAGCGTGTATGTAAGTAGTGTTAACTAATATTAGTTTTCCGACTTTTCCTGGCTTTACCTTTTCATCTTTGGCTTAGCCCACAATTAACTTACATATTCCCTGGCTTAGCCTTGAACTTGTATCGCTTTAGTTATTCTTACCCATTAATTATTTATGAGTTTTTGTGGCTAACACATATGCCAGGGGCAACGATAAGAATTTTCCCCATAAATTATGTTGCTGCCAAAACACGAAAGGTCACTCAATGATAGAGGCCAAACTTTTGGTTAAATATTATGGTTGGATGGCCAAAAGTTTTAGGGTTGAGCGGTTCCTAACTCCATTCAGCCCAAAGGTGCATATGAATTTCTGATAAATTTTGGGCTTTATGCACAACAAAAGGGTCTTAAAAATCTGAAATAATTTTGCCTGATTATTGAGTAAGTGTCAAACGCAATTTCAAAATTAATGGGAAATCATTTTTCACAACCCGCTTATTAAACCAGCGATTCTTCATGCTGGCGGTTCGTTATTTACTCGATGTCTAGTCAAAAGAAAAATATGCCAAACAAGCAAACTCAAAGAGAACATTCTGTTGGGTTGAAAAAGTTTTGGCCAAGAACAACATCGTTAAATCAATATTAAATGAGTAAAGTTTTAAATTTAAATTTCATCAACCTTGAAGTTAACTAAATGATCACAACTCATATGCGGCGAGGGAAAGGAAACGGAGGGGGACTTTCTTGCAACTTGGCTAAAGTTCAGCGTGTGCCGGGGCTTCGCAACTAAATTAAGTTGGCCTGGCCCAAGTGTGTACTTGACAAAAAAGTTTCGCACTGCACTACATGCTTGTCCTGCGTAATTCAAGATATTAATTAGGGGTCAAGTCGTATAAAACACAAGCACTAAAGGTCATAAAGTTTTTTGGTGAAGCACTAAAATAAGAGCAGAGAAACAAACTGTAAAACTTAAATTTTCAATTTTTAAAATAATATATTAAAAACAAGGTGAGTACCTCGAATATTAGATATCCGTTACTCAGCTAATGGAAGTGCGAGAGAGAAACAAAGCGACTGCTTGCACTGCTTGCCAGGGCTGCCATTTCTAGCCTTTTTCATTACAGATCCATTAATAATTTTATAGATCTAGCCAAAAAAGCTCCATCAAACTCTTATTTTCCGGAAATTTGTCCCTATATCAAGTGTCTGTATTTAAAAAAATATTGAATTTTGTTGTTTTTGCGTTTTATTCAACATCTGTCCTTTTTTGGTTGGCAGCAAGCAGTGCTTGCATTTTATAATATACACATAACTTTTCAAAGAATAGTCCTGTCTTAAAATTTTCTTCTACATTTAGATAGGTAAAGCAACATCTTCTCATTCTGATAAAAAATTTTAACATGTTAAAAAAAAATCCCAAAATATAATTTTCATTCAATAAAATCCATATTTTTATGTATCTTTAATATCCCCATGTAACTGGTAACGCCGTCCATACCATATGAACCCAGCTGACACCCCGAACGACATTATTTTCACAACAGACTATCAATTACTTTAAGAAAATAATTAAAGCTTCGTGACATTTTTCCGATTTTCGCCAGCCTCACACGTCTTGGGCGGGTTCAATAACAAGCCGGCGGCTCAATTACAGGCCAAGCCGAAAAAAGGCCGACCAGACCAGGCCAGGCCGTTGACGTTGGCTGAGAACAAGAGCAAGTAAGCCAGCAGCGGCAACTGATCAATTATTCAAACAGCATCGAACTGGGTCATGTCGAACAGCTTGGAGCTGAAGGAGCCACCCCAGAAAAGTGCCCAGGGACATGTTGGGGTCTCAAGGAATGAAATTCTGCTGATTGAATTGAATTTGGCCAAGGTCGGAATGATTTCGGGATTTCGTATTCCACTGTAATTAAATTTTCTGCCAAATCCTTGCCGGGAAATATTCGCACGGTCCGGGCCAAACAATTAAGAAGCCGAGTCCTGTCCGCCGAGACAGACTGGACAGGCGAATAAATGGAGCGGACTGCCTCAATGGCAAATTAAATAACGCGCCTAAAGTTTGTACAATTGATGCGATTTCACGCAACACAGAACCCGAGGGGTTGGACCGACCTCTCAAAAATAAAGCGTAAAGAAGGAAAATAGAAAATTCTCTAAAAAGAGGGAAAAAACTCAGTGCCACGACACGATAACATTGAATGAAAACTGAAAGAGAAGCTCGCAATGCCCAAAAAAAAACAAAATATAAAGAAAAGCGAAATTGAACGCGGGAAAAAGAGCCAAAGCCGTGTGTACGAAAATATTTGGTAAACGGTGAAATTAAATGAACCGAAACTGCAAAAGAAAATAATCCGAAATAGACAAACCCGTGAAAAATCAGAGACGAAATGAAAAATACATGGATACTCGTTGATGACCAGAGAAAAATTGATAAAATCGATTTCAGCTAAAGATACTGAAATAAATCCCAGACAAGCAGATCAACTTTAATTGAATTTAATTTAAAAATTATCAAAT
Source organism: Drosophila prostipennis (assembly GCA_037075205.1). Taxonomy (NCBI): domain Eukaryota; kingdom Metazoa; phylum Arthropoda; class Insecta; order Diptera; family Drosophilidae; genus Drosophila; species Drosophila prostipennis. The sequence continues at coordinate 730,157 of JBAMCJ010005095.1, read as the reverse complement.
CAAACTAAGTCAGGCTAAAAATCAGTAAAAATGTGTTTTAGACTTTTATAATGAAGTTAATATAAATATTTTAAAATATTTTATAAATACGCAAAATTTTATTTCCCCCTTCATTTTAGTGAATAATTTCTAAACAAATATATTTGCTTTAAATCGCCTAAAAAAGTGCAGCATTCTTTGGGGCGCAGTCGACAAATTTAATTTGTTTTCCCATAGAGAAGCCAAAAAAACGAAAGCCTTGTGCGGAATATAATAGGAAGGCAAATAAAAAGAGAGTGGAAAAAAGGCCTCGAGAGGTGGGAACGTTGATGCGTTAAATTTAAACAAATAAACAGCAGCGGCAGACCCAAATAAAAATAAAAATCGTTTGCAGGCATTGCCCAAATTGACAAACACGAAAACCTGAGCCGCTCCAAATGTGTGTGCCCATAGAAGGTATATACACACAAGTGAGTGTATATATAGAGCAGAACATAAAACGCGAAATGTGTGCTTCTGGGTCAAAGACACGGGCGGCTAAGCAAACAAACCGACTCACAGACAGATGTAATGGAACAGCCTAGACAAGGACTTGCATAATTTAAATGTAGATGTGCGCTTTGGTTAGCGCCTGGAGATGTGCCGCACCCACGCTTTTGCACTGAGAAAAAATTACTAAAAAATTATACAATTTTTTAACCAATTAAAAATACAAAAGAAAAAAATTCGGTCTAAAAAAAGTCTAATAAAAAATAGTAATAAACTTTTTATTATATTTTTTAAGGTTTATATTTGTAAAAGGTGTAAGTTTTTGTTGTAATAAAAAATATTTCCAAATAAATGTATAAGATAAATTATTTCTGATTTTAGAAATATTTTTTTTATTTCTAGAGAATTTTTTAATTTTTAATCAAAAAGGAACTTTCTGAAAATTTAAATTTGTATAATATTTTTAAAGTTATTTTCCTAAAACTTACATTTTTATAATATTTTTTAAGGTATTTATTTGTGAAAGGTGGAATTTGTTGATGTAATAAAAAAATAGTTCCCAAATAAATGTATCAAAAAAGTTATTTCTGATCTTACAAATATTTTTTTCACTCCTAGAGAATTTTCTAAAAGTTTCCTTTGATATTGTTTTGATTTTCCAAGTGTTGACATCAACGCTAGTTGGCGAAAGGAAACAGCCACTCAAATGGTTGTTGCGGCCACCAGCTGCTAGATCCTTGTGCTTAGAGCTTAGAGCTCTATATCCTTATCTCTCTCTGTCTGCGTGTTGATAATGAGCCATTCCGCCAGTATGTGTGGGTAAGTGGGCGGATACTTATCACATATGTGTTTTCTGTGTGGGCCACAAGAATTTATAGCCTACTTTATGGCTTACTAATGAACTTTCAACTCTACGCTTGCCGTTCTAAGCTTTCCCGGGATGCTCGGTTGGTATATGTATATGTATATGTGTATACGTATAAGCATATCTGGTTAACCCACTAATGGATTTCATATACTCCCCCAACGGACGACCTTGAGCACTTTAAAGTTTAGGGGTGAATCGATTGGGAAAACAATTTGTAGGCTGGCAGGAAAGACGTTTATCTATCGCAGCAAGCGGAACACATTTCAATGGCGTCTTTTTGCTCTCATTTTTCGTAACTTTTTCAGTTGTCCAGCCTCCATAAATCGCTCAAACATGGCAAGCAAAGTAAAACAAATTGAAAGGGGACCAGGGACCAGGGGTCAAAAAAAAAACAGTAAACAAAACAAAAAACGAGAGAAATGGAAATGAAAAGCTCACAAAATGGAGTCGTAAAGCAAATGGAGCGGACACACATACACAGACGCTTGCTTTCCGTTAGCCCTTGCATGCATATGCACGCATATTTATGATGCACCCGCCACGCCCACTGGAGGGGCGGACACCCCATGGGAATCAGCAGATTTCATCGCACAAGTGAGCCGAACAAACTTGAATTTTATTTTGGCCAGCCAAAATTGTGAAATTCAGCGATCCAAATCGTCGATTTTGTATTACATAGTTTACAAATCACAGCAATATTCGCAGACGTCCGATGTTATTGTTCTGATTTGGAACGGGTTTTGAATGTAATTACAGATATCGTATAAACCGTATAAATGCGGAATAAAAATACCGATAGTTGATTTGTTTGTTCAATTTTTTTAAAATAAAAACTATTTCTACAAATCGTAAAAAAAGATAATATCCTAAGTTATAGGCGTACTTTTAAAAACAAACGAAATTTGTATTATTATTTCCGATTTTTGTACTTATAATATTTCTTGAAAATCTATGGCGGTTATCCGATTGTTAAAAACTTTAATATCGTAGTTCTAAAATTTAAAAGAAAATTTGAAATTTTTTCCTTTTCATCGTTTCAATCTTTTGAATAAAATTATAATACCCTTTCTATTGACTTTTCTTAATTTTTCTAAGTTGTTTGTACAACATTTAAATTACTCATACGACGCGTATGCCTTCTATTATACACGAAATTTAATGGAAGGAATATCAGAATGTCCGAATGTCCCAAATTATATTAAACATAAATGAAAATTGATCAACTTCCCATCTGCAATTATATTCACATCAAAGTTGACAGTCCTCAAAGCTTAAGAAAATACCAGGCTCGTGCGCTGCCTAACAGAAAATGATTACATTTAATTAACAAATATTAAAAAAAAGAAAACAGCAATGCAGCAAGGCAAAAAATAAATTAATTGAAGCTTGTCAAAGTTGAAGAGCCGGGGCGCAGATGAAATTGTCGACTCATTAAAAGGCAATTTCTCTCCATTAAACGAGGGCAGGACGCACACAGGAGTGAGTCCTTGCACAGGAGCAAGGAGGAGGACCAAAGACATCAGGAATCGAGAATCGAAACAAAACGAAACGAAAGGCAAACAAGCAAAAGACAAACACTCATGGCTTCTGTTTCACTTTGGCCTGCTGCTTTCTGCTCTTAGACCGAAAAATCGATAGCGGCAAAATTTTTATTTATAGTCCCCGGGAACCCCGTTTCAATTTTTTTTTTCTTGTATTTTTTGTGTTTGGCCCACAGGCAAGTTCTGGCCAAGGGGCAAGCATTTGCCATTTCTGTTTGGACTTGAGTTTGCCTCCGGTCGGATTTTTCATTTGACTTGGCTTGCAGTTCAAAGGCTCGGCGACTGCTCCTGATTCTGATTCTAATGCCTATACCATATACCCCTATACCCTATACCCTATATCGATTCGAGGTCACCGCCACCGCCTTGTCCTGTCAAGTGCCACTTAGAGCCATGTGTGTGCGTGAGCGTGTGCGCCTGTCAGAGGTCCTTTCAATGGGGTATTTTCTCCACTTTCTTTTTTTTTAGCACAAGTGAGGCAAGAAAAATCGAGCATTAAGTCGATAACTGGGCGATTAGTTAAGTTTTTATGTCGGTAGGCTGAAAGTTTTGATGGCAGGACCGCCTCCTGTCAATATTCATTTATTACTTGTCGAAGCAAAGAAACACAAAACAAAACAGGGCGGGTAAAACTGTTGGTCGAAAAACGGAAAGGAACCCCGAGTGGCTCACTAAAATTGAAGGAATTTCAGTGCTAAAACGATTTAAAAGGGCCAACGAAAAATAGTATCGGGGAAATCAATCACTAAAACATCACGAGCATTCCGTTTCCTCCAGCAGCCACAAATAAATGTAGCAAAAAGCATAAAACTTGGCACTGAGCCGAATTTATACGCTTTACAAATCAAGCCAGCATGAGGCAATGAAAAATAAATAAATTTCCCTCCCTGGGCGGTCCCTCAAAGAGCTCCGCACTATTCCACTCGGGATGGTCCATATTTGGTTGGCCAACATGTAATACACTCAATTAGGCCAATTCCGTGCACCATATTTATGACCTCAAATATTTTTATGCCAGCAAAAAAAATCGCCAAGGGAGCTGACCGCCATAAACTAAAGGGGAGCATTCTTGCAACATTCGAGGGGCCATAAAAATCGAAGCCATATAAATGAGCCCGCAGGGCGGATGTGGAAAGAAACCAAAGAAACCAAGGAAACTACATATAACTTTGGATGGACAAATTCTGACTCCCGCTGCACTCTTGGACAAACTGATTAATTGCCACTTGACGAGATGGAGGAGGAAAACCAGGACACCCTCAAGTCCTGATTCCCCTAATTCCGCAATTCCAATTCCCACGGTCCAGTTGTTGTCGACCTTTTCCCCTCGGCCGCATTCCACTCCCTATTTTTTCTATGCAAATTACAATTTTGTCGACGGACCGCGCTTTCTGGTGGCTTTCTGCTGGCAGCGACAAAAGTTGAAATAAATTTAATTATTTGTTGGACCCGCAATGCGGTAGCTTTTGGCCAGCACCATAGATTGGCATTCATTTTGTTGTCCCTTTCTTTTTTTTTGGTGTCTTTTGGTGATTCTCGGTGGCTGTTGAGACTTGGATAAGCCGAGCTTAAGCTGAAAATGATGATAAATTAAAAAAAGAGACATTTATTTAAGAACATAAGCCTTGGGTATTTTTTCAGCTTTTTTATGGTGAGATAAGTATCAAAAGAAGCTGTTTTAGCCAGCTAATATCATTTTATAATTTAAAACATTAAACAATTTTATTCAATTCAATTTCCACTTATTTTATTATCTATTAAATGTTTATATAAAATATAAACAATATATATTTTAAATATATTTGGTCATATTACTTATATATTAATCATTTTTAATATACTAATTTACTAGTAAATAATTTTTATTTAGTTTATAATATAATTTTAAAAGTCTTAGTTTCAGGAAGACCTAACCCATTCAGACACACGTGTGCAGATTGAATTCCGAAAACCCTTTAAATGCCACTGCAAATCCGGTAATGGCAAATTTGATTACCATTCAGCTCGTCCTTCGTCCTTAGTCCTGCGAGAGCATTGTCATTGTGCGACGGCGGGCTTAATGTGATCCGCATAATGAGCAACTTGAACTGCATTTCCGCCGCAAAACTCATCGCTTTGAATGGCCAACTCATTTATATGGCTTAGGCAAATGCAAATGGCCGTCGTGACAAATGACATGCAATTTTCAGGCCAGAACAGAAATGCAATTAAAACGAGCAGTTAGCCTCAGGCAAGGGATTCCCCCAAAAAAAGGGGATCCTCAAAGGGACTTAAACAGTTTCGGGGACTGGGAAAAAAGGTGGCCACAAAGCCATGTTAGAACTGCGACAGCACCAACATGTGGCTGCAGTTTTTTCTTCTATTCTTTATTTTCCTTTTTTTTTTTTGTATTCTGCTTGGACAATGGCGTTGCCTGGATTTTCATGTCAGTCCAAAGCTGAGCCGCAAACAAAGCGCTGGGCAGGCAGGCAGACCAAGTGCGATAAATCCTCCAGAAACACAACACTCAAATGCAGAGTGGGTGAAGTGGGCCAATGCCAATGGAGTCCTGAAAGTATATACATACATATACTTAAAAAAGGAACGCTTTTATAAAATACATTCGACTCTCCCATTTCGTACAGTTTTTTCCGCCTGCGGTTAAATTGTATTAAAAATCAATTTACTGAGCCTTCATGGCAATTCGATTTTCTCTGACCGAAAATGCCTCAGGATCAATTGGATTTTCAGGGAGAAAAGTATTAAAGTGTTTCCAAACTATTAAAAATGTATTTTCGAACGTGCCAAAAATATTTAAATTTATTAAAAGAAATGAGCAAACCTACACAAAAATATTATAAAACCATTATACAGCTTCAACAATTTTGCTTTGCATTTATGTGAACTTTAAATAAATTATTTCTTCACACAAAATATGTTAATGAAGCCCACTTTACACATTCACATTAGCAAATACGCCATTATTATTTCATTATAATTACAAAGTTAGACATGAGCTGTCAAGGCGACAAGCAAACTTAATTAGTCAGCATAGAATAAAAAACCTTTCCAAGTTTGCAATTCCCATTGAAACTGATAAAAGATGTAAAAAAAATGTCGATGAAATCATTTCTAGATAATGTGTAAACCAGAACCGGTAGTAAAAAATGGCCTTTTAAATAATTATAATAATGGCACGTGGGACGGGCTTGTTATGTGTGCAGTGATTGAAATTAATTACATAACATATTATCAAATGCACATAAATGAAATCTGTTGCAGTCACATCAAGGAATTATATATGTAGATATTTAAATTCAAGTATAGATATATATTCACGTTGATGGAAATTGATAGCCATAGGCCACCGATAAAACCACAAACAGAACCGCAAACAGGCCAAAAGACGAAAGCCCTGGAATCATATCCAGGACCTCCTCTCTACCCATTCCCCATCCCTTTTTGCCCCATCCTGGCCAGCATTGCGGCCATTTGTCGGCGGATTGGCCAGCGCCCATGAACAATGCAAATTGAATTCCAATGACGAGCTATCAATGATGCGTGGTTGAAATTTGCAATTCGTGTTTTGTCGCTCGGCCGGAAACAATCACAGAGCCAAATAGCAATCAAAACAGAAAAAGCGAAAACTTTTGACAGACAGCGATTACAACAGATATTTAAAGCAACAAACAGCAGGGGATTCCTTTGAAAAAATGTGAAAGTTACAAATAAGTTTTCATACCGTTTTTTCTCAATTAAAGCTTTATTTTTATAAAGCTTGAGATTTAAATATTTGTTGTTTATTTTCAATTTATAAGTTGCTTTTTATTTGATGAAATATTAAAACTGACTATTTCATATATTTTTATGACAAAAAAACTTAAATAAGAGGCTTGAAAATCGATACATGTAGACCGAACCGAAAATTCTCATTTGCATAGGTAAATATTATATATTCTGCCCCGCCCGAAAAGGTCACAAATGCTCGCCCGCCTGGCATACATATATAAATAGAAAGGCAGAACTCATTAGCAAATATTTGGCCTACTCGCAGCCTCGCCCACCTGAAAAATGGATGAATGAGAAAAAAAAAACACTTAACACCCGGCCGCAGGTGGATGGGCGGGCCAAAGGACGAAAGACAGCCGCTTGAAAGCCGCAAAAACCCGAAAAGGTCGAAACGAAGTTTGGCAAATCGTTTATAAATCGCTTAGTTGGCAATGCCATTGGCAATGTCCATGTCCCGGTGCCAGGTGGCTGGCAAGTTGGCAAGTGGGCGACCGCAAAGCGAGGAACTGAAAGGGAATAAATGAAAGCGATTCCCAATCCATGGATAGCAGCGCTTCCGGTTGGAGCTGCGGCAAAGGGTGAATAATTTCCCATATCCGCTGCATGCCGATCCCGTTTCCGGTTCTGCACCGCGCATATCCTTTGGCGTTGGGACAATGAGACAAAGTTGCTGCCCCTGCCCCCCTTCAGCGGATTCGAACGCAGTAAACTTTCCACTCACGCATGTGTGTTTGCTTTGGATGGCACCGCATGGCGCAAAACCCTCTTAACCCCTAAAACCTCCTACTTCTAATTCCTAATCCTCGCCAGAAACAAAAATTCAAACGGAACGGTGTGCCTGTAATTGCGCCCATTGTCTATTCCAAATGACTGACTTTGAGGTAGGTCCAATGCAAACACGCCCCTGGACTTTCTCTTTGTCCTCGCCGAAATTTACGAAATTTCTTCATCGCCCATTATTGAAATTGAAAGTCGATTGGGTCGATTGAATGGGAACAGTTCCTCGATGTCCTTTCAATTCACTTTCTTCACACGTGTTTGAGTTGGGCGAGTCCTGGTTGCAACTTGTTTGAGTTGCAGGGGATGTTTTTCTGTTAGCAGAGTTGCCAACTTGTTCGATAAGGATGTAAAACCAGTATTGTCCTTACAGTTTGTATGCGAAAAATTTCCCTTTTAATTTACAAATTTTAAAAAATTCTGATAGGGTTGTATTACTTTTTATTATTTGTCTATTTTTAAAAAAATGTATAATTGCCCTTAGTTAGTTTTAAATATTGGAAGTATTAATTAATTTCAATTTAAAATCTAAAATTAGAATTTAAAAATAAACATAATTTTTAAAATATTATATAATTTAAATTTATAATTTATGGGAAAAACTACAGCGGTAAAGGCACTTTAAATAAACTCTACACTATTATTTAACAATTAAATATATAAGTAAATTAAAAATATGATTGATTCTAACAGGTTGCAGAAAAACAAAGACTAACTTATCCATAATATTATTTAATTTATTTGTTTTTACAATTCGAATTTTTTAAATTTTAAATGATAATAATTTTAATAATAGTTTAATAAATTAAAAATTTGAAAACTAAAAATAAACAAATCCATTAAATGTATTCTTTCCTTTTAAATTTACTCCCCAAGACCTCAGTATACTATACTCCTGGCAACATTGCATTGCCGTCACATCGATCTGGCTACCTTAACAAACAATTCTCCTTGATTAAATTTTAATAATAAATGCGGCCACCTCTTTAAAACAACATTACAGCCAATGACCCACATTGCGAAGTGGCAATGGGGAAAATACGCGAATGGCTTAAATCTAACAGATTTCGGCTAACAGCTGAAAGTTTTTAGCCGCTTTAAGAAAGGATGAATAACGGCAACACAACTTTTGTTGTCCGAGGACAATGTCTGGGGGGTTTTGGCAACAAAATAATGTAAACAGTGGGCTGTGGGTGGCTGTGGGTGGCCAACGCACAAAAGTAGGCTTCATTCTAACACTTAACATGCTCGTTAAATGTCAAGCGGAAAGTTGCTGGAAAGTCAATGACCAGCCGAGGATTTTCCACACCCCCAAAGCGGGGCGAAAAACAAAATGTTAAAAAATGTAATAACAATAGCAAAAGTTTGTTTTTCGGAGTTGAATGAGCGCACTTAGTTAGCGCACGAAGGCTTTTCCATGGTGTTGAATACGAATTCCATTGCACTCCTCGCCAGTGAAAAGCCCTTCTCGGGATTTTCCCCCTCCCCCCTCGTTTCGTGACATGTCGCAGGCCGTTGAGAAACAAAAAGAAATGTGATAAATTTTCGCGTCCGCTGGGGAAAATGTGGAACACCAAACACAATCATTTTTGTGCGGCTTGTTATTCGCGGTGGGGAAATGCAATTACAATGCCCGATTTTATATTATTTACGATTCCCCCGGTGACATTCGTTCATTATTTATTTGCTGTCAATCTGTCCATCAACACATTAACTAAACACACACAGCACACTCACCTGCGGGAATTCAGACAAAGGATAACAAAGTCATAGCCGAAAAATACAATGGGCCACGGAATTGTGAGGGAAAAATTAAATTATATATTTAACCATTGCAATGCAAATTTTCCGACTGAATAATAGAAAGGGAAAGCGGCAATGGCAGGTAGCACATACCAGCCATTTTCCTGGCGCATCGTAAAAGTGCCGAGATCCAAACCGCACTCAAAGAAATTATGCGAAAACAAAACGGCCGGGTTAGGGAAAATTCGCAAAAGGTGGGGGGATGGGAATGGGAAAAATGCGGAAACAAAAAGGGCAAGTCAACCAACAACACACACAACACAACACAGAATGTTGGTGGGAAAATCATAAAAGAAAGGCGCGATGCCAGCGACGCGAATGAGCAAACAGCCTTAATAAAAATTTCATTTCCTTAATCAAATGCATTATCAAATTACAAAAACAAAGGCAACATCCACAAGGATACTGGGCGTGGCGGCATAAAAGGAAATTTCGCTCGGCGGCTCCTGCGGCTTCGGAATGGGATGGGTTGAGAGAAATAAGAAAGGATGAAACTTCCACCTGCCCGATGACAACCGACAGCCGACAACGCATATCCTCGATTGCCACTGCCATGTGGAAAGCTCAGCCCATTTAAGTGGAGCAGATAGCAGCAAAGTGTGCGAGGATACAGCTTATGTGTCTCAGCAGATTCAGACCAGATAACTCAGCTGAATTTAAAGAAAATGCAAAGATTAAAGGAAATCTTTAGAGTTTTGTTCTTGGTTATGCAAAATCTTTCTCCAATTTTGCCTTAAAATCTTTCAGTTACTTAAATCTACAAATTTATACCCCTTTTGGATATTTAACTTGGGTAGATCTTTATATTCGATTTAATTGCAATTGAAATGGTTCAAAGCTAATTACAGTTTGGGTGAGTTTCTCGAAAATGCATTTAACCCATTTCTCCCCTTGGGCAGGACACTTGGAATCCATTCTATAATATTACATAGTCCTTTACTCAAACTTTTAAATATTGTTTGCTAGAATTTAAAATGGATACCAACTTCTTCTGCTTTTCGACTGTGCACTTTAGCCAACATAGGCTTAGTTTTACTGAAATTATTGGAAGCAGCTGTTACCGCCCACTTGGCAGTCCAACCAAGGCTTTGAATTTATAAGTGCACTCCCCACGGTTCCGGCAATGTCCTCTTATTTTCCCACTTTTCCAGTATGTGGAAATGGCGGAGGGAGTGGTAGGGGAGCTTCGAGTCTGCTGCTCGTTCAGCCAACCAATAAACACGACGCTTATTTCGTTATAAGCTAAAAAGTCAATGATTGCATTTGCATTCTGTTGGATTTCTGCATCGAAATTATGCCAACGTCTGGCCCTGGCTCTTCGGCAATCACCTCCCCTGCCAGCCACCATTTGTGTACACTGAAAAAAAGAATATACAATACTACAATATAATAAAATTGTAGTCGATGTATGCAATATTAATTAAAACTTATATAAAATGTTTCAGAAAATTTCCATTAAATTTTTATTTGCTAAGAAAATACCTTATTAAATATTCGAGGTACGGTTGTTAAAAAAATCGATAGCACTATCGATACTATCGATGGTTTACAAATTTAGGATATCAACCCTAATCTGAGGTTTCAAATAATTGATTTTTAAAATGTAAATAATATAATATCATATATATATTTTTAGTTTTCTCAATGGTAAAAGTTTTTAAGGTAAAATCATTTTAAAAAAAATTAATTTTTAAAATTTTATTTTCGTTCACGGGACATACCTACAATAATTCTTCAGACTTCCTTGCTCCTTACCATTTTTTATTCAAGTGTTTTGGCCGTCTGTTTAGCCTGTTGTTGCCGGAAGGAGGCCGGTGGGTGGTGGGTGATGGGTGGAGGTTAGGTTGTTCCGGGAGTAGCTGGTTGGGTGGTTGCAGTTCAGCCCGGCAGCTTGGCAACCTCGGCAAGTGCAAAGGCCTTTTGCGTGGCAAGGAAATTAGAAATGGAAATTATTATCGTAATTCGTAATGTTGCTGCTGCTGTAGTTGTTGCTGCTGCTGCTGTTGCTGTTGCTGAGTTGCTGTTGTTGTCTGTTGCTGTTGCTGTCATGTAATTACACAGCACCCAAACAACCCGAAGAGTCGAGGCGAGAGCGTTGATTGTTGTTATTAGAAGTAGTTTGCTGCTGCTCTTCTGCTTGGCTCCACTCTTGTTTTTGTTGCCCCGACGAACCGTGGAGACTTCGTCCGATGCCCCCTTCCTTTGGCCTCCATTCGAAGGGAATTTATGTGGCGGAAGCCCCCCGAATGCTGAATGCTGAATGTGGTGCAAAATTCGACTTTAGTTGGGTGTTCTTCAAGGGGACTAAGTTATCGTTAGAAGTCGGCAAACAGTCGTCCTCAAGGGAAAGTTCTCAAGGGTGAACTAAACTCCCAATCTGTACAATTTATTTACAATTTAATTTAAATAAAAATAAAGCATTTATTTTACAGTTGGAGTTTGTCTTTAATACCTAAAATCATTAAAAAAAAAAATTTTAATCAACCCATTTACATTTATTTACATTTATTTAAATAGAAATCGATAAGCATTTTCTACATTATTAAAAGTAGTATAAATTAAAAACAAAATGGCCAAATAATATATTATTTTCTGTGACTGAACTCGAATTTATAATTTAATAGATTTTAATAATAGCTTTTGTGTTTTAATCATTGCCCCTCAGTTCATTGTCCTTTTATAGGGATACATTTCATAGGACCGAGGGTAACTCCCTCGCTGCACAAAAGGTTAATAATCGCCCAGGGACAATGACATTGCGTCGAAGTAGGACCGGGAATAGGGGAGCCCAAAAGCCAGCAGGACGAGGCCTAAATATGGAGGCAAAGTGCGAACTGCAACCAATCGATAAAAGTAGCTTCATATGCAAACGGGCGGGTCCAAAAACAGGGCCAAGCACTTCCGCTATCTATGCAAAGGATAGCATTCGAATTGGGGATGTGGGTGGTGTCTTTGGGGTGGGTGGTGCATTGTTTCCGCTTTGGTTCGTCCTGCAACGCAAGTGTTGTCTGCGTGTTCCACCATTTCCTTAAGCCCCTAGAAACGAAATCGGGAGGGGGGAAATAAAATAAATTTAATTGCCTACTTTGTTGTTGAGCCTGGTTCCTTCCTGGTCGTCCTCTCAACTTAACCTGTTTTCCCTCTTACTTTTCCGCCTGGCGAAATGGAAAATGCCGCCCATTGATTTTACAGCGAGCCTGGGCCGAAAAGAACGCGGAGAAAGAATAAATAAATTTGCATTTGGCCGAAGCCAATCGCCCCCGTTCCCCCAAGTTTTATCTCTGGATTTCCATTTCCAGGCGGATTCCGTCTAATTGATTCAATTTGTATTCATTTTGCATGTTCCCGAGGCGCTGCGTTTCTAATTAAAGAAAAACCAAATTTTGATATTAAATCATTTACATTTGAATATGCTAAAATGTTCATAAGCCTGGGAAGGGCAAACAAAAAATTAAGGAAATGTTCCAATGAAATCATTTTCAGTAATCTTTTGAATGATTTTGACTCAATACCTTATCGGTTGTACAAATTCTAATCTGCTTTTTGATAAGATTGTATATTTGGTATACCCTAGCAGAGGGTCACAAATTTGCAGCGGTGAATAAGACTTTGTAGATTCAATAGGTTATGTAGATAAATCACATGGATATGTTTTCTATTTACTCACATATTTAAAAAACATTAGCTTTCATATTAAAATGTATTTCCCAATTGGTACATTGACAAATTCTACTAACTGAAAGGGTATATAAAGTTTCGGTTTCACGCAGCTAGCTTAATTTCTTGCCATTTTATCAATAAACCTACCTAAAAATTTGTACCGGTTAGTTTGCTTTTGACTTCCGATCACTGCAGTCTGTATAGACATTTTCTGAAATAATGAATAACACATGGGTTAAACGCAATATATTGTTAACAGGTTCACACGATGATGATGGTTCTTCTTCGAAGGCAAGTCTTAATTGCTCCTAAAATACCATATATATGTATTTTTTGTTAAATAATTTATTTTTAGGACAATAATGAGCTGGAAAATAAAATGGATCCTAAAGTGCTGGAACTTGAGTTTAGATTACGAAAGTCAGAAATGGATTTGGCCATCGCTAACGAAAAGATTGCAGTATATGACGACAAAATTAAGGACAAAAACGAGATTATAGAAACTATAAAAATGTCGAACAACCTATATAAATCTGATTATAAAGAAAAGATTGATTTTCAGACAAGCACAATTGGCAACTTGGAAGAGGAGTTATCTACAATCAAAAAAGAAAAGCTGAAACTTGATCAAGAAATTGAGAAACTGACAAAGGAACTTCAAGAATCCGTGCCCAATAAAAAGTTAAGATCCACGGTTTTTTTTCTGAAAGAAAGCGAAAAAGAAAACAAAATACTTATTGCTTCTCTGAGGGCTCAGATAAAAGACAAAACGGAAAAGGAAAAAGAGAAGCTGTCTCAAATTAACGATAAATGTCAAGCATGTGAAAAATATGCCACACAAATTAAAGAAAATGAAAGTGTTATAGCTTCGTTTAAAAATCAGATAAGGCAAAAAACTGAAACACAGGAAAAAAATAAAGGTCTTATAGCATCTCTCAAGGCTCAGATGAAGCTAAAAAATATAACGGAAAGCGAAGACAAAAATCTTATAGCTTTACTAAAAAATCAGATAACTAAGAACAACGAAAAGGAATTAGAAAACGAAACTCTAATAGCTTCCCTAAAAGCTCAGCTAGCGCAAAAAGATATTAAAGATAATGAAAACAAAAATCTCATAGATCAGATTAACACGAAAAATGCTACAGAGAAGGAAAATAAAGATCTAATAGCTTCTCTCAGAAATCAGATAAAGCAGAAAAATGAAAAACAGGAAACAAATAATGACCTAATTGCTTCTCTCAGGACTCAGATAAAAAAGAAAGATACGGTAAATACTGAAAAAGAAGAACTTATAACATCTCTAAAGTCTCAGATAAAGGAGAAAGAGGATCATACATACTTTTTAGAGATGGGACTTAACCTGGAAACTTGTAAAAATAAGGAGAAGGATGAACTAATAACGGTTCAAGCAGCGACCATCCAGAAACTCAAATTTGACCTGGGAAAAAAAATTTATGAACAAGCAACTCCATTAATCTAAAAAAAACATATTAGAGAAGACAGAATTTCCTAGATTATATAAATTAACTGTATTCAAACGAAAATTTCCCGTCGACAGCGAGGTCAAGTCCTAAGAACAAGGGTTTTAGTGGCCATATTATTAAAAATCAATTAAATAAATTAAACAATTGTTTCCAACATTCATTCAAATAAGGAACCAAAACCAAAAACATTTATTAGTAACAAAATAATTTGTACGTTTTTTAAAATTTTGTCTTGATTAGTGGGGATTTATTAGTAACAAAATAATTTGTACGTTTTTTAAAATTTTGTCTTGATTAGTGGGGAACTCCCAGTATTTGTATTCTTAATCTTGAAATACTGTTAAAAAGATTAGACCTCAAATCCTTGTTATCATAACGGACTGTTACTTGTACGTATCTACGGGTTGATAACCTAGACCATTCCAATGCATTGGGTCACCTATCAGGCTTATCAAGTTCTCAACCTTAAGAAAACATTATTAAAACAAAAAACAAAATTAATTTTTCCCAATAACAAATATATACATTAATATCCTTTGATTTTGTAGCTTTAAATTATTAACAATGCTTTTTGTCTAATCCAAAAATTAATAAAATAACATTTTCGGAAATGAAATTGACTTCCTTACTAGGCGCTAAATGTTATGAAGACCAAATATAAATATCTTACATGTAAGTATATAATGTGAGTACAAATTGAAATGCCTATTGCAAAAAAAGGGATCCAAAGAGTACGTTTTTTATTATATTTGAACGACAGCTTATCGACATAGATAACCATGCGCAAAAATAAAACTTTTTCGTTGTCGTTTAGTCAGTCAAAACATTCGCATTGATAGGTTGTGACAAGCAAGAAACGATGAACGAATATTCCGTTTTAAAGGGAAACATACCCATTTTGAACTTGAATTCTTATTGTATTAATGAAATATTACGCCAAATTAAAAAAAGCTGCGCTTCCAGTAATATCAAGGACGATCTTTTAAAGTACAGTGATCTTATTAACTTTGCAATCAGCTGCGAGAAATTCACGAAAGTTTTTAAGGAATGGAATACAGATCTTTATAACAAACTTTGTATCGAAAACACATTTTTGAGTATATCTCCGTGGATAGAGATAGATTTCTCAAATGTTTATGCTCATATGCATAGATTGTCAATGAATGAAAAAAAGTTATTCTGGAGAAATTTTTTAAATCAGATTAAGGAAAATGAAAAACTGGAATCGGTGATTTTAACCTATGAACCAATTCGATTCTACCCCGAACATTTGGACAGATTCGAGGATCTAATAAAATGCCTAAATAGCAAGGATAAACTGCGTGAACTCTCTGTTAAACTTAAAGGTGAGTAAACAAACAAATTAATCGAAACTAGTAACCTAAATGGTGGTGATATTATTAGGATATACATTTGAAAGCGTTCCGCAGATCAGCAATCTGGAAATCCTCCGCATAGATGCCCGAATAGATGCCAATATCCTGGTGCAGTTGTGCGCTTTAAATCCAAACTTACGCCGACTCCACGTTGAGCAATAACGAAATATATGGCAGATTGTCGGATATAGTGCCGTATTGCCACCGACTGGAACACCTTACCCTTGCGATGAAACTAGGAGTAGATGCCGTCGAGTACGAAGCCCTTGCCAAACTGCCCAGACTCAACGAACTAATCCTACTTGGCGATCATCAGGAGGGATCGCTGCTGAAGCTCTTTCAAGGCCTAAAAGGGAAGGTGGTCCAAAAAATATGCATACCAGAAACCTATGTCAGTAACGAAGAGGTCTTTGCACTGGCAGCCATCCTCCGTTTGGTTTTCCTCAAGTGTTGTTTTCGGAATCAATCGATATTTGATAATTTTCCTTTAAGGGAAAATATCACTGACTTGCGCTTAATGGCTCGTCCCAATCAATACGGTACAGAATTGGAGAATTGTGAAGAAAATGGTCACTTCAGGGTGACTCATCGAATAAAGGTCGCCAAAGTGGCTAATGAGGGCATTGCTAATATATTCGGTAATCTGTTAAAACAGTTTGATGCGTTGCTTAAAGAGTTATTCTCGTATACGCGTATTCGCTGCGAAGGTAGATATAATACCGCCTCTTTGCTTAACACAATGCACTCATCACCAGAAACGCGCATTGTGGAGGAGGTAGTCCTCGATAAGAATTGTCAAGTTTCCGATGAAGACATTATTATTATGGCTTCCGTACCGACGTTAACCACAATCCGATGTTCCTTCGTGCAAATAAAGCAGATGATCGCAGTAAAACTTAAACAGCTCGAAGCGATTACTGAAACAGAAAATAGAGTGGATCGAATCAGAACGGAATACTGCGAGATTCGTTTGGTCCATGGCCAAGAATCCGTGACTCTCAGTCTGGACTTTTTCGGGAAATGCTATACGAATTATGCGAAATTCTTTGCTCCTCTTGCCAAATTAGGAAATATTAAGCGACTTGAAATAAAGGGAAAATTTAAAGGCGGCTCATTAGTAGAGCTTTTCAAAGGATTCACCTCTTTGGAAACTCACACTCTGCAAGAATTGGAAGCTGTATTTCTCGACCCAGAAGAACTCGAAGAGGTGGTAAAGATCCGGAGCTTAAAGATCCTTAAAAGCGGTTTCTTTTGTTCCAAAAATATTTATAAACTGAACGAGTTGAATCAGCTGGAGGTACTAATCCTCACCGTCCATCCCCAGGGATCTCTAGAAGAGTTATTTAAACTCCTTGCCTCCAAGAAGTTTCAAGCACTTAAAAGCCTCGTTATTGAAAGGACAAAACTCACATCCCAAGAGGTTGTCGAGCTTGCCAGCCTAAGATCCTTGGAGACTCTTCAGTTAGGTTATCCGGAAATTAAAGTTTGGGAACAGTCCTCAGTCAATAAAACAGACAACCTAGAGGTTGAATTTTGTCAAAAGTGTCGATTGCCCACTAGATCATCCATTTGTGTGGAGCACCAAACTCATGTTCATACTTTGTCTTCTGTGCCACATAAAGAGGCCCAAACTGCTCAATATAATTTTATAACACAATTGTATGGTAATTTTACACCAACAAACATGGAACTCTTGGCCAATCTACCGAATATACGGGAACTGAGAATTCATTTTGGTTACAAGACCCAAGTTGTGGAGGACCTGTTGACCATGCAGAACCCGAAGATATTGAGAAAACTCTCATTTGCATCGCAGAACTTCAGGTTGATATCCCTTTTCGAAGAGTTACAATCCCTCGAATGCGTCGTCTACCACATGAAAGATATTGAGTTTACAACACATCTCAGAAATCTCACCGAGTTACAGATAAATAATCCCTTGGGAATTTCCTTATGGGAACTCCTCAAGGAACTCAAGGTTTTGTCGAATCTTCAGTGCTTACATTTGGATAATACGGAACTGGAATTTTTAGAAGTAGTAGAAGTAACGAAAATAAATTGGTTGACAAGTTTAAGACTGGGCCTTAGCGATAAAAAGTTTATCTTAATGCTTATCCAATTGAAGAGTTTGGAAGTTCTGGAAATTACATCAACTCATTACGCAGCAAAAAATGAAAGCAATTTTATTATATCATTTCTTAAAGAATGCAAAAATATTCGCTCATTATCTCTCTATCGGTATTATAACTTGTTAAGAAAGGATTATGTGAATAGAATCTTAAACCATATACGATTTTTGGAATGTTCCACCTATCTCATCAATCCTAAGAGCCCACCATTTAAATTGCGCGGAATATGGAGTGATTTTGAAAGTCTAAGCCAGGTGAGCTTATTATTTGGGATCTCTCGATTTTGTATATTTCCAATACATTTTTTATTGCAGCTGGACAGATATAATACTAAATACCTGGAATTAGGGAACTTCTGTAACAATTATCAAAGTGAAGATTGCGACGATGGCATTGATACGGAAATTGTATAAATTCTTGATTCTACATCAGCAATGAACTGTTGAATGAATAGCTCTTAAATTTAACTTACACTACACTTACACGATTAAAGATAGAAATACATTATTTACATAATGCTCCGGATAGAGTATGTTTGAAATTGGTTTTCTTTAAACAGGACAGATTCATATATAAATGTTAACAATAAAAAGGGGAAAATGTTAAAGTTTTTGTATATTACAGTAGGACAATTTTTAATATCCCTGAACGAAAAATGTTATTCGAACTTTAGGGGTTCGTGTTGTGAAAATGTCCTTTTTATCGTTAAAGTGGCGCCATCACACGGGAAAATGTCCAAATGGATTTTACGATATGCAAGGAGGACAATCGTAGATCGTAAAAGGGATGAAAATACAAACATCTCACTTACTATATTTTTATTGAATACCGTAAAACGGATGAACATACAAATATCCCACTTACTATATTTTTATCGTATTTCGGAAAAAGGATGAAAATTATTACTGACTACCATTATTTTTTCTTTTTCTGGAAAAAATTGTTTATAGCAAGCAAATAGCGACATGGCATACAATGAAAACTATCCCTTAAGATTCGACGCCTTAGATGCAAAAACAGAATCAAGGCATTTAAAAAGGTTATTAAAAATGGTCTCATTGAAATGACAGTTTACTTTGCCATAACTTTGATAAGGCATTGTAGTTTTAACGTTTAAAACGTTTATTTACAATTTTTATTGAAAGTAAACTTGTAAACCCAATCCTTTCCTTTTATAATTAAAGGCAATTCTAAATTAAAAGCAATTGAAGTTTCGTATTTTAATATTTCTATATCAACATTTATTTAATGTTTCTGCAGGTTCGGTTGTCCTAACATTTTCCCGTTGTTTTTCATTGCCCTCTTGCTTACAAATTTAGCCAAACCAATAAATATAAAAGCAACAAAATTAATTTAAGACCAGCTTTTGCACTTGATGGCTTACAATGCTTACAACACTTATGGTACCCGACACTCAGATAACTTACAATCTTCTAGTTTATAAAACGAAAAAAGATATTACTTTTTACTTTTCCCACAGATTTGTTGTCTTGTTGTGAATATAATATCATGTTTTTCATCTGCAATTATCCATTTCTCACTCTTACAAAAATAAACAGCCACCCATTCGCACTCAAGCATATATTCTAAGTCAACAGGTTTTGCAATTTTAAATCCAAAGCACTTGATTGGAGTATATTCGGAGAGATTAATATTTGGGTCCTAGACATTAAACTCTAGAACAGCTGAATTCAAACCTAAAGCAACAAAAATAGCCTAGACACATTATAGGTTTAGATACATAGTATTTAGTACATACAGGAGTAATATTGCCTATAAGTAGTTAGAAGTTTGCGCTTGCTATTAACTGGAATCTTTGTTCACTTGTTGAGCTTCAAATATATGGGTATACGGAAAATTTGACCTTTATCTATATTTTTAGCCATTATACGAAAGCTCTAAAAAAGTATTAAAAAGTTTTTAAACGGTATAGTTTGTTTGCTATTCAATTGCTTCTCTTTATAATTAAACTTGGATTTCTTTTTAAATATATTGGAGTTAACTGGTTTGCCTCACACCCTTTCTATAAGCCTTACTCCTTCAATTAAGCAATTCATTGACAAAATCGAATCCCGAACTATTATTTCACTATAATAGAGCTCCAACTAATTGATATAAATTAGGATTCTCTATTTAAACAAATCTTTCTGTGAAGACTCAAAAACCTTTGAAACTCTGGCTAATATTTCTTAGCCATTGTAACCCTGGTCCAGAATATGAGAAATTGAGGTATTTCTTTCAATTATTGTAAATAAAATGGCTATTCTAATATTAATTCAATAACATTAGACACCAGTAGGGTTTTTTCTCTGTGTTTGATAATGATTCACAATTTCCCCGTACTCCTAGAATTCTACGAGCAATCTATACAATCTTTAGATACCAACATTCGCAATAAAGGTATACATAAATAATCATTTTAACGTAGATATGGCTGTGTAAAATGTTTGAGTTGTCTTTTTCCGAATCATAACAGAAAGTCCCACTTAGATATTATCGATTAATTGATCTGGCGTTTGAGGATCTGTGGTCATCTCGTCGCTGATATCGCCCACCGAACTGGTGACTGTGGACAGGATCGAGGATATTGTGGCATTGAACACCTCGGCGCTTCCGGTGGCCACCGTGCTGAAGAGCGCCACAGCCGTCGTGGTGATCACGGTGGCCAGGGCCGGGCTGGCGGTGCTAGTGGTGGAACTGGAGCTGCCGAGGGCCAGCATCGTGGTGTTGAGCAGGAGTGGTGCCAGAGTGGTGGCCCCCGTGGTTGGTGGACTCATCGTGCTGGTGCTGGTCAGCGGCAGCGGATGCGGTAGATGGCCATGTCCATGGCCATGACCATGGAACTGCTCCAGCATCGAGGCGGGCACATAGGGATACGAGGGACACGGATTCACCAGTTGCGGTCCCAGCATGCTCTCGAAAACGTATCCAATCAGCGAGCCCACCGTCAGACCCACATTGTACGACAGGGTCATTATGTTGCCGGTGACCTCCTTGAGTGTTCCCGGCACCTTGGCCGGAGCCAACATCATGGGCAGGCTGCCGGCCAGTCCATTGGTGATGCCCAGAGCGATGGTGAAGACAAAGGGGGCCGTTTCGCCGGAGATCACGGGTCGCTGGCGAGGTGCACAGCAGAGGAGGAGAAGCGGCACCAGGACAATTCTCAGGCCAGACAGCAGGATCAGCTGGCGACGCGACCAAGGATATGGACTGGCGGCCAGGATCTTGCCCACCACATCGGACGTGTTGAAGCAGAACATCAGCAGCACCGGCATCCAGGAGCGAAGGGCGCAGGACTGCACCTCCACCTCGATTCCCGGATACAGGGAGAGGGTCACGCAGTAGGCGAGGGCGATGCACACCATGTGCGGGTAGATCACCTGGGCCACCCGCCAGCGGGTCACGAATCCCTCGCGAATGTCACCCAACTTGCTCGGTCGGCAACGGCGTGGCGTGATCACGTGCTCCACCTGGAAAAATTGTAGTTTAAGTTTAAAATTTAAATAGTATGAATATTTTCTTATATATCTTCATTAACAAAAAAAAATAACAATTAAAATATTCCAAGTTTTTTCTTCACAAATTGTGAATTATTTAGAAATTAGTTTTATTAATTTGGAAGTACCTGGTACTTCCTAAGACGAACATACTATTAATAAATAATGATGTAAAGAAAGGATAATGGGAATTAACTAATAAATAACTATGTAAAAATATAAGTATTTAAAAAAATGTTCTAGTTATGTATGAGATCATCTAATTATAATATGTTTTAAAGTTATAATTCTTAGCACTATATTTTAAAAAAATCTTTAAGGTCATAAAGTTGCCATGCAATTTATGGAAATTATTTCCCAAATAAAACACTTACCTTAAAGGCCACCGTCGTGGGCGTTGTGGGCTCCTGGGCCGGCGGAGTGGGCGGAAGCTCGGGAAGTTGTCCCAGGGCCTCGATGCTGCTCTCGCCGGCAGTCGGATTGGACAGCTCGTACACGGGATTGCTAAAACTCAGGGTATTTCCGGTGCCTGGAGGTCCCACCGCTGTGGTCGTGGTATGGGTGCCATCCATCGAGAGGACCCCATATCGAGTACTGCTTGGAACTCCGTCTATCTCCTGCTGTGTTGGAAAATAAAAACGAACTCATAAGTTTAGAGATCTTTTACTTGTATTATTTGGTAAAATATGGTTTATTTTATGAAGGGCATTGAAAAAAGAATTTCTTTACTCGAAAATCTATATGAATGACATATAAAAATCCCTAAGGGATTTTATCGATTTTTAGATGAGATGGTCTGATCAATTTATTTATTATCTATTGGTTTTGGATTTATGAAAACGTTTAAGGATTCTAAAGGATATTTTAAACCTTTTGTATTCCATAAAATCTTTAAAATTTGTTTTGTTAATCAGAATTAAAGTTTCTTGATATCTTAAATTATGAAATTCTGGCAGACTCACCTCATCCGGCCGCAGGACGATCTTTGAGCAGGCCTCCACGTGGAACCGCACAAACGGCGAGTTGATGGTGGCCACGTGCAACAGGTAGCTGAAGAGTATGTAGAGTGTGGAGGTCAGAAAGAAGATGACCGTGGACACGCGATCGTTGTTGATCAGCAGTTTGGTAACGACCCGATTGGAAGACACCAGAAATCCAGCGATGCTTTCGCCGGCCATCACCGCCTGGGTATACTGTTTGGGCAACATGGAGGCAAATCCGTAGAAGCTCGACTGCTGCACGGTGCATCCAATGGCGGTCAGGGCCACCGCCGACATGTTCACCAGGTAGGCGGTGTTGCTGGCAAACATGTGCCAGGCCACCTCGCAGACGGCCACGAAGATCAGTGTGGTGAAGGAGATCATGTAGCCGAAGAGCACTCGCGACTGGAACGGAGCCACCGATAGCACTATGTTGTTCATCAGCACGGTGCCGAAGGCCACGAAGATGTAGGTCATCGACATGTCCAGGGCCACCGGGCGACCCGGAAAACGCGCCTGCCAGTAGTCAGCCGCAATGATAAAACTGCAAAACAGAATATATATTACTTATAAAAGACAGAGCTGATATTAAATTATCATAAGAATAACTAGCAAGAAACATTTAAAATATAACAAAAAAATATTTGTATTTTTTGTTCTTTGTTTTTTCTCTTGATAAAGTACTTAAAGAATACTAAGTCTCGTTGCTAGTCAGTAAGATAAGATAGTCAGATAGTAAGATAATATTTATGAATAGCTTCAGTGTCAATTAAAAATATTATGACAAGCATTTAATCATTTTCATGACTAACAAAAAATGAATGCATACTTTCAAACTTCTGTTCATAATTTGTTTACCCATTTTGACTCAATAAATGAACTTATAATATCTACACTACTCGTACTTATAGAAAAACCATAAAATAGTAATACCAATAGTTTTGAGATATTAAGAAGATTATCTGAGATCAGCATAGGTTTTCTAGAAAAAGAGGCATTAAACCAGTGCTTTTAACAAAAAAAGGTCAAATGTTAAATAAAACGCAAAAACAAGTGAGTACAATATTTTTTTAAATACGTTCTGTATTTAAATGATATGATATAGGGACAGCTTTACGGAAAAAAGGTTTAATGGAGCTTTTTTGACTAAATCTATAAACTCATTAATGGAACTGCCCTGAAAAAAGCCAGAAATGGTATTAAACATAAAATAACTTTTTTCATAGATCTTACAAAAAAAATTTTTAGTGATATGAATTTCCTTTGAAACAAAACTCTTCCCATTTTACGGGACTTGAGCACCCCTCTCCGACATACTGCTCACCTATTGTAGGGCAAAACAAATCCAATGCCAGCTGCCAGGAGGGCCAGGTAAACTGAGTGCCTCTGATCCTTGGGGGCACGTGTGTCGAACTCGGGACTGTCCATGCTGCCAGGATGCCTCGAACCAGGTCCCGAGGAGGAGTGAGTGCTCCTCGAACGACCAGAGCCACGTCCATCCAGTGGCTCATAGGTTGTTTCCTGTCCACCCACATCCATGGTCTCGTTCGCTTTTTTAGATTTTCGATTTTAGACGAGCCGAGGGATTTTGGACCTTGGCATTATTTTCCAGATTGGCCACTTAGTGGGCGTGAGGACTCTGTTGTTTTTCCTGCGGCACTCGCATACAGGGTGCAGATACACAAATCGATAAGAAACAGACACAAGTGGCTGCCCTCGCAATTGGCCACTGGGCACTTTTATAGAACCATCTATCAACTGATTTGGTTTCGGCCTTAATTTCAATATATTTTTAGCTCATTCACTATTCACTGGATTTAGATTAACCGCTTTTCGCGAGACATCTGCTGGGCAGCCTTCGCTGGTCAAAGTGCTGGCATTTTTCACAACACGCCCGCCACTGCGCATGTGGCGTATGATTGATTTTATACAACAGGGCCGAAATCAGCCTGTTGTTGTTTTGTCGGCTAACTGAATGAAACTCTTGTTCTTTTCTGGTAGCATGACCAAATGCGATGAGGACATAAATCCTGATTTTAGAATTTGGTTTCAAGAGTTCCTTGAAATATGCGTCAATTCAATCTGGAATTGAACATATTCAAATCAGATTTCATTCCATTTTTATTTTACTTAGACCAGGGACTAAACTGAAACTTAAACAAAATTAATCGTAGATCGTTGCCAAAATGAACAAACCGAATGGAATTGAATATATAGACAATGTAAGTTCTTTAAACATGATTGAAAACAATATTCCTATATGGAACCGTATTGCACGTTTTTTTCTCAGCTGAGAATTGAAATAAAGGAAAATCGAGTGGAGGCTGAATTCAGTTCGATGAAGAAATCGAAGACACTGACATTTGGTTTCACAGATCACCAATCCATCAGTCTGCTGACCAAAATGGCCAAGCCGAATACGTTGGTAATATCCAATGAGTTGAATATCGATATTGCGAACCAAGTGGTTGAAATCCTCAAAAATGTCAAGAGACCAATTATCATCCAGTTGAAACAGAGGGGTTTTGAGTTCCGTCTAGAATGGCGGCCCCCACGAGTCGATTTTTACCTGCCGGTCCAACATCCCATCGATATGACCGCGTTGGCACCGCTTTCGGATCGCCAGGAAATAAGATATCTCACCATACGAGGATCCCATTTGATTGGTTCTCTGGCGGCTCTGTTTCATTGTTTCGGCGCTAGTGAATCTACCAAGTTACAGGAGGTGGTGATATACAATGAGTCCTTTTTAACCAGCGAAGAAACCGCCGCCATTGCTTCCATAAAATCCTTGAGGGTTCTAGATTGTGGATTTGCGAAAACACGAAACATCGAAAAGCTGGCGAATGCCACCGAACTGCGGGAACTTCGCATTGTGAGTCTGCCCGAGAAGTCTATAAAGGGACTCTTTGCTGAGATGGCCTCCAAAAAGGTTCTGCAGTACTTGAATTTAACCGATGGCCCGCTGGATGCCGAGGAAGCTGAAGAGCTGGCCAAAATCGAATCCCTCAAATATCTGTCCTGCAGATTTGAAGATGTTGAGAGTCTCGAGCGGATGGGAGATCTTCCCCATTTGGAATTTGCCTATATCAATGTGACGCAAAAGGAGGACGAAGCCTGCGTGCAGTCGAAACATCTTCTAAGTTTTCTAGCTCAATGCCAAAAGGAAGGACGGGTGAGATTTCCAGGCTGCTGTATAACCTATTATCAGCCCCAAGGAGCTCTAATTGTGGGTTTTAAGCGTAAGGAAACCGACGATGAATTGTGCTTTCTGCTCGGAGAGTTGGGTAATATAAAAAATCTCAAGGTAAGAGGCCGTCCCGCCGTTGGAAATCTGAAAGGTCTTCTTGAAAGCCTAGTACCTCACAATAAACTGGAATTCTTGAAAATAGATATGCTCAGGCCTAATGAGCTACCAATTGTGGCGCAGATGGAACACCTGTCGAGAATAACAGTTGGCTTTTACGAAGAATCGAACATAGAGCTACTGGCACATTTGCCCCATCTAAAATGGCTTTCCATCAGCGAACATCCGCAGGGAGCGTTGGAAAATCTTTTCTATGATCTAGCTGAACGAAAGCCGCCCTCCCAACTCGAAACCCTGGCGATCCTCGGCGATGATCTAATGCCTGGAGAGCTAGCAGAAGTGTCCAGAATCGATTCCCTGCGACGCTTGAGGTGTGGCATTGTGGACACCTCTGATGAATGGTCTTTAACGCAGCTGAGTGTCTACTCTATGCTGGAGGAGTTGATCATCATATCGGATCGAAGTGGTTCATTGGTGAAGTTATTCATGGCCCTTCAGCCCATCACACATTTTCATTCCCTGATCGTCCAGGGCTGCCGTTTGTCCACCATGGAAGTCAAAGCCATCAGGGGGATACCTAACCTGAGGAAACTTCATTGCGGAATAGTGAATTCCAAGAATATTGGTATCCTGGAACGTCTGCCATCGCTAGAGGAGTTAATCCTCGAGGGGATTACCTTAATCAATCGAAATCCCCTGGCTCTGTTGGCCCAAAACGAACGACAAACTCTCAAGAAGCTGGTCATCAAGAGTAGATCATTGGGAGAGTACGATTTCAAGAGCTTAGCTTTGATGTCGTCTCTGAAATCCCTCGACTTTATCATCCACAATGCTCGTAATATCGAATCCCTGGCTCTTCTCAATTTAAGCGAATTAATCTTGAACTGCCCTCAAAAACTTACTATCACGCCTCTTATCGCCGCTCTGATGGCCAAGGATATTCATGTGCTTTCCACCTTTGAATTAACTAACAAGCTTTTGAAATGGAAACCCACTCGACTGCTTATGCAAATTAGATCCCTAAGGAATTTAAAAATTGGCTTTAGAGATCTCGCTTGCATGGATCTGCTTTCCCAACAAACTCAACTGCAAATGCTGGAGATTAAAAATACAACTTTCCAGAGCCAGCAGATTCTAAAGATCTTAAAAAATTGCCGAAGGCTACGGGAAATACATTTTGCAGAACAAAATGAAGAAATAAACACTGAATTTATAAGCCAGTGCATGGATATTTTGAAGACTGTTCGAAATCCAAAGGAGCAGAACCCTTTACAGATGTATTTTCACAGCCTGCATGGTGTTTCTCTGGAACAGGTAACTAAGAAACTATAAGCCTTATATAAAGTAATTATTTTTATGCGTTTTCCAGCAATATAGCGTTGATGAATCGTACTTGGTTCTTAATATTAAAGAGCGTGTGCGTCCGCACATAGATGATTTCGAAAACGAAATATTCGATGAACAAACAGATGACAGATTTGATAGTGATGAGCCCCAATATTTCTTTGAAAGCCCCGAATCCGTTTTTGAAGTTTGATCACTTTTATACAATACGTAGACATATATTTAATAACGGATAAAATAGGTGTGTAGCTCTCATGTAACAATCTTTTGATTAATATAATATTATTTTATAAAATTAAATTCATCAAGCCAAAAAAGCAAATTCTAATTTTGTGACCAGAAATTAAGGCATATAAGAAAATGTAGCATAGAAAACAAGAGTTCGATAAACAACAGTCCGAAATTTCAGGCTTTTAGAGAAGGCTTGAAAACAACAATAGATCACTTTTTGTTATAGAATATTTTGTGTTTAAGTAACATCAACGGAATGAGCTTTAATTACTTTGTTATATCTTTAATAGGGGAATATAGTATGCAGTCGTTATTAGTGATTTTTTTTCGATGCATCCTCATAGCTGGGTGGCAAGTTCTAGAGATAACAAAATACAACAGACTTAGAAATTGTTCAATATGCATTTGTATTGTACATACATTATACGAAGGTGGTAAGTCACTGTTTCCTGATCCACTGGGTCTGCCTTGGTTGTAGGGTGTGTTATACGCACTTGCTGCAGCTTCTGCTTCTTTGGAATCTGTTGGAAATAGAAAGCGAAATAAATATTACACAATCCACACTTCAGTGATATTCGTTATGAAACCATATTTATACTACAATAAGTTGAAACCATTACGATTCACCTTTCGCAATTTGTGCCTATGGTATTAGAGCTGGAATCAGGACAACACACATAGGTCTTTGGATTGGATAGAAATAATGATGAGTGCTGCCAAATCTTGCTACTAAAGGTTCGCATTTTGTGGGTGGTAAAGAAAAAGTTAAAGAAGAAACCATTAAACAAGTCACTAAACCAAAGGGGGTAGACTAGACTACTTTAAGACTCGGCTTTTGTTAGTATTTGCTTTGGGCATAGGTAACATCAAAACAATAAATCTTACTTGTCGGGATGGCTATTTGAGGTACAGTAGTTTGCTTTTTATTACACTGTAAAATAGGTCAAAGGAAAAATGTTTTCTTTTAGGATTGGAAATCAAGTTTTTTTGGTTTAGTATTGGGTTAAATCGAGAATCGGGTATTAGGTGAAATAATTTTATAAAATTTGTAAATGGAGAAATTAATAAATTCATAAGCTGGTCGAAATAATTAAGTTTAATTTGAAATGTTTACCTAAAAAAACAAATGTTGTTTTATTTAGAAACGGAATCTCTACAGTTTAACATAAAATTTATTATTTCAAAACTTCAGAAGACACTTATAATAAATGGCAATTTTTTAATGAACAATGAAAACGACAGAAAAATGAAAGATATCTTGATTTTTCATGCTATTCTTGAGACTTCTTCCTTGATCTATGATCGATCTAAGAATTTATTGGTTGTTGCATCTTTATGGCAAATACTATTTAAAGATTCTTGATTAGTTTGGCGGTTTTCATGCTATTTTGTGGATGGCTTTAATGTATTCATATCGATTAGTTGAAAGATATTCATGCTTGAAATTTCTTGAATTTTCTTCTCCTTATGCTTTTGTTATTTTTTCTTCTGCGGGAATTAAACCAATTTAATAAAGTGCAAAATGGAAGGGGAATGTGAGATAAATGATGAGGATAACAACCACTTGGTGGATGGGTTTTACTCACTTCCTGGCGGCAGGCTGAAGCCCATAAAGCTGGCTCCAGATGCAGCGGCTCCTCCGGCTGCTCCTGCGGCCTGTTGACCCGGAGGCGGTGGTCCGCCCGGATACCCATTAGGTTGCTGAAATCCTCCAGCCTGTTGGCCCGGAGGCGGTGGTCCACCCGGATAGCCACCAGGATACCCATTTGGTTGCTGAAGTCCCGGGGTGTTAAATCCGCCGGGAACATTTCCGTATCCGCCGTAGGGCTGCGGTCCATTGTACGTCTGAGCCGGGGTGGCATATGGAGGTCCTGGGGGACAGTTGGGAGCGCAGGAAGCGTACGGCGGTGGCTGGACATAGCCACCGGCCCATCCCTGCGGTCCGTAGCCCGGCTGCTGTTGTTGCTGCTGCGGCGGCGGTGCTGAAAAACCATACCAATTGGGTTCATTCGACGACGGTGCCTGCGGCTGTTGAGGTGCTGGCTGCTGAGCCGGTGGTGCTAGGTCGAGAGAAAGAGAGCAGTGCCCCAGTGGGTTAAACGAAGCGAGTGCGGAGCGTGAATTTCGTGGGTAAGCCAGTGGGTTGCCAATTCGCGATGCAGTGCCAGAACAAAAGCCGAGTGAGGGTTGGGTGGAATGCCCGCCTGGTTAACTTACCGATCCCCGGATACGGGGGCGGATTGTCGCTCATGAAGACCGTATTCGGCGCCGGGCCACTGAAGGCATCGTGCTGCGGCAGCCAGCCGTAGTAGCCGGGTGGCGGCTGATACGCCGGCGGTGGTGCCTCATTCCAGGCTCCAGCCGGTTGGTACGGTGGCGGATCATCGCCGGCCAGTCCTCCGCGATGGTAGTTGTTCATCGCCGTCTTTGCGGAGCGGAGCAGAGCCTGGCCATATCTGGAAAGAAATTGTTGATGCATTAAATCGGGAAACTAAAAATACCTACTCTTGTCAATCTAATATTTATAGGGATTAGTGCAACTGATTTGGTTAAAAACCTTAATTTAGCAAATTTGTAAAATAATAAAAATTTAAAATATGTAAATTTCCATATTTTTTATGATTTTTGGAATTTAAATTATTTTCTGTCTTGTGAAACAAAAGTTTTTGGATTCTAAAAAATGTACATTAATATTTACAATTTATATAGAACCATTAAAACCATCTTTAAGATTTTTTATACGATAAAGATTCGAAAATAAACCCGAATTTAGCTTACTCGATGGCGCCTCCTGCCTTGAAATGGAGCTTGAACTTGACCTCGCCCACGTAGTTTCCATTTGGCTGGGCGCGCACCTTTCCCTTGATGTAGTTGGCTCCAAAAACAGGCTGTTCGATCTCCACATCCGAAAGGGCCACGAATGGAGCACTGAAGGACTGCATCGAATCCGAGGACTTCTTGCTATTGAAGATCATTCGGTGGGAGGTGAGGTAAATTCGACCTCCCTTGGATCCCTTGAAAATGGGGTTATCCTGACCGGAAAACTCCATGGAAACGCTGTCGCTGTGTAGCAGGATGCTATAAGCAGGGAAAAATAGGGAACATTAGCCGGGTTCTTCATCTTATTCGCCATAAATAAGCAGCCACACGTCAGTGTTTACATTCATGACGTCAGGATGTCACCACAATTTTCAGTGGTGTTTTAAGGACTTTTCCGGTTACTTACTACTCTCCCGAATGGATGAGCACGCCATTGTTGGCGTGGGCCGTATTAACCGACATATCAAGTTGTTTTTCCGACTCTTTCCACAGAAATTTGCACGAATTTCACAGAACTACGTTTTGTTTTTCTCAAATGACAGCTGATGATTCATAGGGAGAAGTGTGGCAACGCCAAGAGGGGATATCGATATCGCAGGGTGACCAGTATTTCCGAGCAGTCGAGCTAGCAATTTATCAGTGTGACCTGCTTTTGAAATATACCAACTTACCCACTTCTAAAAATACCCTTATTTTTTTACCCTACACTACCTGTCGTACAATTATTGGGGCGTTAATATGCGTAAGTGATAAGATAATGAGTTAGAAAAGCTCTCAAAATGTGCAGCAAAACAAAGGGAAAAGCGGAGAAGCCTTGCGAAAGTCGGGAATCGCTGCATTTATGCACCATTCAACTTTTATCAGCGGGGGACTTACGCCATTTTGGAGCCCTGCCACCCCCAGTTTTCTGGGTCTATCGAAAATTGGGGTGACCCCCAGCTGATTGGCTCTTTTGTTTTGCTACCCGGCTTCGTTTTGGGATTTCCCCATTTCTGAATTAAGTAGTAAACGTTATCATTTTGCAGTACCGCTCTTTGGGACCATGCCGAACGGCGTCAGTTTGCCAAATCACCCGAATTTCCTCAACCAACTGGCGGCGGCCATTTCCACGGCTGCCTCGACGACATCGGTGGTGGGGAATCCCTCGTCGCCGCCCAAGCAAAACCAGAGCAAGATGGCCAAGCCCCAGCAGCAGCAGACGCAGGGAAGTGCGCCGATGGATCTGGAGAATGAGAACGAGCACTCCACTGATGTCAGCTCGACGACGGCGGCCCACAAGGAGCCCAAGCTGCAGGCCACATCCTCGACGCTCTCTCTGCCGGATTCGGCGCAACTATACCTGAATGGCTTGATGCACACGCCTCCGGGCTATCTGTACTTTCCGGCTGCCCAGGCGGGTGGAGCTCCAGGTGCACCCGGAAATGCTCCATCGACCGGGGGAGGCGGCGGAGGATCCACACCAGCAGCTGCCGGCGGTGGCGCCGCCAATGCCCAGATGCTAATGGATCCCACGGCCATGATGGCAGCGGCCATGCAGCAGATGCAACAAATGCACTATGCAGCGGCAGCAGCAGCGGGAATGACCACAGAAGCGGGCGCAGGACTAGAGGCCACACTCGGTGCGGGTAAGACAGTTAAAACCAAAGGAACCACGAGGAGTAATCTCTAATGAAATCCTTCCTTAGATGGCGTTACACCGGCTGGCCTCAAGGAGGTGATCAAGACCAAGAACTGCATCCTGTTTCCGCCGAATCCGAACGCCCCGCCACCCACAATTAGGGAGCGACCGCCAGGCTGTCGCACTGTCTTCGTGGGCGGACTGCCCGAGAACATCACCGAGGAGGTGATCCGTGAGATTTTCGAATCGTGCGGAGAGATCACCACGCTGCGCATGTCAAAGAAGAACTTCTGCCACATTCGCTACCGCCAGGAGGGGGCAATAGACAGGGCCATCTACCTATCCGGCTATAGGCTGCGTATTTCGGCTCTAAACGAACCGCCCAACTTTGGTCGCTTGCATGTGGACTATGCGCAGGCACGGGATGATCAGTATGATTACGAGTGCCGACAGCGGCAGCATCAGAGGGAGCAACGGCATAGGGAGCGCATGTCGATGGACAGGATGCGGTCGCAGTCGCCGCCACCAATACCGCACTACACAGACCACGAGGCGACGGCCGTGGCGGAGCACCTGCGCACCAACGAGACCTTCGTGAAGGCCATCCAGACGATCACCGCCTGGTTGGAGCGCGGCGATTGCACCAAACGGAATGCCAATGTATTCTACTCGATGATCCAGAGCACTCATGCCCATGTGCGAAGACTGCATGCCGACAAATTGCAGCTGGAGGAGGATCTGAAGAAGGCCAGGGACAGCTATCGCAACCAAATGGGCACCATGTCCACGCAATGTAAGTGTGCCGGCCTTCGAGGCTGAAGATCAGCTTTCTTAGCTCTAGTCTAGACGGGAATTTAGGTGCCGCTCCCACTTTGAAATCCTATTTTTCTGTTTTCGTTGCGCCCGGGTTAGCCTCTTAGCGTCTGTATATCTGAACAATCTACCAGCGTACTACACACCCACCTACAACACCTACACTCAACACACACCATTCCCACCCCAACACACACACACTCTTTAGCAAATCTAGTCATCGAATTATTAAATGACAAAACTGTCTAAAATTTGCTCGCCAAAAGTCGAAGGAGCAAGACCACAGAATCCAAGCAGGATCAGGTAAAGACCAGCCAAAGAGGACAAAGCCCAAAGCCGCCGCACAGCGCGAAATTCAATCGATGGGGCGATCAATGGGACTTAAAAATGATAAGTCTTAAACCTACTGAACTAAAATGATCAGGGAATCAAGCATTAGCGAAGTTAAAATGTAAATTTAATGAGTTTTAATACTAAATTATCACACTATTACTAAAAAACAGCTGACTAAAAATCATTATATCGTTCATTTATTCCTTTACTATAACTACTAAAGCTTAAATACTTAATTTAAAGAACAGTTTGATTCCCTGAAGATGATTATTATGTGGCCAAATCAATTACCGATTTTGTATCGCCCCGTTCACCGATTCGTTCCACTGTGCGGCTGATTCTCACTCACTTCCACTGTGTCTCGACACCACCACAAAAGTCTCAATTCTTATTTGGCCCAAAGGTTTGTAAGCCGCAAGGCAGAGAGCAAATTCAAGCAATCCATTGGTACAGTAAAGGAACCAACTTCCTTTGTAGACCCAAAAACTGTCAGACTCGGACAAACATAAAGATAGGTAATCACGCTGTTGTATTTCTCTCTAGATTGTACCTACATAATAATATCAACCTTAAATAACCGTAACTATTTTACATAAATAATTGCTATGCGAGGGTCTCTCCTGTAGTTTAATTCAATTTTTCATTTCTCACTCATTTAATTCGCAAAAGAAAATGTCTAGTTTGACAAAGGTGAAGAGCAAAACTGAAAAATAATCCAGAAAAAAAACAAAAACCAAAAAAAATACCCTCTGTCCTCCCTTAATATTATTATATATTATTGCATTATTGTTCAGTCACTCAGATTGAAAAAGTGTTCAATGCCGCTAGTCACAAGAAGGTTTGGGACCATTTCACCAAAGCCCAAAGAAAAAACATCGATCAATGGAAGAAGTTAGCCACGGTACGTACTAAAATGTTCAAATAATCAAATACGAACAACTTCAAAGATGTTGCAAAATGTGTATAAGAACCAAATGCCATTTACTGTCCAAATACTTTTGATTCATAATATCGTATCTCTCGTTTTCATGTCGTTGTATCCGTTCTTGTTGATGTTGTTATTATTATTGTTGTTGTGGTGTTGCCGTAGATGTTTAACCATTTTACTAACCCGTTTTTGTGTTATCAGTTTCAGTCAGCATGTCGCCCATTTACCCCGTCCTATATAATCATAACGTACGATTCCATTGCTGACGCTTATAGCTGCTAATTGCTCTTTATTAATTGTTAATTTCCCCATATTTGTCCTGTGCATTAATACTTCATTTAGCTGTTTGTACGTACGATTATCAAAATTCCCATATCAGTTGTGATGTCACTTAACAATAGAATTAAACCATTTAATATTGTTGTAATTTGCAAGCTTTATGGTATTATTTATCGACTATCATTAAACTTATGTAGTGTTAGAAATACAAATGGGATTATCGAAAGGGAAACTGTTTAAAAATTGGTAAATCTATTATTGATAATTAATTTTATAAAAGAAGAAACCGAAAACTATTTTTTCTACAATTTCCCCTTCATAATCCTTTTATAAGTCTCTTTCTATCAGGTCTTTTCACATTCTTAGCTTTCGCTCTTGATCTGTAATGCTTTAGTCTATCTTTTCTTGGCTTTTATCTATCATTTGTTTATGGACTCTATTTTTAACTAAGCATTTGCATAACATTTCCGATAAGCTTTAAAAACTTTGAACTAAACGTAAACTTTTGCCGAGTGTCCACAAACCTCCGAGTTTCCATTGGAAATTGAATTTAATGAGAAATGTTGAGGGTTTGATGGGCTCTCGGTCAATTCGATTGGTTGTGGTAAATAGCAAAAGGAAGAACTAAAAACATTGCTGCTGAGAAACATAATTTGTGCAACAAATACAAATTAATAATTAATAGAAAAAAGAAATTAATCAAAACAAATTCTAAAACTTTTTGAAAATGTGGCGAGGTAAGTAAGCGGGACCATAACAGTGTCGTAAGACAGGAAACAAATTTGATGCATTCTTTAAATACACAAATTTTATAGCTAGGTTATAGATTTACCATCCTGTAAGCAATGGAACTGAAACCAAAGAAACCCATTCAACTGATAGAAATAATAGATTAATTAAAGTTCTTTTCGCATGCCATGCAGGAACTTCGAACTGTCCAGATCACCGACGATGATGAAATGGAAATATCCGACGATGAGCGGGACTACGATAGACGCGGACCCAGCTCCAAGCGAATTCGCTACGACAGCGAGGGTTTGAAGGTAAGAAAATGTGGTTCCCTCCTTAATCTTTTTGATTAAACTTTAAAGCATCTACTTATCCAATTAATTTACCATTTTTTCAGGACGAGAACGACTCACTGCGCTGTCAGCTGGAGGCCATACGACATGAGATGACTCTGGAGCGCAGTGATTATGTCCAACGTGAGAAACAAATAAAGGTGCTGCAGGAAACTATTCGCAACATGCAAACTCAGCTGCTGCAGACGAAGCTGCGCGAACAGAAGGACACTAAAGTCATTGAGCAGCTGGAGCGCAATCTCAAGGATGCCGGCGTAAAGCAACTTCTGTTAAAGACCAAGATCAAGGAAACTGTAGACAAGTTAAAGGACAAAGAGGCCAACAGCAACAGTGCCTCGAACGCTTCCAACGCCTCGAATCTTGACTACAGCAGCGGAGATTCTTGCAGCCAGGAAGACACGG
Organism: Drosophila prostipennis; assembly: GCA_037075205.1. Lineage (NCBI taxonomy): Eukaryota > Metazoa > Arthropoda > Insecta > Diptera > Drosophilidae > Drosophila > Drosophila prostipennis. The sequence continues at coordinate 694,649 of JBAMCJ010005095.1, read as the reverse complement.
AGATCACCCGAAATAAGCAACACCCAGAACCGGAAATAATTGATATCGATAAAGTGGACGATGATGTGCGCATCATAGAGCACCAAAGCGGTGTGGTGGAGATTCACGAGATCGAGGACGATGAAAAGCAGGAGCCTGCAAAGGAGTCAGCGGAAAGCAAAGCAAAGGAGTCAATTATAGAAAGTAGTTCAAAGTCAAATAGTGTGGTGACTATAAATAAAACTAACACGTTGCATACACCGTCATCGCCAGGAGAAGAGGTTAGTGGAAAGTAACTCTTTAGATAAATAACTAGAACACAAAAATTAGTAATTTTCCTCTACTTTAAAACATGTATCTAAAAGTGAATGAAAACAAATAATTAAAAAAGCTAATCTCTATTCTTTCTCATCTTTATTTTAGGTCACCTTCAAGTCCCTGGTCCTGTCAGAGGCCAAGATAATTGCTCTAGCCTCCGCTTATCTGTTGCTGCATCCCCATGGCGTTGATATTGCCAACATAGCCGGTTACTTAAGCGAAATGCTGTGCAACAATGCTGCCCCCAGTAACCATGATGATCTTGCCAATATACTCGGAAAGTACACAAATCTCTTCAAGCCCGATCAGGCCAAGTGGAGGTTCTGTGGCTTCAGCGAACCTACGGAATCTCAGGCGGAGTCAAATTGAGGTGGAGAATGCGCAGTGTGGACTCGAATAAAATGATAATTGAATGCTTTAATTATGTTACAACTATATCATAATGCATAGCGAGTAAGCGGGATGAAAAGTGAAATGTTAACCAAAGAAAGACGACAGTTTTTCGATGCAATCACAACTCAATGAGACCAGTTCCAGTTTTAAGGGCAAGTACTCGTAGTTAACTCTATCGCAAGAAAGACACCACAAACTAACTACCGTTTCAATTATTTAAATAACTCATACACTTAAGCTAAATGATTTCAATATATACAAAATATATATACATCAATATTTTAAATAAGCTGAGAGGCCGAAAGTCGTGTTGCTAATGTTGAAGAAGAAGCGAAAGAATGGAACCAAATAAATTTTATGCTAAACTACATGTGATAGTCTTTGATTCGAAAGGGGTAGCCTATAAATTATTGATTTCAACTATGGCTTGCAGTTTTATTCCAAAAAAATGTTATAATCAAGCATTTTACATTTTTTATTTTAAAATATATAAACTATGTTTTTAAAAGGACTTTAATATTGACAAATAGTAATTTTATTTTAATAGTAAATAGGTACGAAAAATCATCAACTCTCTAAGTAAGGCCCAAACCAACTTTAAATCGCTTCAAGTACTTGAAATTCCAAAAACAAAGAGCTTGCAATACAATTTATGAAGACATTTTAGAATTTCCATATTTATTTTTAAATTCAGATTTCATTTCGATTATATCACTGGAATTAAATTAAACTTAATTTATTTGATCAGTTTCAGTTATTATTATCGGACTTCCTGATTCAGGCGGTGAAAATTGTATGTTAATTTAAACCGAAAATGTTGTCAAATGTTACTTAAAATGAAATTAATATGATTTTCAATTTCATTTTTGGGGAGTGAAGAGATAAAAATGTTGAGAATTTAAGAAGAAGATATCATGTTTATTCAAATACAATAATTCATTAAATATAATTTGTATCAATGCAAAAAAATTCTATAATTAATTCTAACTTCAAAATATTACGTGAAAAGCTTACGTTGCTTGCGTAAGCCGTTATAAAGTGCGCGAAAAGAAGCTGCGCGTCCTCTGCCAAGGACAATAACCAACAGCATCCTGCCACCCTCTGTCCTGCAACCCCGCCTCCCACGCATTTTGCACTAGTAAATCTGTGACGTGATGAAATTCCATACTCTGGCTTTGAATTTCCCCAATATTTGTGACGTCAACGGAGCGTTTATCGTATTTAAAGCGCGTTTTGAAATTAAGCATAAACCGTAACAACAACAACAAATTTACTGAGAGATGAAAGTACAGCAGCAACAACAACAGCAGAGGGGAGATGAAAGAGAGAACAAGAACACGAGCGTAAATTTCCCAAAGAAAGAACAAAGTACTACACTACACTGGAAAAAAAAGAACGAAGTCATGTTAAATTAAAATAAATATCCTAACTTTTTATTTAACTTTACTATTAAATATTAAAAAGAATCCCATAAAAAATTTAATCAAACTGAATAGAGAATATGGATTTTAAAGTTGTTTTATTCTATTTTAAATATTATGTTTTTTACTTCAATTAAAGCCTATAAAACTGCCAATGTAAACTGATTAATCACTATTTAATCTTAATCTACTTATTTCCAAATTATTAAACTTAGAGTTTTTCCAATAACCAATACTAAAGTTACAAAAAAACTTTTAATAATTTTCATAAAATTCGGTGGATATGTACAATAATATCATTAATCACCATATTAAGTTCGTTTTTCGCACTATGTATCGATGAGTTCCTATAAAAACCAAAAAATATTTTCTACTCCATAAATATTTTATTTAGAGCTTTTCATTATCAAATAGATTAGTTACACCTATGGTTTCGATATTTTTAAACAAATAGAATAGGTTGTGTAAATCTTAGAACTAATAACCATATTAAGTACGTTTTTCTCCATGTGTATCGGTGTGTTCCGAGTGCTTTTCTGCCGCTCTGCCACAGCCAACGTCGACGTCGATGAGGGAGGCCCGTCTATATCAACGCTATCAGTCGTTTTTGCGAATTCGAGGCGCGCGGTTCTGTTCCAAAAAAACCGGAGGAGGACTCCAACGGAACAAACCACTGATTTTTTCGTACATGTCCATGTAACGGTGCCCATTCAGCGTGTGTTTTATGTGCGTGAATGTGAACTGTAATTTTGTCCGCCGCTGTATATTTTAATATAATTACGTGCACTTTCTTTGTGCAAAATAAGAAACAGGAAAAAATCGGGAAAAAAGGGAGCACTCTCCTTTCCCGCCCTGTCGAAGGACAATTCAAGTTCACGAATTGGGAAGCTGCGAAGGCAACAACAAAGCACGTGTTTTTGTTTTTTTCGGCGGGTAAGTTTGAGTTTCACCCGGTCTTTTGAACACAGTTTGAGAGCCACTGACGTTTTCAAACAGGAAAATAAAATTAAGAATAGAAAATGTATACGAAAGTGGCTAGCAAAGTGATAAATTAGCGGGTAGAGTGAAAAATAGAAAAATATTTGAAAATAAATCGAGAAATCCAATCCGAATCCAACTTGAGTACATTTTTTTTGAACGAATATATTAATGTGAAAATCGTGTGAGAAAAATAATTTTGCATGGTCAAAATGTTCTATATATTGAAAAAAACAATAATATTATGTGACACTTAATTGCAAAAATGTTTTCTATGAATATTTATTTTTAGAATTTTGGCAATAATATTTATATTTTAAAAACACTTTTAAATATTTTGCCATAAAATATAACTTCGATTTGAATAAATATATTCTTAAAAAATTGCCGTCTTACAATAGGTAATTGAAATGTACGAAAAATGAATAAATTATGAGACTTTTGGCGCCATAATATATTTTTTAAGCTTGTCACGAGAAATTGGAAATCGTACAATAAATCAGACAGATTAACCACAGTATAGAAAAACATTCAGGAAACTCGTTGAACATTCGAAAACATTTTTTTGACGTCAAAGTTTAAACGAAAAATGCTCTAATGAGCGTCAAGCATAAACAAATATTTAGTTTGCGCATAAATAAGAGTATATTGTATAAAGAATTGAATACTTTTTGAGTAGGCACCATAAATAGAAAGACAAACTGTGTAAAAGTGACATGAATTCAGTAGAACAAAAAGGGAGAAATTAACTATTTCTAAGCCGCTTTTCATGTGATTTCTGTGTCAAAGGGCTAAATGGAAAATGGTGCACTCAGTCAATCAGTGCATTCTACTTTTACAGAAAAAGGGGAACAGTTGAGGAGTAGGTGTCAGGGGTTGGAGTCCCCTAGTCTTAACACTTCCCATTTGAATGTTTTGTCAGTCAACAATGATTAATTAGGGACTGCACCATGCGTTTCGGAACTGAACTATTTATATAGAACCGACTGGAGAACATGTTATTGTGTTTTCGATGGGGGAAAAGCTTTGTGCTGAGTTAAGCGTAAATTTGATGAGACACTGGAACGTGCCAAATGTCAACGTGGGCTATAAACAAATTCGATTCATAAAATACACGATCTACACACTTATTTATGGCATGATCCCACTTTGTGCGAGCTAAATTCCCGAACATAAGTTTCCCAACCGCAAAGCACTTCCAGGTATCTACTTCAGCAATCTGAAAAAAGCCCCCGGCAAACCTTTCTGATTTAGTTTTGCATATTCAGATTGCTTTTGAAAACGGAATCGATATTTTAAAAGTGAAAAACAGTCACGTACGTTGAGGACTCGTGAGAAATTCCCAACTTTTTCAGCCAGAAACTGAAAGCATTCTCCTGTTATTTAAGTTTTCGATTTCTAGATCAATTGATAGGCTGATAGAACACCTAACTATCGCCTTGGAAACAACTTTCTTGCTGATAAGTAGATGGGATCGATTGCATGGGCTTTACGTGCACTTAAAATTGTAGACCCTGATCCAAAAAAAGGTAGCAACTTCTCAAGTAGGGCGGTATAATTCAAAAGCAACAATGTTTGCGATATTTTTTTATCAAAGGTCTTAAGTTTTTAAACATTAGTTGGAAAAATCCAATATTGATAATACTTTTTAATTTTAAAAGACAGCCAGAAAAATCAAGACAATGTTAAATATTTTTTTAGTTTTGAGATAGCTTCAAAAATGGTTAATAAATTTTGTAAATTATACTAAGACTAAAAATAATCTGTACTTTAAAGATTTTATATAATCAGCAAAAGCTTCTGACACTTAATAAGAATTTGTAAACAATTTTTTGTATTTTCTTTAGGAACGCTAACCCTTTGAATAATAAGCGGAACGAATAAGTAGTCAACATTAGACAGACTTTGTTTACACTCTCTCCCTTTTTCCCTCTTTTCAATATTCGGCACAAAACTCGGCTAGTTCATTAAAGTCAATTCATTTGCATTTCTTTACGAGCAAGTTGGTTAGCCGCAAAAAAAAGTTTTTGCAGTTGCACATAGCAAAGCAAAATCCAATTAACTCGGTCTGGTTCAAGGGCAAATTAACTATTTATATATTGTTGAAATATCTAGTAAATAACTAACCTAAACGGGGATTTCTTTTTGGCGAAATGGAGATGCTATCCCGAAATGACAGACTCAATTTGCATACGGGAAATTGGCGGGGGCTCGAGATTTTCCCCAGCCACAATGAAAACAAACCAGTAACGGGAAAAATTAACATCACGTGTCGCGACAGGTAATTGACAAGGGGGCGGAAAGGTGGTTGTAATTCAATCGAAGCATTGTGACGTCAGGGAACTGGGGCGTTTCACCTGCGAAATGTAAACAAACTGCAGTGACCCACACATAGATACGATTACAAGATACAGATACATTCCGGTGGCCTTGGCCATGTTGACTCATTTGTGTGATTGGCTTTTAATCAATGAAAGGTGTCGACAATTATTTGCATAACGAAAGTGAAATACGAAATTTCTCTGTCAAGTTCAAGCAGCTAATTTCATTTATTTTCCCCTCAGATAATCTCTTAACTTATATATTTTTTCGTAGTTAAATCAACGCACTGGCTAGAACAAATTTTCTAAAAATAGTGCGTAAGAATCTTTTAGTGACGTCAAGTTGGGAAATCAAAGGCGCATAAAAAGTTGGCGACACCCACACTTTGGCTGGGAAAATCTCAGATATTTTCCTGCATCCAAACAAGAAGAAAAATTCTCAGCAGAGAAGAAATGCTGGGGAATTTATTGCTAGAAATATTTATAGACTTTTGGGTGGTATATGTATCTATATATATGCATTATATCCAATTCATAAAATATTAAAAACCAAGCCCCTTCATTTATAGATAAAAATTGTAAATATTTACTTTCTACAGAGATGAAAAGAGTTCAATACCTTATTTGGGTTTTTAATTTTACAACTTTGACACGTTTTTGTACGGTTTGGATCAATGATCTCTGCTCTGAAACTCGGTTCACGTCTCAGAAATTAAAATCCACTTTTAATATGAATGAAAAAGCCATACGCATTTTATCATTTAATATCAGTTAATCATATTTAACTGTTAATTACAATTATCTCACTTCGTTAAAAGAATTTCTGGTTTGTTTATGTATTCAACATGTAAACAATTATATTTTTATTACGTGTGAGCATTTAAGTTATTCACTTTGGGAATTGTTTTTCTCTTTATATTTAATATTTGTTATGCACATTTTGAACTTTTGTAAAACTGTAGTTCCTTTTTCATTTTGCTGTTTTGGAAGTTACGGAAGTTTTGGGGTTTTCCGCCAATTCTGAGGGAATACTAATCAGATCTCAGGCATTTTCACACCCCTCTCCACCTGAAACTTCTCCCAGCAATAACAATCAGTCAATCAGCTGCACTGACGTTGATGACTGCTTTTCAATTCACTTTTTTTTATGGGTATGCCAAGTTACGCACTGACATATATCAGATTACCCATAGTATTTGGCTCACAATTAAGCAAAGCGGAAATGGATCATTAAATGCGAGATTAGCGGGTGCAAAACTAAGTGCAAATGTGAAATGTTAATTTCCCGTTATAAATGTCACTTAAACTTTGAGCTAAACTATATTTGTTTCACCTAATCTATAAGCATCGGAAATTCCAAAACACTTAAACATTAAATCATAATGAATTATAATATTTAATTGTAGTAACTATTAAAATTTAATTTTATTGTCATTCCTCGATTTATTTTTATTGTCTTCTGAAACCAACTTACATAAATTCAACTCTCTTCTCTCCATTTTTAACGCTTCGAGGAACTACATTACATTTATTTCAGTTGTATTTATAAATTTACATCTGTTTTCTTGGAGATTTCGTAACGGGGTTGGCTCATTATCGTTGCAGCTAAACTTGTTTTTTTTTTGTGTCGGTTTATTTCAAAAGATTCTTTGTTTCTCTCATTTCGTATTCTAATTAATTGAATGACAGGAAATGCGGAAATCGCTTATAGCAATGTATAAATATTAGAACTGATATTTTAGGGATTGGATTCGATTCGCGGACTCCAACATCATTTTCAAAAAACAAAACTATTAGCCTTGCCCCCAAGTTCAAAATGATAAGAGATTTTAGTAGGCGGAGGCTTCAAAGATTTAAAACAATTGTTAATACTATAAATGTGGAATATTTTGGCGAGCCTTCTGTGTGGTCTTTATTTCTTATCAATGTTTCCAAGTGTCACCTCATTCAGAATTGTATTTGTCGTTCGACACAAAAGTCTAATATTTGGTTTTTTTTTGCTTATTTCTGTTATCATGACAAACATTCAAAGCAAATTCTATCCACACGCGCCAAGAAGAAGAAGATAGTAAATCAAAGAGCACCTCTATAATTTCAAATAAATTTTCTGTAATTTTTCACTTTACTAGCTTGAAATCACAGTTAAAGAAATATAATAACATGCGATTAACTGAATGGACAGTCGTTCCAGTGGGGCAAATATTTGCCAGGCATAATCGAAAACATTTACTATGAATACTATCTTGTTTATCCATCGTTACAGTTGATAGTAGCTTGTTAAATTGTGCAATTGGAAAATTAATCAAGTAAACAAAAGATATATATAACGATAACTTGAACAGCGTGATAAGAGTTCGTTGATATCAGGGAATTGGCTTTGGATTTTGAAATTCAAAACGATAATGACACAAATTAGGCCACTTTATTCGAGTGCGTTGTAAGCGACAAAGCTCAAGTGCAAACTTGAGGATGATAAGGGTCCGTGACTAAAGTGTGCTAATAATATATGGAAATCTAATAACGTACTTGTGCGACACATTAAATCTAATGAGGATCTGGGGGCGCCTTATCATCATATTTGAGTTAAGTATTAATCAACTGCAGCTACCGTAGAACCCCTTATCAACCCCCAGTGGCACTTGGGATTACTCGGACCTTGGGACTGGGATTCGCAATCGGTAGAGCTTTCAACATTTTCCAGCCACTAGGATCCCAGCAAAAAACGCTCGGTGCATCTGTTCAGAGGAAAATGTGACCACCCAGCTGAAAACAAAAAAAAATGTGAACGAGTATATAATTATAAATTAATAATGTGTATTTATTGAAATCGCCTGGGACCCAGACGTCGTTCCACTTGGGATGATAAACCCAGTGAACTGCCGGCGAATGCACTCGCCTCAAACTCGCGCCTCTTCCGTCGACAAATGATTGACCCTACCGCCCTCTTTTGGGGCTCGTCCCCAAGATCTAGCCTACGTCAATTCGAGCCCACAATTACCGCCTATAAATAACAATCAAATCAGCAAGTGGACACCAGATTATGTCAACAGCAGCTAAATAATACGAAATTCAGTGGAGATTATCGCCCCCCATTACGCAAATCAATCGCAAAGACTTTGAACTTGTACCGGCCAAGAACATCATCGCTCATTGACCAAGCAACTAACTTCACGGTTGATCAACGCCCGTAGTTTAATAGTAATACGTCCATGGGGCAATGGCAGTCCAATTCTTAAGCCACAGAATAGCCTCACAGTTGTTGCCCTTAAGTCGGGCTCTATAGATGGACTATCGCTGTTCACAATTTGCCGAATGGAGGGAATTGACGAAGTATTGTTGTTTTTAACACAGTTCAAAGATCGATTGCCGGGAATTTTGAAGTGGTAATCACACATATTGATAACGACGATCTTGGAGAACGTAGCACAGTGAAAGTTGATAAGCTATAACATTTATTTTGAAATTATTCTGGTATTCTCAAGTGCTGATATCTGTGAAACTGAATGGGAAATGTACTTTTTCTATCTGATATAAGGTATCTTTAAATGAAAATAATCCTAACTTAAGTGTTATACAATAGTAAGAACCTTCCCGTTTTGTACAAATATTTATCATCATATCATTGGTATTACAAGATATATATTTCCTAATATTCTGGTATTCTCAAGTGCTTTTTCCTATTGATATTTAATATCTTTAAAAAAATGATCCTTAAGTGTTTTACCATGCGCGGATCCACGGGGGGTGATATGGGTGATATATCACCCCCCACTCGGGTGAAAAATGAAAGAAATTTTGGTACTCAAAAAGTATGCAACAAAAAAATTGTTCTGATATCACCCCCCACAACAAAATCCTGGATCCGCCACTGTGTTTTACAATAGTAGGAATCTTTAAACTCTAACTAGTTCCCGTTTTGTACAAATATTTATCATCATATCATTGTTATTCCAAGATATACATTTCCTATTACTCACCCCCAGGGTTGCGATATCCATTAAACCGTCAAATCTTATCGTGGTTAGCTATATCTTCCGTATGACTTTCCTCGCAATGCTTTTATTTCTTTATCTGAGCGCAAGCAGATCATAAAGATTTCTTTTAATCAAAGTAAAGTGCGCTCAATTGGCACTAATAAATTTCCAGCTAGGTATATTTAAAATATTTTCGCTTTTTACTGAATTTAATAAGGAAATCTCTAGTTAAGGTTGCGCTGCGTGTGGTTATTGCGGCGATTACGATGTGGGGGTGTGTTCGGCGCCAGTACTTTCATTTTATGGTCTATCCTGTCATATTTTTAGCTCTACGAGCTGTCAATCAAATATATTTGGGGCCGAGTGTGTACTTATGGACCCAGGCCCCGATTGATCGGTCTATAATGCACTCGACCTGCGATTTGTGACTGCACATAAATAGTTCGAAAGTTAACGGGAACCATATCTTCTGGAATAGTGTGATATGGGAATCTATTGGTTCGTAAAATGATTTGGCAGCCAAAATACATGGGGGTTGACATAACTGCGATAAGATGGGGAGGCGATAAGCCGAATTGCCGATACCGAAATACCCCCTGTGGGAAGTGGATCCAATATCGCCACGCTGCAGCTTCATGTCTGCCCGAATTTTTCATGGTGATAAGGATATGCGATAAAGGCACCCCCCACATGTCAAACATCAGCCTTCTTTCTTCTGTCTGCCCGATTGTCTGCGCCACATAAACAATTTGATCGATGGTTATAGCCATCCAATACTTTTTTGGCAATAAATTGCTCATGTATTTTGGGGGCTTTATCATAGAAATAAGGTGTACCTTGACAAGTATTTATTGGTTGAGGTATTTGAAAGCTTATCAGTGAGACTGTTAGGACAATTTTGAAGACATTTATAGGATAAGAAGGCATATAAATTTAACTAAATATATTATTCAGGAAGTATATTATTAATATAAGTAACCAAGGAAAAAAATTAAAAAACGCTTTGCTATTTTGTGAATCATTCTTATTATGGCATAGCAACTGAAAAAACAACAAGTGTTTTTGTTTACCTTCTTCTGTTTAACTTTTTTCAACAGTTTTGTTTTCCACAATTCAAATCTACAGTTTGAAAATCATTGTCACAAGGTAAAATATAGGAATAAAGCTTTTCGTTAAGGAAAGCTTCTGATTAAAACAAGCTTTTTGTCTTGTCCGTTGGTTAATATTTTTTATAAATATTTTAAAAGTATTAAACCATATTTTTATTATTTAAAAATAAATACAAACATTAACCAAATATATTTATGATTACCATTTTTTAAAATATTTTAGTAAAAACATGAATCCTAATATAAATTAACATAATTTAATATTTATTCTGCCATCTTAGTTTACCTTTAATTAAGAAAAGGCTTTAAAATTTAAATAATTTAAAAATATTTGTAAATTAATCAGTATTTATTTGAACAATTTATTTAATATAAATTACAATATAAATATATATAGGTACATAATTATTAAATACATTTAATAATATAATATTAACCTCATTCTCACATGGAAATTACACTTTTTTATTGCAGGAACCGCACTTTTTATTCGCAATCTGTGATCGTTAACTGTGAGTAAACAAAGAACCTTAATTTAACAATAAAATAAAGAATACATTTTTATTATACTATGTGAGCTAGGCATTGACCTACAATTAAGATTTAAATTTACTGCAACCAAAAGTTTAAATTTACGATAAATATAAAAGTCACATAAAGAGCACAGATTTTTGTAAACAAATTTCACCAGTTTGCCGGAAAATTGCAGGTCTTTGTGCCCAAGGACAAGGCACCCACATTTGTGGCCCGAAAATGTACACATCTATAGATACATTCACCTTGAGGTCGTCGTCGAGGACGAATTATTGATTTTGGGCCCTGCTTGCGGGTGGTAAACTAGAATTTATCAAATTCGGAGCTATTTACATCATGTTGGCCCTGTCGCAAGTTCAAATGTAGGTCGTCGTGGAAAGAAAAGTAAAGCAATGCAATGGATTTGACTTGCGGATGATTATGGTGGGTCAGCAGAAATATTTGGTGGCTGCACTTGAACCAGCAACCGAATCGCGTGATTTTCGTGGGCCAACAGCAAGCGGAGAAACTGCAGAGAAAATAAAAATATTTACATTTATGCGCAGGCAAACAGACGTAAAAGTATTAAACGTATTTGTTTAGTTCTCTTTGCCAAGCGAGGGGCTCGTTCTGCGCCTCAGCTGATTCCGATTGGTCGAGATTTTTGGGGCTTGGCTTCTGTGACGTCACACGGCGCACGCCCCTCTAAAAAGCAATATATGTATATCTATCTATCAGATACATTTCTTCGTGGCGTGACGTAGCTGCTGACGTAGTTGAACTCATACTTATACCCAACAAATCGCAGAGCCTATGCCAACTTGGCCCAGTGCTAATGAGCTTTCTGTTGCATAACCCCGGTATTTTATCATTTTCGCCCTTTTGGCCTTTCCATTTCCCCCATGTAATTAGTGTGTGCGAGCATTGCGTGTTCTAGGTGTAGATACAGATACTTTCTGTAGATGCAGATACTTTCTGTATCTATGCAAACGCTTTCGCAGCAGGTGAGCCTGCTTTTAGCCGCTCTGCGAGCCTGTTCCAAGCGTGGAGCGTGCCAAATGTTTGGTTGTATTCCAAGTCCCGCCATGAGCTGCGTTAACGCCCCCGGGGCCCAGTGGGGGGTTAACGGGAGCCGGGGCAAGGTTAAGGGTGCCTGCAAAGCGGGGCGAGTACACAAAACGATAACAGGGTTGCGTTGGGACAAGCTCATAATGAGAATCTTTTAAAGTGGCTACATACAGTCAAAGAAAACATGTCTTACAAATATAATCTTATTTCAAATTTAAAAGGAGTTAATAGGAACATGTACTTTTTAATTTTTAATTGCTTTTCATTTTCATTGCAATACAAACTTTAAATATTTAAGAGCAACATTCTCGTTACAAAATTCGTTGTATAAATTTAAAACCTTGTTAAAATATTACATTAAATTAATAAATATTTTTAAATTAAAGAAATTTAAAACCTTGTTAAAATATTAAATTAAATTAAAAATATTTTTAAATTAAAGAATTTTAAATTTTATTTTAAAATATTTATATCCCTGTCCATTAAGCTTCTCAAGTGCCTTGATATTTTTTCGAATTACCCATGTGTCTGAATAAATTATAAAATGTGGAAAGCATTTCGCATAAACATTTAAATGCTTGAGAGGTACCAAAATAAATACCTCTCACTTGAAAGTAATTTCACGTGCATATTTATCAATCATTTGTATGCACCGTATTTCCATAAATTCCCTTCATTTCGATATGGGAAGTGTATTCTCATTATCTGACCCATTTATAGCGCAGCGCAGTGTCATGTTTATTTATTGAAAATGTTCCAAAGCATGGAAATGCCTATTTTCATCCGCTATGAGCCACCGTAAGAGGCAATCCATTATGCTCAGTGGCAGCCGCATTTTCTGGCCGTACAACAAACGTGATCCATTGAACGTACTCACAGCTAGGCAAATAGTATTCCTCCAAATGGAATTGGAAATGATAATGGAAATTCTACAATTCGAACAGGCATTGAGTGCGCACAAAGCTATCTACTAATATCTATAGGAACACGTATCCCCACGATTCGATTCTGAAGGTGGAGAGAGAATGCGTTTGTTCGGCTGCCTTTATTTCTTTATATTATACAGTGTATAATCTTTCTGTGCATACGGAAGTAGGGTAAACAGAATGACACGTGGCGGAATTATATGGTATAGATTTAATTTATATATTTCCTTCTTTGTAGTTCTGGGATCTTATAAACAAATTGTATGGATTCTTCGATTTGCTAATAAAATTGTTTGATACACATTGGTGTAGCTATAAAAATAAATTCAATTCTTGATGATGATATTTTCATTTCTTTAGAATTTTACGAATAGCATTAAATCAATTATTTTGATTTATAAAGTTTAAGCAGATTTTTATTAATAAATGGCAAAAAATATTGGATGACAAGAAGGGATTTTTTCTTAAACTAATAAAGTAATCTATTGGTTTCAATGCATAAATAATAACAATAATAATAAATTAAGGATTTATTTATTTAAAAATGATAACTTGATTGATACGATTTACTGTCAATTGATGTTACTCGTATTTTTACCAATGCTCTTATTAGGAATTTTTTTAAAATTTATGAAATTGTCCTTGGAAAAGCTGAAATTTTCCATTGCGAAGGGCATTCCGGCAATTGTACAGATCAATTGCAGATGCATAAATTTGCATTGCCTCGACTTAATGGAAAGGCAGAGGCAACAAATCGTAGGCCCATGTGTGCTGTGCAGCAAAAGTTGCATCCACACATCCATGCCGCGTTGAATGCAATTTCAAGCAGAACGAGAGCCGACGATCCGAAATAAAAATCTGAGCGAGCGAAGGCGCCTGCAATTCCAGTTTGGATTTTGCCGCCAAGAGTCAATAGCCTCGTATGGATATAGAGTCTTCACCCCGTCTGCGTCCATAGTCGCTGGAGAGCGGGACCAGTTTCCCGAGGCCCAAGGCCCAGAGACAGAGAGCGGGAGAATTTGAGAATTCGGGGGAACTTGGGAGAGCGGCGAATCCACATAGAGCCCGGCGGAGGCCTTTTTTATTGTTTGGCGCGCCATTTGCTAGCCAACATTCGTGGCGTGCGGTTAAAGATACAAAGATACTTCCTCCGCACCGAAAGATACTCGCGAGTGGCACTGAGCAAATCACCCGTTACATATCCGAAAGAAATATATATCTTTAAAAATTTTAAACCATATCACTTAGTTAATTGGCTAATTTGAAAAAAGCTACAGAAAATTTTGGCCAGCAACATGTTTGATTGTTGATGCGCATGCGCCTTAAAGTATTCTATGCTACGTGGGTGGCCGACGTGTTAAAGGACAAAAACGCCAGTCAAAGGACATTTATCAGACGTTGACGTATTATTCAACATTACTTTATTGCCATTACTACTAAAGTGCAGTGAAAAGTGAACAAGAAAGCGGGTGAAATTAAAAGGAAAATCACCGAAGAATATAGAAAACATATCCCCATCGCAGTTAACTACCGTGTAACCCAACCGAAGTTTACATAATCCCTTCGACATGTCCACCGCATCGTCCAGCAACTCCAGCGGCGAGGAGCCCAACAAAAAGTCCGGCTCCAACAATGAGGAGAGCTCCCACCTGCTGGAATCGGCCGAGAATGGAGCCAAATACGGCTCCAGACAAGCGGTCAAAATCGTCAAGGCCAGCGATAATGGACGCACCAACTCCACCCCACATGTAGGCAAAAATTCGCATCTTCTCATAGATATGAACACTGAAAAAATGCATTAATTATATTTGATAGATTGCAAGTGTTTTTAAACCTAACTTAATTTTAAAAGAACATGATATTAACTTAAGTAAAAGAGAGTAAACAATTTTCGGAATTTTAAGAATTAAAAAATCTTGATTTTTATTTTACTAAAATATTTTTATTTTAAAACTTTGCTGAATTCCAAATAATTAACATACAATATAAATATTAAAAAAATTCAAAAATTTTTGATCAATATCCCTATTATTTTTCTCAGTGTTTACCCAAGTTAAGTTAATTTACGTTGTCCAGATGGCTAGCCAAGTTAATGCATCTTTTGAGGTTGACCTTGGCGGAAGCCACGGCGAAAGTCCAATTAACGCAGTGCGAAAAACGCGACAGGAAATCAAACCAAAAATTACTGATACCCTATATAAAAAATGTGTACAATATGGTTATTTTTCACAGTTAGGGCATTTAAAGACTTTGCTATTTAATAAGATATTTACCCGAAAGAAGCAAACAATCCGAACTGTTTGTAAAGTAAATGCGTAGCTGAAAGCGGAAAGATGTTGCCGCGAAAAAGATACGAGATATAAATAGTTTACCAGGCAATTATCAGGCAGAAATGTGTATTTTCCACTCCAAAAGCAATCTCTATTAGCCGGGCATTAAAAAACAGCCAAATGAGAGTATAATTTCACATTTATGTTTCTGCCGACACGAGTTCAAATACCTTTCGAACATCATTTCCGCTTTACACAATTTGAACGAAAAGCGATTATAATTTCTTAAGTTCATTACGTTTTTCTACACTCGGGAGCTTAGCCTTCATTGATGGATCGTCGAGCTTATCAACCTAATGAGTTCCGAAACCAATGTGGAAACTTTCTATTTTTATTTGGTGTTTATGTTGGACAAGGTCGCAGACAGCCGAAACAAGACTATGAAATACAAATCATTATCTGTAGAAAAGTTATTTTGCGATGCAAAGAAAAATGTGATAAGTGGGTACTTCAGAAATAGGGGCGTATCACCGATTCCCAGAAGGGAGATATTATTTTTAACAATGAGCATGATACGGATTTGTTTTGGGCAATCCACACATGAATGATAATTTAACCAGACAAATTCAATTGAAACTCGTTCCAGCGAATGCACAAAGTGAGTCAACATATTTGTGGGTGTTTATTTTAGTAAAAACAAGAAAGGAAGCTAGCTTCGGCCAGCCGAAGCTTATATACCCTTGCAGATAATTCCTATTAATCACTAATTTTCAAAAAAAAAAAAAAAAAAAAAAAAAAATTAACAAAAAAAAAAGAAAAAAAAAAAAAAAAGAAAAAAAAAAAAAAAAACCCCAAAAAAAAACCTGCAAGTATAATATCAGACGCATTAAATGTGCCACCCCTTCGAAACCATTACAAATTCTGTACCTTATACGGGGGCACTGAAATACGCACAACAACAAGATTTAATGACCATCATTTGAATACATTTTAAAATGCGACCCACAAAATTATGAAAACTTGACCAGTTCGATAACATAGTGTGGCACATTTTTCGCATATCAATGAGTTACCCCAAATGGTTCGTTAAAAAGTTTATAAAGCCATCAAGCTGTTGTCACTTTCGTTGGCCAACGTAAAAATCACCAAATTAAGCTATTACCAAAAATGCTTTTTAAGTTTTTTCAAGGCTTAGGGATTATTTAAATGAGATAGGACCATATTTTAGTTTTTTATGATCCAAATATTCGAAACTTGATCGTACTTTACTTTAACATATTTTAAGTACTCACTCATTCACTTCATATAGAATTCAAATATGTTTAAGAATATACCTTCAGAAATTTTCCCAACCTCTTTATGGAAATATTTCCCATTACTTAGAATTTTATAAAAAAGATCTTTGGAAAATACGACAGGAATTTTTCAAATTCCCCTTATGCAAATGCTTTTCCTAATAGCCCGGGATTATTGTACATAAATTAACCTGGACAACTCAATAATTATGAAGTATTTGAGCTTATGCTTTGTTTACACTGAACCAGTTTAGTGGAATGCCACGGGGCATATGAAATTACCATGCTTATGGCGCGCACTGTTGCGCCTGCCACTGACATTGAAACGAACTTGGACCTCCGCTCGCGCAGCTGTCATCCCCGGGATGGGGGTTTTAGCACCCTAAAGTGGGGTAGTCGGATTCCTAGAGCTGCCTTTAACTGGCAGTAATGCTAAATTTAGACACAGAACGACGGGCAGCCAATGGATTGACCACATTAGCCGCAGACGGAACTCAAACGAACCGAGGCACTGAATCGAGGCAGATATCGATTTCAGACGTTTCAGACGCGATTTGAACGCTTCGTTTACTCTCGACTGGCAATCTGGCAATCTGGAGGTGTGTCCCCAGTCGACCCCAGTAAAATGACAGTTAATATGTGGGCGTACGCCTGGTTCCACATGGCCTTCTCCTTCTCCTTCTACCATTTCCAGCTGCAAATCTCGGCTTGCATTTTCACGGAAGTGATTTGTTCTCTACTCCTTCGTTTCGCGTGGGCCGAGATTGGCAATGGCACTTTGAGTGGGCTCCACTAGTGGGCGGCGACACATGGGATACATCCAGTAATAGGCGAAGAGAAAATGGCCATAAATTACTTATATGCGCCTCCGAAATGGCTTTAACACCGGTCTCCTGATATATGAAAGTAATAAAGGCAATTCCCTATGATATTGCTTATACATTGTAATAATGATCTTAAAAGATATCCCTCTAGATCAAGACTTTCCTTTCAGAAAAATCGTTTAAGCTATAAACAATGAAATTAATCTATTACACGTAAAAAATTATTCGCCCTGTTTAAAAAAAAGTCTATTTTTATAGAACATTTTTTTTAAATTAATCAAAATGTAATAAATATAAGAAATTTTTCCTGAAATATAGGAAAAAACCGCCAGTGAAGCAAATTTCTAAAATTCAGGGCGAATAATTTTTTGAGTGTAGACATTATTTTCATTGTTGTTTACCCATAGATACACCTTTGAATTCACCAAAAACAATCAGAACAGGCCCCTTTTTTTATTCGAGCAAAAAGCACAAATCACGTATCACACGTGCGATAAGTAAAATAATAGAAAAAGTTATTCCAATTTTGTTGTCAACTGGGAAATAAAGTAATTTCAAAAAAATAAGGCGAAAAATAACCATTAACTCAAATTATTGTACAAATTAACTAATGACTTATTTTTAATAAAAACTTTAACTAAAGTAAACACTGTAATAAGTCCAGAACTTCTTATCAAAGGTCAAGTTTTATTACAATGCTAGCCAGCCATTCAGAAAAAAATTCTAAACACACCCCTTTTACGCACAGACTATAAAGCACATATCGCATATCATAGAATGGAACCCCTCACTCAGTTCTGTTTATAAACATAAAAATATCTTTGAAAAAGCTTTCGATAAATGGAAGCTCCGATATAGCCGGCTGATTCCTTGTCTGCTTTATTCTCTACACGTTCATAGCTGGAATTTTGGCAATTTACTGATTAGGCACGCGATAACCTCAGCTATATATACCAATTCTACAGTAATTTATGGCCCAGCGAACGGAAGTCAATGAGTACGGCTAGCAAGGTGGTCAAATATGGTTAATTGGTGCTGCTTGAGTGATCCTTGACGCCTTGAAGGGGGTAAAATAAAAAGGGAATGCTATTTTTCTACGAAATGTTTTTAAATAGAATGGCACCAAGTGAGTGGGAATTGTTCATGGGTTACTTTGGCAATAAAACTGTATTGGAATTTAATTGGATTATCTAATTATGGTCTTAAAATTGGTATAATCGTTTAAAATTGATAATAATCAGGCTATATATATATATGCATTTATTCGTTTGATTAGGTAATTTCCATTCACCTAATCTACCCCATATATCTGAGGCTTTATCAGCTTATGCTTATAAGCACAAGGAGTTTCATTGATCAAGTGCCCGGTCTTAAAACGTTCAAGTGGAAACACATGAACATAATTATAGTACTTTACGTCTCAATTTTGTAGGATTCCACTATTAAGGCTTCTCACTATCTCAGGTTTTTCGCGGCATCCCCAACTTCAAATATTCCCACCGGTTCCGCAGGGGTCTTAAGGTATTTTCCTGTCCGAAGCTTGAAGATCCGAACCACCCGGCGTATGAATGATATCGGGGTGGCGAGTGTGCGTGAACTTGGTTCAATATTTTTTAGGTGACTTCTGTTTATGTGACCGGTAGGTATAATGAAATAATGAAGTACTTGAGCACAATCGGAAAGAGGAGAGCATAGCCCCGAATTTTGTTGGGAGAGTGCAATAAATATGGGTGCACGGGCGATTGACGGAGTGCCCACTATCGGTCCGCCAATAAATGTCCTAATCACTGGGCGGGGGGTTTGGACCTTATCACTAACCATGCCATGATAATAATTGTAGGTAGCTAAAAGTTGGCCCTCAGTCTAAGTCAGTTGGTCAGAGCAGAACGATCTAATTAATAGCGATCTCTATATAGTTGGAAAAGGTAAGGTTTTGGAAAGGAATCAGGATAAGTATTCACTTAAATTTAATTTGCATTTTAATAAATTTAAAAAAAAAATTTTTAACTTTTGCTAAATGAATTTATCTTTAATGCTAAGATAAGATTAAAGAGCAAGAAAAGCGAGTTTAACTTTAAAACTCCAAACTTTAAAGTAGGTTTTTAGAAAATATGTTTTATAAAAATATTTTTAAATGCAATACTTTGTCCGAAAGTTGCTTATTAAATCATCTATATCTTACAGGATCAGGAGAACCTACTGGGCAACATGGTGCACACGTCGACGTCGAACGAATCGCGGAAAGTGACCCAATATGTGGCCGCTTTGGCAGCAGCTGGAGGCGCCTTAGCCTGCGGTACCGTCTTGGGCTGGACATCCCCGGCCGAAACGGATATCGTGGATAAGGGCATTGGATACGATTTCCCCGTCGACAAGGATCAGTTCTCTTGGGTGGGATCGGCGATGACCCTGGGTGCCGCCTGTGTGTGCATTCCCATTGGTTTCCTCATCAATCTGATTGGCCGCAAGTGGACCATGCTGTTCCTGGTCCTGCCCTTCATCCTTGGCTGGGCCATGCTCATTTGGGCCACCAATGTGGGCATGCTCTATGCTTCGCGTTTTATCCTGGGTATTGCCGGCGGCGCCTTCTGTGTGACCGCTCCCATGTACACGGGTGAGATTGCCCAGAAGGAAATTCGCGGAACGCTGGGCAGCTACTTCCAGCTGATGATAACCATTGGCATCCTATTCGTTTACGCCGTGGGAGCCGGTGTGGACATCTTCTGGGTGAGCGTCATCTGTGGACTTCTGCCCCTCGTCTTTGGCGCCATCTTCTTCTTCATGCCGGAATCGCCTACCTATTTGGTGAGTTTACACATTTTTTTAAAAATATTACCAGAAATTATATTAAAATTTAACAAAGGTTACAAATAAAATGTGAAAAGTTTAAAAAAAAATTCTATTAAAAATAAAGGGAATTAAATAAAATATAGAATTTTTCCTTAAGAATGTTTTCCAGAAAATACCCCGTAAAATTTAGTTTTATTAAAAATTCAATTAAAATTATAACAAATCAGAAAAAATATGTAAAACTCTAAAAAATCGAGTTTTGTAAATACGTTACAAATAAAATTTGAAAAGTTAAAAAAAAATCTATTAAAAATAAAAGGAAATCAATAAAATATAGCCTTTTTCCTTGTTCTCAAGAATGTTTCCCCAGGAAATACCCCGTAAAATGTAGTTATTCAATGACGCGTTCTAACAAAATAATATAATCAGATATAATCTGCCAGTCAATCAAGAATACAACTGGGAAAAACAACCTTGTGTATCTTAAAGATATGAAAACCACCACGAGTTTGCCATCAAAATCAGAAATTCCCTCTTGAGTGTAATACCAACGTGACTTATCTGCAAATCCCCATCGACAGGTTGCCAAAGATCGGTCGGAGAACGCCATCAAGTCCATTCAATGGCTGCGTGGCAAGGAGTACGACTACGAGCCCGAACTTGCGGAGCTGCGTGAAAGCGATCGGGAAACCAAGGCGAACAAGGTCAATGTGTGGGCTGCCCTCAACCGTCCCGTCACCCGCAAGGCCCTGGCCATCAGCATGGGTCTTATGTTCTTCCAGCAGGTCTGCGGCATCAACGCAGTTATTTTCTACGCATCGAGGATCTTTTTGGTGAGTTTGAGATTCTGATAAGGTTTAAGAATACCCACAAACAAATTTGGTTGGTAAAATTGACCAATGAAGATGGTTTAGTAACTATAAAAATAGTTCTTTAACAATAAAAATAGTCGTTCGTATATTGGTTTTTGCTTGGCGATCTATTAAACAGTTAAAATACTATTAAAATAGTTACGCTTACGGGATGTGTGTATTTTGTTTTTGTACCTTGAAACTATTTTAAATAGTGGTTTAATTATGAACAATAGTTACCCTAACGTAACTTCTTTAATATAAAAGTATGCACCAGTAATTTTACAAATCTTCTGCGGTGCCTAATATATAATTCCCAACTGGGTCTAGCCCTTTATAAACCAATCTAAAATTCATGGTTTGGGCACATTCTACCATTTTTACAGTTGTATAACTATTTTTTATAGTAACCCTTACGTTAACGTATTACGTAAGAGTAACTATTTTATTGGTAGAATTGACAATTTTTGTGGTTGGGGACTGTTTGACAATTATATTGGTTCATTTTACCAATCCATTATTTTGTGTGTAGGAAATTTGAGATATGAAATAAAATATATCATGAATTAACCCGATTTCTTGCATTTCAGGAAGCCAATACCGGCATTGGAGCCCAGTGGGCCTCGATCCTGATCGGCATCATGCAGGTGGTGGCCACCTTTGTCTCCACCCTGGTGGTGGACAAGCTCGGTCGTCGCATCCTGCTGCTGGCCTCCGGAATCGCCATGGCCCTGTCCACCACCGCCATCGGTGTGTACTTCTATCTGCAGAAACAGGACGCCACCCAGGTGGAGAGTCTGGGCTGGCTGCCGGTGGCCAGTTTGTGCATCTTTATCATCATGTTCTCGATGGGCTACGGACCGGTGCCATGGCTGATGATGGGCGAGCTCTTCGCCACCGATATCAAGGGATTCGCTGGATCGCTGGCCGGAACATCCAACTGGCTGCTGGCCTTTGTGGTCACCAAGACGTTTGTGAACCTGAACGATGGCCTGGGCATTGGTGGAACCTTCTGGCTCTTCGCCGGTCTGACGGTTCTCGGTGTGATATTCGTTTACTTCGCTGTGCCCGAGACCAAGGGCAAGAGTCTCAACGAGATCCAGCAGGAGCTGGCTGGCAACCGGTCGACTCCTCAAGCTATTCCCGCGGAAAAGTAATCAGCAGATCGCAAACCGGAAGTTGGAAAAAAGGCGGACCGGAAATCACTGTTAACTTGCTGTTAATTTACGTTCGATTTAGGTTCGCGTTAAGTGCAAGTCCCCTTTGCGTTTTCGATGGATGAATTTGTTTATAGAATTTAATATTCGCTTAGATTTTCGGTTAGGCATAGCGAGAGATTCAGATTGTGAAGATGGAGATGAGGAAAATTGCAGCAAACTATAACTAAGAGCGAAGACTGAAGGTCAACTGCAGAAAAGCGGCGAGAATTTGTTTTTTGCAGCCATAGAAAAGACAACAGCAATTTAAGAAACAAACATATATACCTACATATATATATATATCCATATAATGTATGTATGCTTATTTAGTGTTATTCATTCAATCAACGAAGTGTGTTTTACAAAGTTTTAAGGCATATCTGCATTTGTTCGGGTTTTTAAAGTGTTTGCACGCATTTGTTCTGTAATTCTTAATCTATTTGTACTATATATATGTGTCTATGTGAATGACCTATAAATATCAGTAGCTGTTCGTGTCCAAATTTCAATAAGCATTCAGTCGATTCACTTAGCATAGCCCGATTACGTTGTAAGCCACGCCTTTTGCCAATATATTTATTTACAATGCGTTATAGAGAGAAATATGTTTATGTTTTATGTAATAAAACCGAAATATACACTATATTTTATAATTTTACATCAGATATTTGAATTTGATTTTTTAATCGCTGAAAGCTATAAAGAAATCCCCGTCTATCATTGTTAAACTTGCATATAGTATTTACGGAAAAATAAAACTACCGATAAAAGTAAAAATATATCAATATATTTAATATGTTGTAACTAATCGTGTTTTATTTCTTGGGAGCCTCAGAATTTGTTCCTGCTTTCCAAACACTTAAAAGATATATGTAGTACATATTTTGTACGTACGAAGAAGTCATTATTTTTTTGCAAAGCAATTATATTTCGATATAAACTACAATAACTCCATATAAAATATATAATATATATATTTTTACAACACCTATAAATAAATTATATATAAACAATTTTCGCACATAATTTAACTGTCTCACGACAAGTCCTATAAAACAAAAAAACAAAATAAAAAATATACACAATAAATAATAAAAAAAAAAATCCAAAATACAAAACCAAAAAAAAAACGATAATAAAAAACAACAAAAATTAACAAAATTTCCCAAATAATACTAAAAACATACTATAAATAATCAAAAATTCTAAAAATATCCCACAGAAATCCCCACTAGCATCAAAGCCCAACAACAAACCAATCCCAATATCTCAAAATCCCAAGAAAAATAGAAAGTAAAAAAGATTTATTAATCAAAAATCAAATCAAACTATTAAATCAATCATTAAAAAAATTATTAATACTAATTAAATCAATTATTCTTTATCATCAGATCTTATTGTTGTATTAAGCAAAAACATCAGATCTTTTACTTATTTTAATACCAATATATGCGGTTATTTATATAATAAACTACTTTATGCCTACAAAATATAAAGAAATCTCATCATATTCTATAATAATAGACAGATACTATATTATACGAATAATGGTTCGTATTTCTTAAACAATATTTACCGAAGTTGATAACATATAATATACAAAAATAAACCATAAAAAGTAGAATATATAAAAAAAAAAAAAATAATAAAAGTAAATAAAAAAGAAACAATCAAAAATAAAAATCAACAAATTAAAACAACAAATTAAACAAGCAGCAGTACAAAATTCAAATTAAAATTAAATTCCAATAAATAGATAATAACAGAAGAATTTTTACATCAATAGGATTAACACCCCCAAATAAGGGCCGCATGCTACGACTTTCACCCAATAGCAGCGCATCCAGAAAAATGGTAAGGAGAGACATGACGAAATTAAATGGGGAGATCCGCAGAATAAATCCCCAAACCGAACAGCTGCACCATAGGCGTATTCACATGCCGGGCTATCCCGTACCTCGGACCGATGGATAAAATGAAAAAGAAGTTTTTGTCCGTCGCGCCCCCAATAAAGACAAACATAGCAGTGTTTGTGGAATTATGGCTGTGTACCTGTGTAATTAATAAACCTTATGTGGTAGAACAATAAGTTATAATCTCAGATGGGGCTTGTTCATTCAGTTGCCAGAGAGAAGTCTTCGAGAAATCCTTTAGAAGAATTTGTCTCGATTGAAGTTGACGATTCGCAGCAGGCCATGTTCTGCGCCCATGGCCACCCAAGTGTGGGCGGGCGAATTCCAATTGCAGCGAACGCAATTGGATCGAGTCAGGGGCAGAAAATGTGAGTTCTGCGGTCGACGCTTGGCGTCCAGGTATGAGGACTTTTGATTATGGGGCGCTGGCACCAGCGGTCTGATTTGCACCCCGTAGTCCCGCAGAAACTCATCCACACCTATGGAATCCGTGTCCTTGGGCGTAGAGCCGCCCAGTTGATGCAACTCGGTGGTGGATACAGCCCGGAAGTTGACCGTTGACTTCAGCAGCGCAGGACCACAGTTGAGATCTCGCACGTCCAGGAACACCAGGTCACCGTTGTCCGTGACGAACACCATGTGATTTTGTTGACAATTCGTGTGCATATCTCGTGTCGTCGTCAGGGTTCCATCCAGGGTCCTGTGCTCAAACTGTATACCCGATACACTCACTGCTATTGTGCGACTAAAGTCTGCAAATAAAATTCCCATTAGTCTTAGAGTAACATCAGTTAAAAAATTAAGCTTACGTGAACTGCTGACGACTATTGTTTCACAAATAGGTGACCAGGTCAGATTAGCTATATATAGAGTGCAGATGGGGTCTTGTGTCAGTATATAGGGTTTCGACAAGTTCGCAATATCATAGATTTTTAATTGACGTATGGAAGTGCCGACTGCAAGCCAACGAGGTCCATTATTGTCGTAATGAAGTTCCATAACTAAGGTAAATGAAATAAATTATAAATATTTATAAAAAATAAAATTAACCAATATAACTTACATTGGATATTCCTCTCGCCAATGTAAAAGAAATTCAGAGGCACATAAAAGATTTGATTATTTCGGTTAAAGCAGTTAATGTTGTCTTTATCGCCAATGTCCCAAAAGGCCATATAGCCACTGCTATAGCCTGTAGCTAAGAATGTGTGTCCCGAAGACTGCAAAGGAAGGTTACTCATTATTTCAGAGAGAGAAATTTAGGTTTAAAAAACTCACCTGCGACCAAACTACTTTGGTGCACTGATCCTGCACAGGATTGTTCACATCCAAGGTGAGAGTAATCAAGGAATCCAGTTGGATGACCACCTTCTCGTCTGCCTTCAGATCTTCTGCCAGCTCCAAGGGTAGCGCATAAATCAAGACATCACTCAGAGAATTTGCCACAGCCAAAAGGCCCAAACGATTTGATGACTTGTCATAACCACCGCTGGGCAAAAAGCAGAAACTATTAACTGGCCCATGGGGCACACGAACTCCATAATGAAGCTCGGGTTGCACGGCCCATGATTTCTTGTCATGTCTACCATTAGAAACCGTGCATTTCAGTAACATTAAAAGAGCATCTTCATCCTTCAATTTTGTATGCCTTGCAAAGGACTTCATCTTTGGACGCAGGGAGCATAGTAAATACTGATTCGTAACTTTCGGTGGCAGTGGAACCCAGGCGAGTTGCTTAATGGAGTGGCCCAGATAGCACACATATTCACCTGATCAAAAAGAAATTACATTAATCTGAATTTCCGTATTCTCAGTTAGACGTACCTTCTTTATTGAAGCCCTCAAACGGTGCCAATTGCTTCCAATCTTCTTCTGTGCTTATTTCTCCATAAGCATAGCGCATGGATGCCGTCTCCTTGGAGGGCAGCAAAGCATTAGCCTCCTGGGGAGATATCTTCGAATAGCTCGGCAGCAGTTGGGTGAACAAAAGACCAGCTTCGTAGTTGCGGTGCACACTGGAAAATACAATGTTAATTTAGTATAATAATTCATGAGATGCGTCTCCCTGGTTATCTTACAATTCGTTCCATTTATGCGTCGCCCTAGCCTCCAAGTGGTGATATCGTGAGAGTACTGTATATGATATATGTATATTAATATTCGATCATTACCTATTATTATCATTTTACTCACATGGCTTCTGCAGACATTCTCCAAGTATAGATGACCGTTTTAGTTTCCTCTTTCTGTCAATGTCTCCGCGTCGGTTTGATTTCGTCCGCTTTGTTGTGGAAAAGGTATCGTCAAGGCTTCCCTCCTCCTCGGAGCTCAACGAGGACTCCTCGTTGGAGTCGACACCTTCCGAATCATATTCCTCAGACGACTCCTTGTCTTTGGTCATGTCGTAGTCTGATGAATCGCCATCGAAATCGTTTTTGGCGGAAGTCTCCTCGCCGCCCTTCTGTGAAGTCAGTGCCTCACCTATTTTCTTTAGTTTAGTTTCAGCTCTATAAAATAAAGAAATGGAATACGAATAAGATCTGATGCTATATTCAATCACTTCACGCACTCACTTTATGGTAGACTTCCGTTTGGCACGTCCAGCATTGCTGTATACCGTTTCACTAACACTCGCTTCCGCTGGCTCCGCATTTTCATCAGTCTGGGACGACCCAAAGCGCTTTGGACAGGTGCGTATGTGCACCGGCAGCGAGAGCTTGGTATAAGAACGCTGGCAGAAATCGCAAGGCATGCGCTGCTTGTTGCCACAACCCTCCAGGTGAAGCATCATGCCCAGGTAAGATCCCAATTGGTGGCTACACAGACGACATGTTAGCTTTTCGGTGTCATTCTGGAGATAGTTCTTCATCATTGTCATCACCGAGGCACGTGTTATCTTCTGTAAATGGATTATAGCTTAGAGAGTTTTCTTTTTCATAGTTAATGGTATAGTGAGTATACGCACCTTGGGTGTTTCTCCCACAAGCCAACCCACTCCGTAATGCTCCCCTAAATGACGACGCCAGTTGTTCTTGTCGCTTCGAGCCATACACAATCCACATTGCAGAGGACCCTCACCTTTCCCATCGTCTGTTACATTTTCATCCGTGTCCAACTGATCCCGCTTTCTGATGAGCAGCAACCGTAGATTAAAGTTAATTACGCTTACGGTTGCCGGATCCTCCTCAGTCTTCTGCTTTTTGGCTGACTCCGATTCCATGTCAGCAGGAGCAGCGCGCTTTCTTCCCCTTTTTGATGGCGCCTTCGGCTCTGCAGGTATTGGTGACAGAATCTCACTGAAATTCGTGGGCCTACACTTACGTTCCTTTGGAGTTGAGGCTTCAGCTGGTGCAGTTGCAGCAGTACTTCTTCTGCCTTTCTTAGAAGCAGATTCTTCGGCGGCTTTAACCGAAGGGATAGATGAGTCTAGTGGACCTGAACCGTACCGAGATGGAGTCTTCCGTTTAGCCCGCGCAACCAAGGAATCAGCTGCCACTGGCTGAGGTTCTTCTGATGGTATCGAAACCATTGCGGGCTGCGTTTCTAAAGCAACTAGTGAGTTTGATTTGGAAGTACATCTTTTCGCCCTTGACTTTTTAGTTATTGTCGGTGGAACTGGTGCGTCTGTAGTTTGAACTGTTTCTTGTTTAATCTCTGCAAGTGATTCTTCTGGACTTAAGTCGGTTGTTGAAGCCGGTTCGGCTTCAGTAACTGGTGGATCTAATACTTTCGGAGTTCTACTTCGAGATTGTCGTTTTTTATTAGTGTTTGCGGAGTTCCTTGTATGCCTTGGTTCCTCAGAAGCTTCAACTTCTCTCAATTTCTCCTGCGATTCAGTGTTCAAAGAAATTTCCTCAGATGCTACAACGTCTTCAGTTTGGGCAACAGAAGCTGACCTAATATTTCTGGCGATTTACTCCGAGACTTTAGATTTTCTGCCGGAATGACATTCCCTAAATCTTCACCAGTAACTGGTGGATCCAATACTTTCGGTGTTCTACTTCGAGATTGTCGTTTTTTATTAGTTTTTGCAGAGTTTCTTGTCTGCTTTGGTTCCTCGGAAGCTTCAACGTCATTTAATTTCTCCTGTGATTCGGTATTCAAAGAAATTTCTTCAGATGCTACAACGTCTTGAGTTTCGGCAACAGGTGGACCTAATATTTCTGGGGATTTACTCCGAGACTTTTGATTTCCTGTCGGATTGACATTCCCTAAATCTTCACCAACAGCTACTATCAGGATGTGTTACCTTTTCAGGTTCAGTAAATGTAACCTTACTATTGCGAGTTTGTCTTTTTCTCTTTGTTCTTAATGAACTTTCAGCTTCATTCGGTTCCTCTGAGGCTTTTAATGTAACATCAGGTTCAATAACGGTTGAATCTATAAGTTTTGGTGTTTTGCCCCGAGTTTGTCGCTTGTTATCCTCATCCTTTTTTGTAGAACTTGTATCATCAGAAGCTAGTTCGGGATTTGGAACTGGTTCAGGTTCAATTCCAGGTGGAACTTTTGTTTTGGGTGTCCTGCTACGGGATTTTCGTTTTCCTTTTGATTTTAAGGATGTTTCAGGCTCCTGAAGCGAATTTTGGTCTTCCAAATTTTCCATTAAATTTGTTGTATCTGTTGTTGTTGAAGGTAAATCTTCCTCAGGAGATTTTATATCGGGAAGAGTGTTCTGTTGTGCTTTATTTTCTTCTTCTTCTCTCTTGGAATCTTTACTCTCTTTAGAGAGTTCTGAATTTTCTACCGATTCAGTTGAAGTGACTTTAATCATAGGAGTTTTTCGTTTTCCTCTTGATTTTCCAGATGTAGCAGGCTTTTCAATGTTTTCCTCTTCTTTCTCATTTTCTATAGAATCTGTATTCTCTGATGTCGTTAAAGGCAAAGTTGGTATCTCAGGAGCTTTGCCATCTTCCAGTCTTTCCTCAGTTGCTTTAATTTCTTCAGAATTTAGTTCGGTAGTTTTTATTGCTTCCGGTTCTAAACTTTTTTTAGTACTACACCGTGACTTTCGTTTTCCCCTAGATTTCACTGATGTAGCAGGACCCTCAATCTGTGAATCTATATTCTCCAAAGGTTTCAAAGCTTCAGTTGACGTTAAAAGTACATTTAGATTATCGGACGCACTAATCCCTTCCTCAATTAGCTTCAATTCTGTATTTTCTGAGGTTGCTGGAGTTTTTGAACGACTTCGAGTCTGTCGTTTTGCAGTAGTTCTAGTATTCGTCAAACTGTCTTTACTTGTGGTAGGATTATATGGAGTCTCTATTAAAGCAATTGTGCTTGATTTGAGTGACACTCTCCTGCTTCTTCGTAATTTATTTTCATTTTCGTTTGTCAAAGGTTCCGTCTCTTTTTCCTCTATAACAGTGACAGTTTTTTGTTCTTTGCTTTCATTGGAAGTATCCAAAAGTGGAAGTACAGGAGTGTTGTCAGATAAATTCGTCTCTAAATCAGATTTGGGAGGATCATCAATGGTCGAACAATCTACCGTAGGATTAACTGATTCGATTGCAGTTTCTGAAACACAGTCCTGTTGCTGCTTGGAATCACTAACCTGTACTTCATTACCACCCTCAGTAGGTTTTTCATTTACTAGTTCTTCCCATGTACTTGCCTTCCTCGTTGGATATTCTTCACACGTAGCACTTCCATCGATGGCATCGTTATCCCCGAAATCCATTGGACTTGTAGGACCACCATAACTGCTACAAGAATCATCAGAAAAAGCTTCCACAACGGTGTGTTTTTTAAATGTATACTGCGTATCAACCTCGGGAACTCTTCACTGGTGGATCCATCTCCATGGACTGCTGCTCCTCCTCGGTCTCATCGTAATCGGGAGTTGCATCATCGCTTATGTCCGTTTCGTTGATCTTCATTTGCTTAACACGCTTGCTTCTCACAGGAGTTTTAGAACGCTTCTCTTCCTTGTTATCAAAACCCAAGAATATAGAACCATCATCGTCACTTGTGCTGGAAGTGGGAATGCGACCTCCTACATTTGCACTAACCGGATGGAGAAATTCAAAATGGTTTTGCTTTTCTGGTAGACTTTTCTGGCCAACTTTTGAGGATCTCTTGCCGAGAACAGGTCGCGTTTTTACAAGTTTTTTGCGCGGTATCGGTTTCGACGGTTCCTCTGATTTAGGCGTTGACGATAGCTTTTTGATTTGTGGCATCACCTTTTCCGCAGTCAAGTGCCCAATTAAATTTTGTATTCCTGTGACATCAGGTGAGATTTTAGCACTAGTATTTAATTCCGAGGACTCTTTGCGAAATGGCAATTGGGCTTCGCCTTGGGGAGCAGGTGGATCCTGTGAGAGGACCTCTATTAGGGATACTTGACTTTTTGATGTAGCGGGCTGTGGATCCTCTTGACTGCTGCTTTTCTTAGTGGCTTTACTTTTGGGCATTTTGGGTGGATGATACAATTGGGTTAGATCTCGTTCTGTCGATGGTTTTGCTGGAATTTCGTGTTCTTCCTGGAGGTTTATTTCAGTTTCTTCGACTAAATCTTCTTCAACTTGGGTTTTTGCAAACAGTTCTTCAACTGGACTAGCGACTTTATCTTCTTCCCTGGACTGAATGACTTCTTCTTCTCGCTGACTCTCATCTGCTGGCACCTGAGGATTGTATTTAACACTAGATAAATTAAGATTTACTTTGTCGACGCTCAGGCTATCAGAATTGATTATTACCTCGATTGCTGCGACTCCGTATCGGTCCTCCAGCAGAGTATGATCGGTAGCCATCGTTTGCTCGTTGTCCTCTTCAAATTCAAGCTTGGTCTTCTTTGCTTCAATTGGCTTTGGGATGCTGGGTCTTTTAGTCCGTTGCACTAAATTAATCTTTGCTTTTTTGGATCTGGTCGGTGCCCTTTTTACGGGCCTGGTCTCCAGAACAGGCTCCGGATCTGACAAAGGCTTGATCTCTTCCGATAGGCCCTTCGGACTTCTCAGGTTCTGTTACCAGAGTTGTCGATAAATCAGGATTAACTATTTTCGCATTGGCTTCTTGAAGCTCTGTTCTTGCAGTTACAACCTCATCGGCTGGATTTGGTAAGTTCACATGTACATTCGTCTCCACCAGAACTGTATCTGCAACACCTTCTACATCCACCAATGACATATCCACGCTGCTTTGCATCCTCATCGCATTCGGACTGATGCGTAGTACGTTTGTGCTATCGCTGTTTACATCTAAAGTAGCATGCAATATATTCATATCATCCATTTTCACAATCTTTCCAATGGGCAAATCGTCCTCAGGCTGGGGAGACTTTTTGGCCGGCGACACACCAGTAAAAGAGCACCCGCCTCCTCCGAAAAGAGCGTTTAGTCTCTGCTCCTCCGGTGAAAGATCCATAAAGCTGCTTTCATCTAGATGATTATCAGCCGTCAGTTGTGCTATAAAATCGACTGCAGATTGGATTTTATGTACTGGTGTTGGTACCGCCGGAGAACTCGGATGGATTTTAAGCACTGGTGATGTGGCCACCTTAGAGTTCGACTCCATTTTGTGCGACGAGCTTGACTCCGTGTTAGGTCTTTCCGAGAATTCATCTGGTTTTGAAGTTGATGAAACACAAGGAAGCAAGTCAGGATGGCTAGGCTCTGAAGATTCTCTCTCAGGGAACTCCTTTGTTTCATAGGTCGAAGGAATACAGACAGGCAAGTCTAGAAAACTGGGTTCTTCAGGCGGGTTTTCTGGTTCAGGCAAGACAACATCTGTTACCTCATCTGTCAATTCACTTTCTTGCGGAGTTAAAGGAATATATACAGGAGTCGTTTTTACAGCATGTTCTATTGGTTCAGTAGTGAGTTTTAGAGGACTTGACTTTGCGGTTAATTCTTTCCGGTCCGGAGTTGAGGGAATATATACAGGGAAATCAAGAGGGTTTGAAATTGTGCTCACTCCTTCCGTTTCCGGTGTTAATGAAACATATCCTCGGTGTTTGAGAGGGCTTGATTTATTGGCTACCTCTTCATAATAATCTTTTGGTTCGGGAGCAGCAATAGCTTGATGAGTCACAAGAAAAGGCCTTGATGTGTTAGGTACGGATTCAGGTGTTGATGGGGTATACACCGGATAGTCTGTAGTCTCCTCTTCAGGGAGTTCCTTTGGTTCTTTAGTTTCCTTTGGTTCAAGAGTTACATTTTCCACAGGTAAAACATTTGAATAAATATTGGATTCTGTACTGCTTGTAGCCTTACTTAAAATCGGATTATGTACAGGAAAGTTATTTCCTTCAAGAGTTGGCGGTCCAAAAATTGGCCTATGTTTTCGTTGAAGTATTGAGTTAATGGTAAAAGGCGTTTCCATAGCTGGAGTAAAGTCCTGTGTACTAACTGGTTTCGGTGATGGAAGAACTTTCACCTGCTCCGCCTGACTGCGAATCTCTTTGGCCATCTCGGCCAGCTTCTCCCGCGATACCTTGAACTTATTGGCGTTCATGATAACTTTGCCCTTGATCACTTTCGATGGGAGATGAGTCTGAACAGGGATTTCTAATGGTTTACCCTGTATCAGAGTGCCTGTCACTGGTGGATTCGGCAGACGTAGACCACTTAAATCGATCTTCTCGTTGGGTGCCAACACCTTGTTTTCCAGCACAATCAGGGGCGGCGAGGGGCTCTTGTGGAGTCGCGGTGGCATCGCAGGAGCTGCTTGAGCTGCTACAGGAGCTCTTGGAGCTCGTGGAGGTGGCTGAAAAACATGATGTTGCGGAAGTGACTGCTGCTGTACTGGAATCCTTTGTGGACTTTGTGAAACTGTCTGCACTGAAAAGTGTGCAGGAGGACGCTGTTCACTCGTAGTCGGCTGATTCATCACCGGCTTGCTACCCGATCTGCACATGGCACGATGTTTGGGCAGTTGATTGACCAGGTTGAGCAGCAGCGGTGGCTGCTTTGGGCGAACAGTCAAGTCTGCCTTCGCAATGGGCACAGAGAAGGCTGCCGGAGTTGGAGAGATTCCCCCACTGCGAGGAGCTGAACCCTGGGCAGAAGATGGTGGCAGCCTGGGTGCTGCCCTGGAGGTCGTCGGCTTCTGCTGAGGCTGCGCGTTGGTGGACATGTTCTTGTTGAGTATCCTGTTCTTCAATAGCGCCTTGACTTGCTTCGATCGATCGGCTTCCGGCGAACTATGGATCGGCTGGATGGGCACCGTCTTTTCTATAAATTCCGAGATCATAATACGTTTCACTAAGGGTTGCGGTGCTGTAAAGTAAGAAATCAATTCATTAGTTTGGGAAAATGTATTTATAACTACTCTGTTAGTTATTCTTTCCAATTAAAAGGATGTGTAAAAAATTATTTTTTATCTTCAATTAGATGTAATTTTGTACATATGTTAAAAAACAACTTTTGGGACAAATAATTTATTTTAAAGTCTTAAAAAGATAGAGTTATTTATTACTACCACTTAAAATATATATACTATTAATAATAATTATTTATTAAAAAATAATTATAATAATTAAATTAGGCTGATTAATATAATAGAATATATTACGATATTATAATAAATTTAAATGAATGCCCAGAAAAAGAAAATCCAAAAATGCATTAGAAAACGGAAATATTACACCTTTGTCGACAAAGATGCATATCATCATTATGCAAACAGTAAATAAAACCAGATTGAGGATACGCATACATAAAAGAAAAACAATCGCACAAACAAACTGCAGTTTGGCCATGCTGGGATTTGAACCCGGGCCAAAAGCGAACTATGTTCGCACCGCATCGACATTTCGTGTTTAACCTCATTTGCCGCGCGCACTTACAGGTTGGACCATCGAAAGAATATAAACGGGAGTGGCGAAAGTGACACTTGAAGCTAGATTACGGGGTGGGTGTTCAAAAAAAAATAATTCACCTATGCACGGGCAAAATAGTTTACGAATTCATTGGTTTTTGTTATTTTTTTTTATTACGTTATAAAGTAACTTGTTTTAAAAAATTCGATTTATTTTTGACTAGACTTTTGTCCACTCAATTTATGTTACCAAAAACTAAATTTTAAATATTTAACAATATTGTTTAAATATTTAAAATGTATTTGATTACATAATTACTTGAATTATTTATTGTACTGAACAAAAAATAACAAAAACTTTGAAATTTGCAGACTATAATTCCCACGCATAGGTGATATTTTTTTTAACGTTTCGAATCCTTAAATTTGCAAGTAACAGTTCTAAAATTATTTAGAACGACTTAAATTGTATAAAACCTATCTAAACAGTAAAACATAATAAATAATTTTATTTTCTAAATAGTATCTAAAATTTTTTAACTTAATAAAAAAATATATATATAATAGTTAAGAAATTTATTAAAATATCATACATAACCCATAGTTAACCAAAAACCGTATTTACATCTATATGAACCGCATAATTTTCCCTACCATCCCCTCTTGGTTTTATATTTATATACATACTTTTAATTATAAAATAAAAATAAAATTTTTGGAGAGGTGAAAAATGGAAAAGCATTCGCCGTGAGACGAACTCGGGAAGAAAAATCAACGCGAACTAAACTCTTTGGCAATCTTTGCCGTCGCCTCAATCAGCTGCGCCATCGCCTCGGTTTTCGCTCGCGTGTCCCAAACTCGTACACCCAATTACTTAGATGATTTTGGAAACACTTTGGCAAAACCCCCGGACTAGCTAACGGTTTTTGGGTAATGCACAAAAATTCAAAACATAAAAATAAAGAAAATGTTTTTTTGTTTTACCAGGCTGACGCAATTGTTGTTGTGGCGGCTGCAATTTGCTCTCTGCCGCCGTCGACGTCGACTGCGCAGCAGCAGAGGGAGAAGGTTTACTGGTTGTTGGTGCTTCCACCTTCTTGGCTTCCACTTTCTGCTTCCTCAGGACCTCGGCTAGCTGCCTATCGAGTCCCGCTTCCTTGAGTTTGTTGAAATCCAGCTGAATCTTCTTAATTATCCGCTTGGGCGGAGCTGCAGTTTTTGAGACTTGTGGAGTCGGGGCATCACTGGGACCACCGGGATTGGGTGGATTGGCAGTGGAGGTCACTGCCGCCGGTGGACCCATGATGATCTGCTTCCTGGAGTCTTCCATATCCGCTGCTACTTGCAAGTCCCGTAAGATTGCAATACCTATTCCATGAAAATGACGACAGAAATCCGAATTCTTTCACTCAAGAATTGATTGCACGCCTCTAGTTGGTTTGTGATTCAAGTTAACCGGCATTAGCCAGGCTCTTAAAAACGGTTAAATCTTGTTTTTTCTGGCCTAATACTCGTCACAAACACTATTTCTACATTAATTCAGAGCCTTGTCTGGCATTTTTCACTTTTTAAAATATCAAAAAGACCAAGCATGTGCAACTCGAATTTAGTAGGACCATTTCTCGAATGTCAAATATTCCAAAGGGCTCGTTGAAAAATATACCACTTTTCAGTTAATAAAATACCATACATTTTTAAAAAATCTTATTTCTTTGATTTTTTAAAGGTTAAAAATTTACAGTTAAAAAAAATTACAAAATAATATTTAAATGCTAGAGAACTCACTGTGAAATTAAACAAATTAAATAATAAGTTATCCAAACATTTTTATTATTACTCAAAACATTTTACTAAAATCAATCCATTTTTTGTTTTAACGAAAACAATTTGTATTTCTTTTACTTTAATTTCATTTGTTTTTAAGTTTTAAATGTTTAAACAAAATACTTAATCCTGTTCACGAACTATCGGTTACCCACAAGAAACTCCCACCACTAGTTGGGCTACGTTGACAACCCTATTCTGTACAGTGTACACCACCAACCACAATTTTCCGGAAGATTTTTACTTTACCAACGCGAAAACGTTTTTCGTTCCCCACGGATTGAAATTAACATAAAGTACCGACAATGGACTTTCAAAACCGCGCCGGCGGCAAGACCGGCAGCGGAGGCGTGGCCTCCTGGTCGGAGACGAACCGCGACCGCAAGGAGCGACTGCGTCAACTCGCCCTGGAGACGATCGATCTGAACAAGGATCCGTACTTCATGAAGAACCACCTGGGCTCCTACGAGTGCAAATTGTGCCTGACGCTGCACAACAACGAGGGCAGCTACTTGGCACACACGCAGGGCAAGAAGCATCAGGAGAATCTCGCCCGGCGGGCAGCCAAAGAGGCCAAGGAGGCGCCCTCATCGCTGCTGGCGCCCGAGAAGCCACGCGTGGAGCCCAAGAAGTTCGTGAAGATCGGACGACCCGGTTATCGGGTGACCAAACAGCGCGAACCCAGCAACGGCCAGCAGTCGCTGCTCTTCCAGATTGACTATCCGGAGATCACGGAGAACATCGTGCCGCGCCACCGCTTCATGTCCGCCTACGAGCAGAAGATCGAGCCGCCGGACCGCAAGTGGCAGTACCTGCTCTTCGCCTCCGAACCGTACGAGACCATTGGATTCAAGGTGCCCTCCCGCGAGGTGGAGAAGAGCGAGGGCAAGTTCTGGACGCACTGGAACCGGGACACCAAGCAGTTCTTCCTGCAGTTCGCCTTCAAGTTTGAGCCCAAGATCCTGCCACCGCCGCCGCCGAGTCTTCATCGGGCGCTGGGAGGTCCGCCCGGCGGATTCCCTATGCCGGGACCTCCGCGTCCGGCCATGCATCCCATGTTCAATGGCGTCCCGCCACCGCCACCCATGTAATCGAGCAATCCTGGGATCCCTCAAGATCTACTTGGACACCAACGGGCATCCGGTTCAAATAATAAACAATTTTACACTTAATACAACTCGTTTTCTTCTCTGGCTTAAGAAATTGAAAATATATTGCTGGTTTTGTTTGTAAATGTACGTCTTACAAATCGATTGCGTTCAAGGTAGTTTAACTAAAACTAATCTGCTTGCTTAACTTAGGCAATTTACAATACACTTGATGTCCAATGATTCTTTAGATCTTTTCGCGCTTCTTAAAATTTCGCTTAGAAGCACATCGGGTGATGATGTCCGAGACGTGTGGCTTGTGCTCGAAGATCTTCATCAACTGATTCTGCGCCTCGTTGATGCCATCGGTGATAATCTTGCTGCGCTGGATGTTGCCCTGCGAAATGGTTTGCTGGTTAGTTGGTTATTGGAATAAATAGCGTATAAATGCGAACCTTTAGCAGTTCAGTGACGCGCTCGATATCGCTGTCCTTGTCCTTCTCCAGTTCCTGCAGCATGGTCTCCAGCCTTTCCATGCTGACCACCTCGGTTTCATTCTACAGCAAAGCAGTTTGTTATAAATGGTATTCAAATTTTTATACAATTTTCCTACCAAATCCTCCATTTGTGAGCGTAGATGATAGATTTTCCATCCATTTATTTTGCCCTGGACATTTGGCTGATTGGCTAGATCAATAACCGTGGCCCGTCGCTCCTCCCTGGGCTTTACGTCCGTATACCGATGGAAATGGTTGTTGGCCAACTTGTGCGTGGGTTTATAAGTCTGTAAATCGTATGATATATGAGTAAATTCCACCGACAGTAGTGCATCCTTTAACTCACATTAAGCAGCGCACAATTGCGTGGACGACGGATCACAAAGTCCACCGGATTGGCGTTCTCCTTGTTGCCCGTCACAGCGGGTGTACTATTGCGATGGTTGGCATCGCCTGGCGCACTATTAGGAGCACCTCCCGGTGTCGCCGCCGTCACCAGTAGACCTCCATTGTTGTGTTTCTGCATGTAGGAGGCGCCAGCCGGTGGCGTTGGTTCTGCACTCGGCGGAGGTAGCGACAAAGACGCCTGACTCTGGGTGGACTGTTGACTGTCATTACTAAGGGGTAGATTCAATAATAGGATTATAAAATGGCCTGATTTCTTTAAATTCCATTAACCCACGTTGATCGTCGCGCTTTCTTCCTGGAGGAGCAGTCGTAGCTGGAACTGGAGCTATTGCCAGTGCCATTCATCCGCGTGCCCGCCTGCTGTTGTTGCAATTGCGCGGATCCCACCAAATGGGGTGCCTGCTGCTGAGGTTGCTGCTGCTGTGGCGTCGGTGCTTGCACATCCACAAAGGCACTGCTCCCGCTCCGGGAACCAAGTGAGGAGTGGCCCAGGTTCTGCTGCATAGATTGGTGTGAAGAGTACAACTTTAAGAGAACACCAACTTTAGTAAGTTATTTTGGAATGCAAATATCAGTGAACCCACCTCGTTAATGGGATTAAAGTGCGTGGAGTTATCCCGTCCACTTGAGCCTCCAGTTGCTGGCGGATCGCCAATCCTGTCCTGCAATTGCTGATCTACGCCGGGCGACGAATTCGCCGACACTGTCGTCGAGCCATCCGAAGAAGCGGGCGAATCAGCCCGCGAATTCCTCGTTGAGGATACAGTGCCCACAGTGGTTGGCACACTAGCCACGCTACTTGCCACTCCATGGGCGACCCGCTCCCGTTCCTTCTTGGCCAGCGCTTCCACGGTCAGTCCGGAGCTAACCGATGGCGGCACCGCCACGGATACTGGCTGAATATTGAAGGTGGTGCCCGGAGTTGGCGGCATATTCGGCCCACTGGTATTGCTGGCCATTGAGAGCAGAGTTGGACCCAGATTTTTGGCCGCTCGAATGGGGGAACCGTCTGCATCCCGCTTGCGCATGAAGTTGGGCACCAGGGTGCCACCTCCGGCAGCCTGTTGCGGATTGCCCGCCCCCGTGGTCACCTTCACGGACGTGTGCAGCGGAATAACCATGTGTTGCGGCGGCGCACTGTTCGGTCCAGCTGGTATTATCAATTGCTGATGTCCAATGGTTCGTGTGGCCGTTCCGCCAGCTCCCGATGGCAAGTACAGTAAATGTGGCCTGCGATCCAGCTCCGGCTCCGCTGGCAGCATGACTGGCGAAGGGCAGCGAAGACACCGATAGGCTGCTACCGCCGGCGCTGCTGACCAATTGTGCCTGGGCCTGGGTGCTCTGCGTCACCGTTGTGGTGGTCAAAGATAGAACGCCCGTGGATGCGGAGGCTGGCATGGATTCGTAGTAAATTGTGGCAGCACTTCCCTTCTCATCGATCTGGGAATAAAATGCATAATTAATCACTGATATATAAACTATTGAACTATTAAAACTAACCTTCATTAATTGGCTCTGTGAAGCGACCACTGGATTCCAGGTGCGTTGGAATCCGGTTACAGTTGCCCCGCTAGTGCCGGATCCATCTGCTCCTGGCGCAGACGTGGCCGGAGTCATCATCATCTTACCGAGCGTAATGCCACTGGCGTTCTTGATGGGCGTCAGAGTTCCTGTGAGTATATTACCGCCTGGTCCCACACCTGCTCCCCTGCCGCTGATGGTCAGCGGGAGGACAGTGGCTCCTCCGGCCGCCGACGTGGCTCCCGTCACCGAACTGGGATTGACCACACTGGCAGAGACATTCGGCACTGGTACCGCCTGGATGCTGGCCACTCCCTGCGGCGTCATCGTGGGCCCCGTGGCTCCGCCGGCGGTTGACAGCTTGCCAATGGGATTGAGCTGCGTAATAGTTAACGAAGGCTGCACTTTGGCGGTCATGGTAACCGGTGGTCGAATGCCTGCAGAGCGTTTAAGGGAAATATGATATAAGATTAATAAAATTATGAAGAAGTAACTTATTACTACACACCGGATTTTAGGCGAAATCGTTTTCTTTTAAATACGATTTTAATACACATTTAATTGGTTAAATATTTTTTACATAAAACCGAAATTAAGTTGGGCTTAAATCTAATTTTGATTTTAAGAAACAAAATTTAATTGTGGCTTGCAATTTGATTAAAAAAAACAAGAGAGAACGCTATAGTCGGGCTTGTGTCCCGACTATCTAATACCCGTCACTCGGCTAAAGGGAGTGCGAGGGAGATATAAACTTTGATCAGCAATAACTTTTTAACGAATGGTCCGATTTAAAAAATTTCTTCTACATTTCGATAGGTATTGATAAACACAACAAAACTGCATTTTTACATTTCCGAAATATTAAAATTTTTAAAATCGTATATAAGCGATTGTGGGCGTTAGAGGGGGCGTGGCACCTTCTTGAAATAAACTTGCGCTGCGTAGGAACTCCAAGAATCTTCATGCCAAATGCCAATCCTCTAGCTTTTATAGTTTCCGAGATCTCAGCGTTCATACGGACAGACAGACGGACAGACGGACAGACGGACAGACGGACATGGCTATATCGACTCGGCTAGTGACCCTGACCAAGAATATATATACTTTATAGGGTCGGAAACGCTTCCTTCTCCCTGTTACATACTTTTGCACGAATACAATATACCCTTTTACTCTACGAGTAACGGGTATAAAAACGATTTGACCTAAAATCCGATGTCTATTATAACAAAGTAAAGGATCAAGCTATAAAACCTTTTAGAAAAACGACAGAAATCAAAACTCTGCAAAGACCTTTTCCTTTTCATATACTAGTTACCTACGTTTATAAATGTAGTTTCTGTTTTACATTAAAAGACAATATTTTGTTGCTGTTTTATTAGCCTAGAGAACTAATTTCTTTATTTATCCAGCACACTAATTCTCGGTTGCAAAAATTGACTTGGAGGAGAGTCGGTAGTCGAACATCTTCTGTTCGGTGGCACGGCGTTCATCTTTGGCTTTTTCAACCTTGAGAAGTGCTTGTCCCAAACGTAATTCATTCTTCTTGGTCCTTAAAAGCAGTTTCTGCCTGAACTCATCGACAAAGTCCGCCTTCAAAAATTTGGAATTTTTTGAGTAACTTTTACGGATACTTTTGAGTACCGGTGGTGGCGATGTGCGTTTCTGCTGAACCGAAACGTCGAACTGGATATCCAAGGGTTTCTGTGGAGGCTTGGCTGTTGGGTTGAACTCCTGTTAGTTTGCGGAGAGAGCTTAGGTGTTCCCTAATCGCCAAAATATGGTCCTCCACTGTATCTTGTTGGCCAGAGCTTTGCAGTATTCGCACGAGTTGCTGCACGGTTGTTCTGGCCTAGATTTAAGAAAGTGGAAGGTGGATTCCTCTTGACTATGGGTTTATTGTCCCACGGTTTAAGGACAAGGTAACGCTCACGGTACACGACCTCTTTTGCAACAAACATCATGCGGCTTTGCTCCTGGTTGGGTGATTCGGTGTAATTCCTATAATCTGGCGTCTTGAAGATAGCCAGCCGCCTAGAAGTTTCGGCGGCAACCTCGTTTTTTATGTACTTTCTATAAAAGTAATCCATACAATTGTTCGGTTGAAGATCCTGCGTCGGATTCCTTCGGTTTCTGGCAAAACTTTGGTTGTCAAATTGGCGGTCCATGGTGGGTCCTATTTCTTATCACGTTTCAGATCCGTTGACCACCTTGTGGTGAATGATTTTTCTTTTGGATGATGACCAGACGACAAGTCACTGAAAATTCATGACTTTTGTGACTTTTCACTTTCGCCTATGAAATGACAATAAGTTCTCTGCTTTCTAGATAGTTGTCAAATTAAGGGAACATTCTTTCAATGTTGTAAAACTATTTAGTAATTGACAGTTCTAAAAGAACGACTTGTAAATGTCTAATTAATGCTTCATGTTTTACAATACAACGATATAACTAATAAAAATCTAAAGTTTCTGTCGTTTTTCGCCTGAGATTTCTATACCTTCAACATAAGTACTTGATTCTTTCACCAGCACTTTTAAATACTAATATTACTACAACCCAAAAACCGGGAATATAACCTACCCATCTTGGCCGCCGCCGTGGTGCTCATTAAGAAGGGTTGCAGCATCACATTGCCGGCCAACCGGGCACCGGAACCGATGATCTGCTGGGCGGTTCCCGTCGCCGGCTGCTGCAGTTGGATGATCCGAGTGGTGGGCAAATTGGTGGCTGTCAGGCCGGTTCCTCCGGCCCCGGGACCCCGCCCGGGCGCCACTGTGGCTCCACCCGAAACACTAACCGCCGTCGGTGAGGCCGTAACGCTGGTATTCAGCTGCGGTATGCTGGGAGCCCTGATGCTGATGCTCGTGGTGTTCAGCTTGGCCGCGGGAAAACTCT
Organism: Drosophila prostipennis; assembly: GCA_037075205.1. Classification (NCBI taxonomy): domain Eukaryota; kingdom Metazoa; phylum Arthropoda; class Insecta; order Diptera; family Drosophilidae; genus Drosophila; species Drosophila prostipennis. Next base: position 652,512 of record JBAMCJ010005095.1, on the reverse strand, counting down.
TGCCCAGCGGAATGGGTCGCACATGTCGAGGTGTGACTGTCGTACCGCCGGGAGTCGTGGTCGTCACTCCACCTGTGGGCGTGGCCACGGCGAAGCGAGGATTAAACTGCTGCCCCGGATTCTGGCTAACATTGGGCGTCGAAACATTGGAGGAGTAAACCAGCGTAGCCTGGTGCTGCCTCTGTGGCAAAACAGTGGCCACATATGCCTGCGGACCTCCTCCAGGACCGCCTGCCTGTTGAGGCGTCAACGGCTGGCCAGCCGAGACGGTTAGAGCTGTAAGGAATCACGATTAGAGTGTGCTTACTAAGTGTTAGCCGAGCAATAACTCACCTGTTGGCGCCTGAACTGGAGTGGTGGTCACCACACTGGCGTTCGGAAGCCCCGCCGATGTCGTAATGATCCTCTGGCGCGGCTGATGAATGGCCCTGATCAGCTGCACCTGTCCCGTGGGACTCTGCATCCAGGTGGCACTGTTACTGGACGAGATCACCGCCGATGGGGGTTGCGATGACAGCGCCACTCCACTCCTGCTCACCGATGCCGTTGCTCCGCGCACAAATCCTCCCGTTGAGCTGAGAACCGTTGGCGCCGTGGGCGTCACCGTGGCCGAGGATGTGGCTCTCAGGGGCGTCACAAGACGCTGGCCCACGCCCACTCCAACGCCACCCATTTGCGTGGCCGTCACACTGGCGCGCGGTAGATAAGTAGCCTGGGTCACGGGCCTGGTGACCGTGATCGAGGCATTCGCCCCGCTCCTCGCCGGAGCAGCTGGTATGGCCGTAATCTGCGTCCGACCCGTGGCCGTGACATTTTCCAGCTGCTTTATCATGGGCATCACCACACGGACTTGCGTCGACTGACCACCGGCTCCAATCGCCCTTATGGAGGCCGCCGTTGTGCCTTGTCCTGCACTCAGAGCAATCGGTGTGCCGCCCAGGCTGGATTGCTGGACGGGATTGGCCGCTGCCACTTTGATTGTGCCACCGCTGAGGATCGGGGTGCCCGATATCGATATCCCGCCGCCGCCGTCGGATTTCACGTGGGTGATCTTGGCGGCCACCGCCGGGTGCGCTGCAGAGGATGGCAAATGGGATGGCAATGAGTACTTGTTTATGACGCCGCGCAGCTGCAGGGGCGGATGTGAGTGCGATACCAGGGATGCGGATGCGGATGCAGATGCGGATAGCGATCCAGTGGCTGCCAATAATGATGATGATGATGGATATATTGATGGCAGCAATGACAACGATGGCAGTGCATGGGAATGCAGTTGTTGGGTGCGTATCTTAATGGTTTTCAGAGGGGCTGTGCGGGTGGCAGTGTGTGGCTTCAGTGAGAGTTCGGTTAAAAGTTCCACACGGAACACAAACAATGGACAATGGACGGACAGGTGAAATTAGGCAGCGATATCGACAAATATTAATTTTTGTTTTTTTGGTCTTCATTTAACTGTTTTACTTATTAACATTAAACAATTTTAAAATTAATGACAAACTTTTTTTTAGGATTGAAAAAATAAAAATCTATATCATTGTTTTTACTTTTGTTTTTCTAATTAAAATTAAATCGGGAACAAAATTAAAAAAAATTTTTTTTTGAAGGTTCAATATAGATTCTATAGATAATAAAATTATAGAATAATATAATAGAGTAATAATAAAATAATGTTCCTAAAAAATTTTTTTTTTTTAAATTTATATTTTTATTATAATTTAACAGTACAAGATTTCAATTCTTTTTTAAATCCTTAAAGTTTAAGCTTTGAAATCAGGACAATTCTAAGACTGTTGGCAACCCTGCCACGAATGCACAGTAACAACAAAACAAACACTCACACACATACAGCGACACAAAGAGAGGAGAACAGCTTTTGCTGCGAATGTGAGGCACAAAGAGGAAAGTGAAACAAACAGTGCGCGTATGCGAGAGCAAAAGAGAGGCACAAATGTTATGTATACAGACGCACACACGGGCGCAATGCCAGTACATATATACACACGTATGCATATAAATATAAATATTCCATTCCACTTGGATATCCGTGAACTTACCTGATGGCGCTGTAGCTGTACCTCCACCGCCCACCGGCCCGCCTCCCGCGCCGCCTTCACTCGACGCACTCATTGTTCCGACTTTGATTTGCGATTCCTGCAAGGCACAACACTTTTAGAATGAGATTCCACTTCCACGTTTTACATGCTTTTCGCCTCCGCCTCCCGTTCTCCCCACCCCCTCCCACTCACGTTCTTTTCTTATCACTGTGCCTATGTATCCACAAATTCTCTTTACACAAAAACAAGCGAAGAAAGGCGGTATTTGATGTTTTTTTTAGAAGAAACTTGCCTTTTGTGCCAATTAGCAGCACTTCGATTAACGGTTTTACTATTTTCACCGCGCTTGCTTTTAATTAAACGAATTTCCCTTGTTTTTCTGCTCTTCTTTTCACAATGCAGTCTGTAGGACCAGTCGTTGATAGTCAAATAATCCCGACTATCGCTCATCCATACTAATCGATAGTTTTTTCGAAAAAATACCGAAAGTGTTGTTAGTCCCCTGAATTTGTTTTTATTTGTTCATTAAAAATGTGCAGATTTAGTGCCATTTGAGAAATTTTTATTTCTTAATTTTCTTCCTACATGGAGGATTAATAAAAAAATTTAAAAAAAAATTAAATAAAAATAGGGATGTGAGAATGTCCCAACTCCTTTGGTAGGACCACTTGGCCAGCCACGACATGAACCTCGGAATGCGATACAACAACCGATATTTCAATTAGAATTGCTTGAAAGAGTTCGCGACACAGCAAAAAATGAAAAAACTCAACGTTGGTCCACAAATAGTTTTCACTAAGCTTCCCAGGATGGATTTATCATTCCTGGACAATTTTCTTATAACAATTCTCTTTGGAAACACAGCTTAAAATTGCAACAGCGACTTTAAGCAGCTGTGTGCAGAGGGCATAGTTTTAGCTGTGTTTCCAACTATTTTTTTAGTATTTAATCTACCCCTTTGGTATTTTTCCCCAAATACACCTAAGGCCACACTCGCCACCCCCACTTTTAGCTGTGTTTTCAATCGTTGCCTTTTTCCACTGGTCTCTCTCGCGAAGTAGTTGGAAAATTCACTTTTGCAAAGTTTTTCGCTGGGACCAAGAAGCTAAATTTTCCAAAAACCCAAAGGAAATTGTGCGGACCGTGCGTGTGTGTGCGAGCGTGTGTGCCATCGTGAGTGTGTGTTTGCGAGTGTGGGCCGCAATTAAAGGCAGAACCACACTGAAAGAACCGACACAATCACACACGGAAAAGAACAGTTTAATTCAATTACAAGTGAAATTAAAGTGAGTGCCCGCTAATTGTCAACTGGCCAGGTGGACGGGAAGGCAACGGAGGCGTTACGTGAAAAGTCCGGAAATCGTCGAGGGCCAGAAAATCCCTTTTGGTGGCTGGCCGAAAGGAAAGAAATTGATTTTCCATTTTCCACAATTGCAATTGGAAGCAAACGAAAGCAAAGCAGAGAAGACGAAGGCGAAGAGGCGAGCAAGTGTGTGTGCGTGTGAGCGAGAGAGCGAGGGGGTGTACGAGAGAGAGCGGGCGAAGGAGAGAGCAGCACTTCCAGGCGTCGCATCCTCCTCCTTTTTCGCATGCAATGAATATTGTCGGGGAATATGAATATAGCTCCAAGGATATGTTGGGCCACGGCGCCTTCGCCGTCGTCTACAAAGGACGTCATCGCAAGGTAAGAAGAAGAGGAGTGCTCCCAAGCACTCAAAAGTCACCATATTTACAACCCCAACCGACCATTCCATTCCGTCATGTTATTAACCTGTTTTCTGCCCACCAACTGATCCGTTGTTATTGTTTTCATTTTAATGCGGGGCTCGGTCGCATTTGCAAGTAGTACAACAACAAGCCCAAAGTTATTAACAATGCGCCATTGTCAAAGGTAAACACGCAGAAAACACCAAAAGCCCGCTCGCCAAATGTCGCAAATGATACGAAAAAACAGCTGATCACAGTGCAGCTCACCAAAAAAAAATGTATAAATTTATACTTTTTAAAAAGTAGTGTTTTTTTTAAATAAAAAAAGTAAATATTTATGAATTTTCTTGAAAGTCAACTTTTAAAAACTTGTTATGCAGAAAAAAATAATAAATAAAAATGATTATAATACACAATACATCCATTTTTTTTTAATAATACCAAAAGTTTTAGTCCTTGCAAAAATACAATTGTAAATATTTAGCTTTTTTCTATAATTATTAATTTAATCAGCATTTTTGTTATTTTATTTATTGATTAAATGTTCTGTATTTCGACCCACTGTACCGAACCCAATGATAAAATAATAAAAATAAATCACCAAAAATAAAATAAAATTTATACTTTTTAAAAAGAAGTGTTTTTTTTAAATAAACACAAAGTTAAAATTATAAATGATTATAATAAAAAATACAAAATTATTTTGAATGACACGAAACGTTTTAGTTCTTTGCAAAAATACAATTATAAGTATAAAGTATTTCGATTTTTTCTATAAAATAAGTTATTAATTTAATCAGTATTTTTTTTATATTGTTTTACTGATTTAATTTGATGTATGTCGACCCACTGTACCGAACCCAAATGAAATTGGTGAGCGAAATCACAGCCCTTTTGTGGCGAACTCAGGCGTGGCTCCATTTTTTGTTTTCTTTAAAATTTGCGTTTTGCTTTTGCTTCATCTTTTGTTTATTTTATTTTCTATTGCTGCCCCTCGAAACCCTCTCACTATTTCTAAGCAAAATTTGGGAGCCACACGCACGTGCGATTTCTTTTGGCGATACAAATGAAATACTTAAACACCACTGCGTATGATAAATATACAAATGTGCGCATTAGAAGTGTGTTGAACTGTTTCAGGGTCATCTTAGAAATAATGAAAATAATGGCGCGTTTTGGGCAGCAAAAGGGCTGAGAAATTCCAACGAGATTACAAAGTAAACAAATCAAAACTATAGATTTCCATATTTAAATCGTCACTGATTTTTAATTGCCTGTTACTTGTAAATGCACGCTTTAATTGCAACTTGGAAACCTTTGGCTCTTTATTTGCAAATAATCAGTAAAATTTGTTGTGAATATTTCAAAATAAAAATCTTTGTTAGACCATAAATCATGCATATTTAAACTCCATAATAGGCCTTTTTTAATTGTCACCAGCTTAACCAGTTAGGCAAATACATAAATGCGGCAGGTCAAGCAACTTTTATCAATAAAAAATCGAAACTGGTATGAAAAGAAATAGTTGAAACGATAAAAAACACTAATTTGTTGGTCATTTATGTGAATGACGGTTTTTTTGTTTCAGTATTTTTAAAAAGCAAAACAAATCAAAACAACAGAAAACACGCAAAGTGAAAAGCTCGAAGCGAGAAAAGTTTTTTGAAACAGCTGCCAGTTATTGCATCAGCTGTTTTGTGTATGTGTTTATCTGCCCAAACACAATATATAATACATAATACCTGCTTGACCATCTGATTATGACAATTTTATCTCATACATATCGTTCAGTTTGTTTCTTTTTTATTATTTTTCTTGTTCACCGATCTTGTTTTTGTTAGTGCAACAAGTCATAGAAAATAAAAAAACGCTCTTATCAACGCAGTTGTTGTTTTGTGTACTACGTTTTTCTAAATTGCTCAAGTTCGTCTCGTCAGTAAATGAAATCACATTATTAATTGCAAATGCAGTGTGACAACAACAACAACAACAAGAAGAACAACAACTACAATAACAATAGCAGTAACAATGACAATGGCACAATCGGTTCACACGTAAACCAGACATTCGTCTCGTCTCTTTTTAATGATGTAAGACCCTCTCTTTCTGTTAATTTGGATTTGTCGTTAACTGTGGGTTTCTCCTTCTCCCTTTTACTAAAGATCTGTTGATTTCATTTCGGGTTTTTTCTCCATACTTTCTTGTAACTGATCGTTAATCATTTAATTGAAACACCAAAGTAATTTATAAGTAATTGGATTTTCTTTAACAAATAGTAGGAATGTGTCATTCAAAAATTCCTTTATTTGGATGTGTCATCTTAAAAACAAGCGTTTTTAAAAAATGATATATTTTTTTGGTTGTATCTTGTGACTTTTGCTCTTGAATTGTATTTTACCAAGTATCTTTTGCTTTTCTTTGTTATATTTGTTCTGAATTCATTTTTTAAGGAGATATGTATGAGTAAACTCTCTTTATCGCCATTTGACATATTTAAAATGTTTATATTTACGGAATTCTTAATTAGTTTCGATTTAAATGTTTCAAATATAGGAAACACATATTTAAAGATTTGGATTTGTGGTAGAAAACGAAAAATATTTAGATTCTAGATGATTGACTACAATGGTTTGGTTATAAACACCTTTTATTCAAGACCATTTTAAATCATAATAGTCCATGTACTTTCATTAGATATCTTAAAAAGCTTCATAGATATGCCTTTTATAATGTTTCCATCCACTTGAGCGCACTTTGACGACATTTGGAATGTGAGTTGAGCTCAGTTCACTTCCCGCGTCTTTCCTTTTATGGCCATTTCAAGTAACTGGTTTCGTGGTCCGGCAGTTTTCGATTTCTTTCCATGACTTAACGACTCCGGTAATCACTTGGGTTACTTAAGCAGCTCGAAGGACAAGGCATTTCGGAGTGCCTGGCATTTGTGTCTCCAAAAGAGTATCTCTTGGTTGCACGTGCTCAGAGGCACTGGCTAAAAATAGTCAAACATGTGCAGCGACGAAAGAGATACATACCCAAAAGATACTTGTACTTGCGGATAGCAAAGGAAATCCTCCTCAGAGGATCTCAATGTGAATCCAAAAATAGATTACAAACAGCTGCGGTGCTAAGTACCGTCTGGTAGTCTTTTCCCTTTCGCCATGAATGAATCCATCAATCTTTATCTGGCGGATACGCTGGCATGTGGAAATCCAGACGACACGTGTTTCCATAATTCACCGTACAGAACGCTCCGCTCCGTTTTATCGCCAAATTGCATAAGCAGTCGGCGGCGGAATCATGCAAAAATTACGTTCTAAGCGTGTAAAGTTTATTGTATATTCAGAAAATAACCCTCCCCTTCTAACATTGCGCAATGTGCATATTCATATGTTTTGTTTGTCCATAGCGAAAATGCAATGGCAATTTGCATTTGATTTTGTCGCCGCCTTTTTTATTTTATTTGCTTGCCTTTGGCTGCGAAATGCGTCTTGACAAAGTCTATAAAGACAGATAGAGATCCCTATAATCGTTTAGATTTCAAAATACTATAGATAGGGTTTTTAAATGTTTTATAATGCAGCTGGACAGGCCCTTTCAAAAATGATAAGCAATATTATAAAGATTTCTATTGAAAAACGTGTTGAAATTTAATAGTTTAAAAATCAAATAAAACAAGAGAGATCGCTAAAGTCGAGTACTTTCGACTATCAGATACCCGTTACTCAGCTAAAGGGAGTGCGAGGGAGATGGAGATACGCATTCGTCAGCGCCATCTAGTGGCTGTTTCAATTCAATTTGTGCTCATAACTTTTCAATGGATTGTCCGATTTTAAAATTTTTTTCTACACTTCGATAGGTATTAACAAACAGAACAAAACGACATTTACACTTTCGCAAAATCTGTAAAAAATAATATTTTCTCCTAGTTTTATTGTTTATTCATCAACATTTTAGTATACGGAAGTCCAAAGTTAGGCAATGAATACAAAAAGAAACTCACTCTATTAAAGCGAAATCAGCTCTCCAATTTGTGACGGTGGGAACGAGAGGCTAAACACGTGCAGAGCAAAACAAATCGAAATGAACGCTTAAATTATTCAGTAAATGCCGCCAGACATCTTCCAGCATATAGGATATCATATTAACCCAGGCATTACTCACTGGCAAACTAGTTTGTCTTGTTCAGCTCCAGATCGGTGGTATTCTATATAAATTAGCCGGCTGACTTGTGAAACCGATCGCCCGTGAATTATTCGCTATTTTAATATAAAAGTTTTGCGTCGCAAAAATATTCGAGAATTTCCGCGATTTGTTAGCAAAGTTTTTATGGTGAACAGTAAACAGAGATACATTTTCACCCGCCAAACCAGTTGAAGTTGTTTGCTGTATCCATCAGATACCTTGGCCTGGCCTACGATGATGTGCTGCACTTTTTGTAGTATCTCTGGCTTCACTCTTTCGCGCATTTTCTGCGCAATTATTATCTTTTCTTCGCCTAGCTATTTTTGGCCAAAAGAAATGTTTTCCTTTCTTGTTGTTAGTTGAGGAGGGGCCAATGCACCTAAAACCCCCAGCAAAACAGCCAATTTGCCTCGCCTTATCGAGCCTCCCAGTTCGTTGAACTGTTTTTACTTTTGGGTGAGGTTTTGATGAAATATCTAACTGCGGCGACTTGAAGACCTGCTGAGATCCCCGGGATCGGAGGTCTCGTCTCTAATTTTCCATTTTCCCCAGACCAGGTGTGTGTGTGTATGTGTGTGGTGCAACTTTCCCATTCGCTTTTGACACAGTTTTCGCCTGCGCTTGGATGATTGAGGTGATTGGGTCAAGAACTCCCCGGTTTCCGTTGCCCAATGTCCGCAATTGTTTTAATGGGTAATCTAATCTCTCGGGCGTTTTTATTATCTTCGACTAGAAGGTAAACAGAATATAATGCAGTGACGTAAAGAGCCAAATATAATGGGAAGGTAAACAGATTTCATTCAGGTTTATTTGAATTTGAACAGTCATTTTAAGTAGGTAGGGTCTTTTCTTCGAAGAGATCAATAAACTTTCTTTTTAATAATTTTTTTATTTTGGACTAAAGATTTTTTAAAAAATATCTACAACCATCCCATTGTTAAATCCCTTAATAACTTAATCTTTTCTCACTGACCTGGTCCAATTGCCTTCTGTAATCTCGCTGGAATCACAGGTCATACCCCATTAAACATGACCAGATGCCTGGCAACAGATGCAGTTGAACTCGCCCCCAGATTGTCTCAAACAAACAAAAGTGCAGGAGCTGTGTGTTATCGGTCAGAAGCTGTAAGAATTGCTTGATTCATTGCAGTTTACCCAACGCGAATAAATAAAAATGCAAATTTTATAAAAAGATTCATCTGCGAATGCACAAGCTAAAGATTAATTGCGCGTGTAGGGAAACATATCGATTATCATTTTCATTCAAACAACGCGTGAACGCCGGGTGAGGTGATCCGATATTCTAAGGGGAAACCTGTAGAGTGTCTACTTATATCTCTACACCCACTAGTTGTAAGTTGAAAAGGTATACTCAATTTTACCTACTTAGATTAATTTAGTTACTTAAATTCCATAAAAACCATACATAAACTTGCTTAAAACTTAAAATAACTGGGATATTATTACTTTTAATCATTTAAAATATTTTTATAAAGTCAGTTATAACTTTTACATTAAATTTGTTATTAAAATTGCTCATTATTACTTAAAAAATACAATTACAAAAAAATTGTCTTACCATAAAATGTTAATGACAAAAAGTCCAAATTGACAGCCCAACTTAAACGTAATGCCACTTAAATTCGGTTTATGGCATCATAATTTCTTTTAATACTATTTAAAAACGATGTCATGACGTGGATAGGATAAATCCCAGTCGACACTTCCCAACCAGACTATCCACTATACGGGGAGTGCTTCCTTGTAGTAGGCAAACTTGTTTAAATTTACACTTTCGTCTTTTGTTTTGACTTTTAGCGGAAAGAGCAAACACAGACAAAGAGTCATTGTCACCTGCTAAGTTAAAGGCAAATAAGGTGGTGACCACAACCGGGGGGAATGTGGGGAATCGGGGGATCAGAAGGTGCAGTTAACGACGTAGGCCTTATCAGTGGGACGATTCGACCGGTTAACGCAACCCAACCCCGTCCGTTAGCTGTTAACTGCAAGTCCCGGCCAAGTTCGTCACTCGAGCACTCGAGTAAACAAACTTATTCACCGCAATTATGGACCTGCCCCTCCTCCTTTTGTCTGCCCGCCGGTTGAATGCGTTTTTGCGTATCTAATAATAACATTTAACCGAGCGAGACCCTCCAACGTGTTGGGGCCCTCGGTTCGCGTTTCTCAAACGGGGGGATTTGCATTTTTCGCATTTCCCTGTTCCACTGCGTGCTAATTGAAGCAAGCCAAAGACATTTGCTCAAGGAGAATGTAAACATTTGGAAGGCAAATTTATGGCAGCAGCTGTATGCAAAGATTATCGGGTTTAGATAAAAGGAGACGAACTCCATGGGAACTCGGTGCTTCCCACAAAGACAGGGGTCATAAACCTAAAAAAGAATAATATACAAAATTGAATTTTGTTGTTTTTAATCTATAAATACTCAATTAAAAACATTAAATCATTTTTTGTTTTATCAAACAAATTTAATTCATAATTGAGCGCCTCTCTATGCGATTCTCACAAATGTTAGCTAAGTTCTATTTTAAATAAATAGTTAAAATATTATTTAAATATTTTAAATCCGGTTCGAAAGAAGATAATCAAAAGCAAATGACCGATTAACCATGTTATTATTTTGTTAATTAAAATGTTTGCACCATTCTCACCACATTCCAACATTCGATTTCAAAACAAATTCAAAATGAGAAATGTAAATATATACAGTGTTTTGTTTTGCCAATTTTGTGTCAATTAAATTCCCATGTGAATAAATTGAGTCATTTCGTTGACTTTGGTCTGTAATTGGGTTAGCCGTTCGATGACTTTAGAGTGAGTAACCCTTGAATGAGTACTAATGAATCGTTCTCCTTCCTTTTGTTACAGAAACACATGCCGGTGGCCATCAAGTGCATCACGAAGAAGGGACAACTGAAGACCCAGAATCTGCTCGGCAAGGAGATCAAGATCCTGAAGGAGCTGACCGAGCTGCACCATGAGAATGTGGTGGCTCTGCTGGACTGCAAGGAGTCCCAGGATTGCGTCAGCCTGGTCATGGAGGTGAGTTGGCCATTAAACAACATTTAAGTAACCGCATAGCGAAGCGAGAAATTCATAAATATTTAATGCTGTTATGGCTAAAACGTGTGTGAGTCAGTCAGTCCAGATGATATCGTATGGGAGGTGCAAAGCGAAGTGCACGTCGGCCAGTTCGACGTCATTCCCCCATCCCCACCCCCAATTATTCCCGCCTCCAACCGCTTTAGACCTCCTTCTCTTGACCAAAATGTTACGCCATTAATTGCGGAAGTTGCGAAATGAATTCGTAAACAAAAATAAAGTAAGAATAGAATGGTAAAAGCGATTTGCGCCGAATGGCTGCTACTCACTGTAGTTTAAACTGACAGCTCAGGGAACTGAAAGTGTATCAAGTTCTTAAATTAGGAATTTTAGTTTAAAAATTCCATAGTTGGATATTAGACCAATGTTTATTAGATATAATTCTATAATAACATTAAATATTTTTGTGATTATAATCGTTTGTAATTTATACACTACATTCTTGCTTATTTTATCTGATTTTCCTTATATATATTTTTGCTTTTGTTAAACTTTTTGTCTTTCGTTTTTGTTAAAACGCATTTTGTTAATTTACCCATTCACGCACTTAACCTCAAGTTTGTTCAACTCAATTTGGGTTACAGGTGTTTGCATGCTTTTAGCGTTCAGTGTTTATATACCATCTATTATCTTGAAATTGGGTCAAATGCGCGTGGCACGAGAATTAGCTCCCCCTTTTTGGCGAGCATTTTCACTGATAAGATTGGATAGGGTTGTTTTCTTATGAATACCCTTGTATTTAGGTGGGTAAAAGTAAAGGGGGAATTAGTTAGAGTTATAAAAAAAGATAGGTGCATTGAAATTACTAGCTAAAAAATACTCAAAATATTATTTTAAACTAATAAAATTAAATGTATTGCTAGAAATATTTTTAGTTATTTTTGAAGTCTTTTTAAACTCATAAAATATTCACAATAAAACTTAAGTCAGGGAAGGGTGTTTCCAAAATAGTTTTAATCGAAAGACCAATCTATCGTTTTTTTTTGTTTTTACCTTAAAGATATTCAAAATATTGTTTTAAACTAATAAAATGAAATGTATTGCTAGAAATATTTTTAGTTAATCTTGAGGTCTTTTTAAGTGGTGCGCTTGAATACTAAATATTTAAATAAAACCCATACAAATATTCACAATAAAGTTTAAGTCAGGGAAGGGTGCTTCCAAAATAGTTCTAATCGAAAGACCAATCTATTGTTTTTTGTTTTGTTTTTAACTTGCCTTCCGACGCCACATTGTTGTGGCCACACGATTGCATGTCATCGGCTCACATAGGTGGAGCAGAATCGAACTGATGGGGGTTAAAAAAGCGATAGGAAGGGAGTGTTTCGTTTCATCTGATGTTTATTGTAGTAGTTGGTACACATTCGATCGCCTGACTTTGGCCCCATTCGCCTTGTTTGCTTTGTATTCTAATTTGTTTGCCACCAGAGAGACAGAGAGGAGTCCGCTTCCCATTCCCCTTCCCCAAGTTTGTAATCAGTTCGTTTTTGTGTTGTTGATGAATATTTATTGGTTCTGCGGCCACGTGCTATCCCATCCCGCTTTTCCCACCATTCTGGGTGCTTCTGGTTCGGCGGATTTGTTTATTTATCTTGCCAATATTTTACGATGTGTTTATTCGGTGCTTAAATCTGTTGTCTGAGCTTAGGTATGTGATAGCAAGAGGGTGGGAAACCAATCAAGGTTATCTGGTGTTATGTTTCATTCAGTTTTTGAAAAGTCTTGTATTAAAGTTATTATAAAAACACATGGCTTCTTCTTTACTATGTACAATAATTACTTTTATTGTATTTTGGCAAAAGTCTATAGCTAGCAACTAATAGTATCTAGGGGTTACATTATTTTAAGTGTGCGATGGAAATTTCCTTTGGATCTTAAACTAGAACAGTGCCAGGATTTCGAATGGGATCCCATTTACCGAGTTCCCCTAGAGAAAAGAACGCTAAGCGACTAGGCGGCTTAACCTACTAGATCCGACTAACAACTAGAATCTAACAATGGATTCGGGGAATTAATTTCCTGGTAGCAGTTGTGCGGTCAAACAATGTAGGAGAACCTATAATTAGGCGTGACGACGGCTGGAAACCGAGTTAAAGTAGTTAACTAATTTAGCCATATACATACGCGACGTATACCTATTTATAATCTATCAAAAATGCCGTCAAAATGGAATTTGTTCTCGAAACTGGAGGATAGGATTCACTTTTCTTCTTTGTTTGTTTGTGTCGTTTTCTTTTTTGGAAAGTTTCCTTAGGCTAGCTTATTCAATGGTATCTCCTCAGTGGGATGGACCTGATCCTTTGGTTCTGGTTTGCTAGTGCGGCAGCATTTGGTTTTAATGCCGCCAATATCCTTGCGGCAAATGAGGCCAATGACGATGCCAATCACGGCCAAAGCCATGATGCCTAGAGGGAAAGATAAGGCAAATTAGTAGAGTTTATAATTATAGGGAAGTCAAACGATAGTAACTCAAACAACCATATGTTTTACAATAAAATGTTTAGAAAAATTTAGAAATAAAAAACAAATTTTAGTTTAAAAATGAAAAATCACTGGTTATAAAGAGTCTTCTTAACTTAAGTTCCTTTATAAGAATAGGAGTTTAAGTTTTTTGTAAGTGATAAATGGTAGTTTGAGATACATTTAAAGCTTAGATCTCGGATCTCAAGCTGAGTTCTACTCACAGATGAGCAGGGTATTGATGACCTCCGGGGCGATCTCCACCTGGTTGGTCTTATTCTCTGCTGGCGGTTCCACAGCCACTCCGCTTGCGTTGGTCGCGGAACTTAGGATACCGGCCTTAACCAATTCCGTGGTGTTGTCCATTTTTCCCCGATTGCGATTGGCTAGAAAAACAATCGCCACGTTAGCAATGTATAAAAACTATTATTATAAAGATCTCACCACTTCTGGGCGATGCGGGCGTGGAAGTAGCTGGCTTCGGAGTACTGGCAGCCACGATGGGAAGACCCGAGATCCCCTTAATTGGCGGTTCCGTGGGATAAATGAGACTGCCGTTGAAGGGGGTGCCCAGTACGAACTCGTAGCAGCTGATGTCAAAGTTCAGGAAACTGATTGTGTCGATGGAGGACAGCAGACCACACAGCTCCTCGATGTTGTGCTGCTCCAGTTCCGGCAGCTTCAGTTTAATTATTTTTGTTAGCGGCGAGAAAGCTTTCGTATTGATTTGCTGTCGGAATGAAAAAGCGAGAGCGGGACAACTATATTACTATCTGGGGGCAAACACAGCTGTTTTTGGGGAGCTGCGCCAACTATCGATAGCGAGCGATAGCAAGCGAAAGAGCTCCAAGCGATAGCGCCGATGTTATCGCACTTCTGGGCGCTCGAATCTCACCTGTTTGAAATCGTTATGGTTCAAGCGGAGCACCTGCAGGCCACTCATGTTCTGGAACGTCTGCTCCGGCAGTTCTGTCCAACTGCAATTGGCGCAATTGAACTCCACCAAATCGGGCTGATTGAGAAAGGATCCATCCAGTCGCTGGGCTATGGAGTTGTTGCTCAAATCCAGGAGGCTCAGTTCCTTGGCCGCCGAAAATGTGTCGGGTTCGATTTTCGTTAGACGATTGTTGGCCAAACGAAGGCGTTTCAAGCGCTCCGATCCTTGAAAGACCTAAAATTGGAAATAATTTTAATGGCATTTTAGGGAAATCAAGTTAATGAAGTTAATTACAGAGAAATGCGGATACTAATGCGGATTAATAACAAAAAAAATCATTTTTAACAAAACATATAATATGATATTTTCAATTTATAAAAATAGGACAGAATTATTATTACAAAATTGCAATACAAATTTGTTTTGTTATTTACAAATACACTTCATATATAGTACGATAATCTGAATAGTATAAAACCTTGAGATTTTTATACTAGACAATTCTTAATCTGTATTGTGCTCATTTTCCAACAATTAAATTCAACTATTTATAGAGAGATTATTTTCTTGTTTGAGGACTTACCTCCTTGTCTATGTGACTAATCAAATTGTGATTCAAATTGATGTCCACCGCTTTGGACAGATTGGCGAAATCCTCTGGCCTCAGTTCGGCAATCACATTGTGGCTCAGATCGATGATGGCCGCCGTTTTGGGCATGTCCAGGGGTACATGGGTTAAATGGGCATTCGCACACTGGACATACTTGAAGTCTTCCAAGCAGAGGCAGTTGCGCGGGCAACTGGGCTCCAGGACATGGTTGCTGCGTCTTGGTATATCTGTAAAGTAATCGTTTATTACATTTTTATCTTTTCTAACCAAATTTAAATTTTACTTACTAAATATTGGTCGAAATGTGGTGGTGGTCGATGTGGAGGATGATAGTGGCATCAGTCTATTTTCTGCTGTCTCCGGCGCTTCCTCGCCTGTCGTTATATCACTGTAATCATCATCATAATCATCCAAGTCCTCGGGGGAACTGAGCGATCGATTTGACTCCTCACTGCCCGCTGGAGCGGCATTTGTGTGGCTAATGCTGAAAACAAAAATAATTGTTAAATTAATGCTTGTTAAAGAACACAGTAAACGAACAATTTCCAATTCTGGAATATTCCGCGACGTGGAAAGACTTATAAAGCATTGCATTTTAAATTAATTCTCATTACTTATGAGGAAAAACGCAGGGCAATTACATTTTAAATCAATTCGCGCATTTCTGATGGAGCAATTACTTGACAAATTCGTAAAGTGGTTTTACCAAAAGCCCGAAAATTGCCAATATTTGGCTTTAGATTTGTGGTTCTAAGCAGAGAACGTGCTTACATCATTCACGTCTTGAAGGCGAACACACCTCGCTAATTTGTCCTGAAAACGCTCTTGACCTATTTTGTTATAGCCACGCCATCGCCTCACAGAAACGTTCGTTTTCCCCACTATCATTATACGCTTTTGTTTATGTTTGCTCCACGAAAGAGCATGAATGAATATAACCACATATGTATTTCTCATATGACATATAAGTATTTCTCTGTACAGATGTGGACAAAACAATAGCCCTTAAATAAATAAATGAATTAATTAATTTAAACAAGTTAACTGGGTAACAAATTAGTTAAAGTGGATAATGATTTGATGAATACAAATATTTATTCATAAAATTCCATAATTTTGATAATTTAAATCCAATAAAATCTTTAAATATAAAGTAATTTCAAATGAAATGGTTTGTAGAAAACAAAAAAATATTACAATTTGTAAACTTTATAAAACTTTTTTTTTTAAGAATATTATTTTTTTGGTTTCGATAACTGGTCCTACATTTCCGAAACTAACTGTAAATACTTCATTACAAAAACACATACAAAAACCAGTTTACTTCATGGCAAAAGAGACAACTTGACCGGTTTTATTTCGCGACTTTGTTTACTCTCACTTTTTCTGTTTTTTGTTTTCCTTTTCTGTGATTTGCAGCCCCTTTTCAGTTTTTTTTTTTCGACTTGACTCGCCTGATTCTAAATCGTTCGTTATCCTGCTTTAGGCGACTTCAGTTCTAGTGGGTGTGTGAAAAAAGGTGGGAAATAGGTGGGTAGAGTAGCTCAAGTGAGTCTTAAAACTGCCATTTGGCATTCTCTTTAATTGCGTGACTTTTGAGTGAAGTTCCTATGATTGCTGAAGACCCTCGTCAGCCCATAAAAGTGCTTAGTTTGAACCGAAAATGGTTGTTCAAGTGTTCGCTACTGATAAGAAATGCATTTATTAATATATTGCTACCGGATAATAAAGATATATTTATCGAACGTTACCCAATTGCCTTCAAGCTCCAGCTCACTTAGTTTAATGTGCGTTTCGAAAGATCTCTAAACTGTAACTAAGCACGACGACCTAGTCAAAGTAATTCCCTTGACTACTTGAACGAAATGACTAAAATTGGAAGCGGCGCACTCAAAAGCACTCTATTTTGACATTTGATTTGAAGTGGCTGAAAAGGCTAGGAGAGGCCCAAAAATCAATGGAGAAATGGGTTTAAGTGCACTGGAAAAATATTCTATAGTTGTTAAGACTAAGAAAACAAATCTATATTGAGAAAAAAATGATTTGTCACTTATATTTTATGGTTTAAAAGGATCAAATTTTCATAATTTTCCGTAAACTCGACGATAGTAATAAATGGCTAAACCAAATCTGAGTCATAAATTGATGTTACCATGAATAATCGAGACAGTTGTAAATTTCTTTGGGATTGCTATTTCTACTACTTCGATATTGGCTAAGAAATTCAAAGCGCTGACCAAACAAACTTGATAAGGAAAAACGGTATAAATTATCGGGCAACCGGGGATTGTTATTATTTTTATCAGATTATGCGATATGATTGGGTGGAGTGTAAATTCGCGTACATAATATATAATCAGCGGCAATTAAGAGCTGTTGCCGTGGACTATCAATAAAAAGTTGCTATTTTTTTATAACCCCATGCGTGAGTATTCCGTTCGGCATTGATATCTCAGTTGTGGAGGGTCAAAGTCCCGTTATTCAGGTTCACCTGTCGTTATTTCGTTTTGAGTGAATTAATCATTACGAATGTTGCTCAACGGAAACTTTGCCCCTTGTCTTTCTTCTCTTAGGCAAGGGTTTTTTTCTATACTTATAAATAAATGTATTACTTTTCCAGCCATATAGGAATTTCAAATTGCTTGTTCGCGAGATCTTTAAATATTTATTGGAGTTGGGTTTTTACCTTACGCTTAGCAGAAATATCAAGAGTAATCCAAACTTGTAATACACGTGCATTATTGTTTATTATTTGTTTATGGTTATTTGTTTAGCTTTAGTTTTCACTGCGTTTTCAGGGCTTGTTGTTAATATTTCGTGTTTATCTGTGTGATTTCATTTCTTTTTCTGAGTATTTGCCAAAGTTGATGTGGAAATTTTCAAGCTGAAAATAGATTTTTATTATTTTTCTGACGTTTATTCTTGCTTTGCCTTTCACTTTGCACTTTTAATGTTCTTTTGTTTTGGTTCCAAAATAATTGGTTCATATTTGCATTTGCCGGTTTACTGCTGCCAAAAATAAAATAATTATTTTTCGCAAGCTTTTCACTCCGCTCGCACCAACTTTTCCACTCGCTGCCGATTTTCAAATGAGCAACAAAAATTCGCCAACAAATTCGATGGGCTGACTGAACAGGTGTGTGTGTGTGTGAGGTGAGACTAAAAGAGAGGGAAACAGTAAAATTATCTCTCCTCCCGCTATCTCTCTCTCTCTTTTTTAATCTCTCCCATGTTTGGTTTAATGTTTTGCTGTGATAATCTTATCAGTTATTAATATTTAATATTTGTGTTTCTCCTCTCTCGCGATTTTCTTCTCCCCTTTTGAAGCCACTTTGACATAATTAATTGATGTATTAAAAATTTAATTTCTAGTTCTACAGAGTTTGTTTATTTAACAGTAATATGTTAATTTTAATATGAATCTTTATCACCCTTGCTATAAAGATTGTAATAAAACAAATTGGTGCTTACTAATTTATTGAGTAAAATATTTGTGATTAATATTATTGAGTAAAATAGAAAGTTATGCATTGAAAAATGTTGATTTTATCACTTAAATATTACATTTTCATAAATATATAAATTAAAAGAAACAGGAGAACAAGAAACCCAATTAAATCCCCGTTGCTTTTAATAATTAAATTCATTTCGCACTTGTCGGATTAAAATTAACGCCGATCATTATGAACTTTGCTTTGGGATTTACTTATAAGTCGGTCTGTCTTCTGATATGGCAGATAGTGTCCCTTCACAGTTTATTTACATAATTAGCTGGAAAAGTGAAACGCTGAGGCTGAATCATTCCGATTAAATTAGACGTGATTTGAGTGATAAGTTTGTTTGAATATTTGAATGAGAACCGCTTAATTCACCGAGTACTAAGTTAAACTCTTGTTTTAATTCCGTTTCTAGGTCTTTGTGTTGTGATTACTGTATAAGAGCTTTGTTTTTATCGCCTAGAATATGTTGACCTTTAGTCCATTGCTTTTCTCGCGTTGTTTTGTATTTGAGATATGATATGTAATAAATTGGGGATTACACTTGTGAGTTTTATTTTGATTGCAATATCGCGTTAAAGTTTCATTAGGAAATATTGTTTTTTGTTTGTTATATTTTTTTTTGCTCCGCGAGATAACGTGCGATATGGGCGAGCGTCGATTTGAAAATGAGCTACGAATGAAACCGCAGAAGCAGCGAGCTCAGGAAATCGAGAGATACTATTGTAGAGGGCTGAAGAGAGTCTTCTCTTAGCTTTAAAAGCTCTCATTATACGGATTTCTTTAAACAAAAAAAAACAGAGAACCCCGATTGTTTCTTAATTACGCAAGTGCATTTTCCAATAAATCGCTGACTCATGCACACTTGTTGCCGGGAAATGGAAATATTTTTAAAACCCTGACTGGTATTTCATATATTTAAAATGTTAAAAGCCCCAGAACACTAAAAACCCTCCATGCACCGAGTGTTTCCCCATTTCATTTGGACTTTTACTTTTATATTTATGCGTTTTTGCCATTGCCTGATGTCACTTTACATGTCAATGACTTGTTTAATGTTCTTTTCTCTTCGCTGCTCTTCTGGTTTTATTTTTTTGCGCTTTTCAACAAAAGCGAGTGGAGTGAAATCTTTTGTCATTTCAATTTGGCTGTTTAATTGCCTAATTTTGTTGTTGCTGCCTGCCATTGCTGGCTTTGTTTGCTCATTAAACTGTAAGTGGTCCATATATTTTCTCATGGAAAACAAAAAAAAAAATCCATAAAAATGCTTGCCACACACATTCAAAGTTTCTCTGTGGCTTTTGGCAGTGTTTTCGTTTGGAACTCTATAGTCATGTCTTTGATTGGCGGCCCCAAGGTC
This sequence comes from Drosophila prostipennis, assembly GCA_037075205.1. NCBI lineage: Eukaryota > Metazoa > Arthropoda > Insecta > Diptera > Drosophilidae > Drosophila > Drosophila prostipennis. The sequence continues at coordinate 632,584 of JBAMCJ010005095.1, read as the reverse complement.
AGAAATCGCAAATCCTTTTTGGCAACTTGCTCATGCCAAAATAACGGAGTTTCGGAGAGACAGGGGTTCTCTTCATTTACATTTCAGCGAGGGTTGCTTAAAGAATTTATTTTGAAATTTATTTTAAACATTATCAGGTTACTCATTTTATTTTATAACATATTATTAATTTTTTTTGAAATTTTCAGCGAGGGTTGCTTAAAAAATTTATTTTGAAAGTCTATTTTTAACATCAGGTTGCTCATTTTATTTTGTAAAATATTATTAATTTTTTATGAAATTTTGTTATAACTTCCAAAGCTTAAAACTTCCTTAAATGGTCTGAGCTGTACTTTCCCCCCAACTCTCCATTTTCGCTGCTGCCTAAATAAACCGGAACAGAACCTTTGTTAGATAACCGACAAAAGAAAAAGCAGCTGGCTGACGAACATTTCCCTAATTCCAGTTCTTGATTCAGAAAATTGTCGTAAATCATATTCGCTTTGACCTTGCCTTACTTGACAAAAGACGAGCTCATGAATGGCGAAAGACAGATGGAAAGACTGAGGACTGAATCTCGGGGCTCCTGCATTTTCGCACTGATTGGACTTAATTCATTTGCATGGGTCGCTTTTTGCTTTGAGGTCTTTGGGGACCCAAAAGATTTATGTGCGCGCTGAACTCTTGACTCGTGCTCGTGGAGAAGGAGTTCTCTTAATTCGATTTTCCACTTAGCCCCACTCACTCTGTTTCTCTTTGGGACTTTCTCTTTACAGTATTGCAATGGAGGCGACTTGGCGGATTATCTGAGTGTTAAGGGAACGCTGAGCGAGGATACCGTAAGACTCTTCCTCGTGCAACTAGGTGAGATTGAAATACCTTAAAAAAACTTAAGCTAACAAAACTAAAAAATTGTATTTTCTAACCAGAACATAGAACAGATCGGATAATACAAAAATGTATTCAATAAATATTAAATTGTAATAGAATTTAAAAATATTTATATTTAGCATTTTTATTTTCTAACCTAAACTAACATAGAATAGATAGGATAATACAAACATGTATCCAATAAATATTATAATACCTATAATAGAATTATATTAAAAAACTAACATATTTAATGTTGTTAAAAAATATTTAATATTTACATTGAAAATGTGTTTGCTAACTGATCTTTATTTTCCCCTATTTGCAGCTGGTGCTATGAAGGCACTTTATACCAAAGGAATTGTGCATCGTGATCTCAAGCCACAAAACATTTTGCTATCGCACAATTATGGCAAGACATTGCCAGCTCCATCGAAAATAACCCTGAAAATTGGTGAGTTTAAGATTAAAATAAAAAATGGAAAAAAATTTCCCAGTATTTTTCAAATAAACTATAAGACTAGGTGCCATTTTCTCGTTCGCCTGTTAAATTTAAAGGAATCTTTAAACTCTTATTTCTCATACGATTTCATGGTTTGTACTGTCCTTTAAATTTACCAAACAAACGAGAAAACGGTCCTAAAGCTAAAAAAATGTCCCAATGAACAAGTTTTTGCTCTCTAAAAAACTTTTACTTCCTATCACTATCACTATTTATTATGTTTGTACCAAAGTTTAGGGCTTTCTTCACTCTAAGTAACCAATAACAACTAATAAGTAATTTAAACATCTTTTTTATTTCAGCCGATTTCGGGTTTGCTCGTTTTCTGAACGAGGGCGCCATGGCAGCCACTTTGTGCGGCTCCCCCATGTACATGGTAATTAGATAATATCCTCAAATAAGATAACATAAAAACTAATCATATATATATTGCATTTCGTTAGGCTCCTGAGGTGATCATGTCGCTGCAGTACGACTCCAAGGCGGATCTCTGGTCGCTGGGAACGATTGTTTACCAGTGTTTGACTGGCAAGGCGCCATTCTATGCACAAACGCCCAACGAACTGAAGTTCTACTACGAGCAGAATGCCAACCTGGCACCAAAGTAAGATCCCCAACTATTCCCGGAACCAAAAGAAGATTATTAACCTCCGTCTATTATTGAAGAATTCCAAGTGGCGTGTCACCGGATCTAAGGGATCTGCTGCTGTGCCTGTTGCGGCGCAACGCCAAGGACCGCATCTCGTACGAGAGCTTCTTTGTGCACCGCTTCCTTCTCGGCAAGAAGGCGGCCGCGTCGCCAGGTGAGCCAAGCCAAGCAGCCAACCTGCGGCGGCGAGTCTCTAAGAGTGGTGTTCTTGCAGTTGACATGCCACCGCTGGGCGGGACGCCGCCTGCCAAGGCCAAGAGCCCCCTGCAGCAGCAGCTGGAGCAGGAACTGCAGCTGGTCAAGCTGGCCGAGCAGCAGCAGAAGGAGCGGGAGGAGCAGGAGGCCCAGGAGGAGGAGAATACGGGTAGGTGTAGGCCATCAGGGAACCTACATTGGTTTTACTTGTATTTGCATTATAAAGACAGTTTTGGTCTCTTGTAATGGACACAAAATGAGCTTTTTTTAATTTTTCTTAACTTTTATCCTAGTACTTCTAAGATGTTATAAACCGCTCACTGTTTAACTATAAAAGAGTGATAATTCTTTGGAAAAATACAGAAATTAGCAGTCGAGCTTTATTTCACATGTTTATGTTAATTTTAAAAGAAGCTAAAGTGTCTTAAATAAATGAAAATGTATGCCAAATTAGGGATTTTATATGTTAATGATGTAAACTGATAAATATGATATTCTTCTGTATTTAAGAAATATTTATTTGCAAATGTATTGAGCAATCTCATTAAGAGGTAGTTCATGCAATTAATATTCATCTTACTGAAAAATATGCTCATGCAGTTAATATTCAGCTTAAAAGCCCACCAACAAAAAATTAAATTCATCTAAAAATGTAAAACCATATTAACGAACTTTATAATTAAATTGTTCGTCTTATAATGTAATGCTATTTATTATTTCCAGTTTCCGTAGTGGCAAATCCGGCTATTTGTGCCACCATCACCAACGTGGGCGTGCTCTGCGATAGCGAGAACAACAGCGGATCGTGCAGCTCCCACGAGGACTCCGATGACTTTGTGCTGGTGCCCAAGAACCTTCCGGAGGACCAGCGCCAGGGTCTAGCCCAGGCCCAAGCCCAGCCCGCTTCCGGTGGCCAGCGTCCACAGCAGCAACAACAGAATCAATCCAGTCCGCCACGCCCCAGCAGTCTGCCCATTTCGGAGCCCAAGCCAGTGCCGGCTCCAGCCCGTCGCCAGGTGGCCAACAATGCGGCCGGCTCTCCGGCCAGGCAGGCAGGTTCCGGCCCATTGACGGTGGCCACTCTGGGTGGCCAGCAGATACCCCGATCCCAGCCGATTAGCGTGAAGCAACCGCGTCCGGATCAGCGCAAGAGCAGCGTGAGCAGCGACATCAACTCGATCTCACCGCCGGCGGTGCAGTTTGCCATTGGAACGCCGCCCACGCGCATGCGTTCCGCCTCGGGAGGATCGCTGTCGGAGACACCGCCGCCTCATGCTCCGAGCACCTGGCAGGTGTCGCCGGGACACTCGCAATCGCCGTTGCGCCGCAGTGGCAACAGCTCGCCAGTCTTGCCGTCCGCAGCGCTCACCAAGCTGCCCACACTGGGCAGTCCCACGATGCTGGTGGCTCCGGGATCGCTGGGTTCGATTGGCTCGGCGGGCAGTGGATCGGAGAACAACAACCAGCATCATATGCTGGGACCGCGAGCTTTTACGCTGCCCGAGCTGGGGGCCACTGGTGGGCTGCACAGTCTGCTGGACACAGGAGCCGGCGGTGGTGGCGAACCACATGCATTCCAGGCCCCAGAGCTCTCCGAGGAAACGCTGATGGATCGCGAGCACAACGAGACACTGTCCAAGCTTAACTTTGTGCTGGCCCTCACCGATTGCATCCAGGAGGTGGCCGACTCGCGGTGCGCACCGCTCTCCACGCTCATGGTGGCCGGCAGTCAGTCGGCGGCAGCAGCGGCGGCGGCGGCGGATGCCCAGCAGATACCGCCACATGCCCCGGAACATTGCAAACGGGCGGAGCGCCTGGTGCTGCTCGTCCGTGGTCTGCAGCTCCTCTCGTCCGGCATGAATCTGGCCTCCCAGCAGCTGCGCAATGGCCAGCTGAAGCCGTCGTCCAATGTGAAGAATGGTGAGTGGATGGGTTCCTAAGCCAGAGCAAGATTTTCTATAATGTATGTTGATTACCCGCTTAGCTTTGCTCACCATGAACGCCAAATACCGGAGCATGCTGTTCGAGTCGAAGCGTCTCAATGGCAGCGGTCTGTTGCAGAAGGCGAATGCATTTAACATTACGGCGGACAAGATTCTCTACGACTACGCACTGGATATGGTAAGGAATACAGCAGATAATGGATTTATTATAAGTTCATCCAATTAATAAATATATTTTTAACAGTGCCAGGCGGCTGCTTTGGATGAGCTACTGAAGAACACCAAGAATTGCTTCGAGCGCTACAACACCGCACACATTCTGCTGCATTCGTTGGTGCAAAAGTGCAATCATCCGCAGGACAAAATGCTGCTGAACAAATGTATGTCCGAAAATAAATAAGCTGTAAAATAAATTAATTACATATTAATAATCCTTTTCAGATCGCGATGCTGTTGAGAAGCGCTTGAGCATATTGCAGCAGCATGGCTACATATACGTGACCGATGAGAATGCTTAAATAGTTGGGCAGACAGAGCTTTATTCCAACCATGAGGCACCGGCAATCTTCACAACATCAACAACATTTCCTTAAGTTATTCACCGTTTTCGTTGGGAGTGCAAACATGTGATTGAAGCAAAAACTACACTATCCATACACAGACATACCGACAAATAATTTAAACACCACCCACCACCATCATTTCTGGCGTTCTCAGACCCCCAAAAACTGTCCAATGTAAATAGTTTGAGCTATGCTGATATATGTAGTTTTTGTTTTTTATATTATTTTCGGCCCGCGCGGCAACCATAATTGTTAAAGCTTATATCGAGTGCAGATGCAACATGAATAAGGGCAGATAAGAGTCCATATAGTCGTAAAGGGCAATATGCAAGCCAAACTCAGTTTAATTCTATGTTTAAAGGAAGAAGCGGCGGAACCCAGATCCATATATCATGTGCTACAATTTTCCCCCATAGTTTTAATGCCTATTTTCTTATTTAACAATTTAATATTCCTCTATTATAATATTATAAACATACCATACAATATTTATGGCTGCACTACACAAACATGTTTACAATGTGCTATGTTCATAGTTTTTAGTTAGGTCTTTTCTAAAACAACTTTAAAGAGGTATTTCATTTTATGACAAGAAATTTATATTTTAATGAAACTTTTTAAGTTTTTCTACAACCGAAGCCCACAAAACTTTCGAAAAAATCTATATATGTATATGGTATACAAAAGAGAGAAACACACATAAAAGAGTGTATAAAACGGAAAACAAAATACCGACTTGAACTAATAAAAAGTAATAAGAAAAATCGTAAAAACATGGTTCTTTTATTAATAATTTAATGTTCATTGGGAGGAAATCTGAGGCACTTTTTTCGCAACTATGTGAGTACCATAAACGCCACTCTGGAAATCTTTAGGGATCTCGTTCCGGAGGAGGGCATAATTCCCTCGTTGGATCATATTACACTATCGGAGGACAGAAGTTGGGACTTTTCCCTGGGCTTCAATGGTCTTGAGCAAAGGACATTGAAACAAAACGTTATATTGGAGTTTGAAATTTTTCTTAATCGATTTTTTGCTGTAACTTGGACAAAAATGGTCCCAAATCAAAAATGCGTACTGTTTTGAACAGCTAACATCCTAATAATTAATATCAGTAAACTTTCCGTCTGATTAAAAAAAATAAATATTTGACCCAATTTTCACATTTTAAAGAAGGGGTTACCATCACAATTTTTTGCGAAAAATGGCAAAAATTAAAAATTTCCAGGTTTAAATGCCAATTGATTGGGAATTTAAAAACGAATTCAACAAGGTAGGACACTCCATATTTGGATTATTATTTCAATTTTTATGACAAAAATACTAATTTGTTTTGGATGGAAAATCAAGCTTTCGATTTTTGGTAAAAATTTGAAATTTTTCTTAATCGATTTTTTGCTGTAACTTGGTCAAAAATGACCTTAAATCAAAAAAGCGTACTGTTTTGAGCAGCTAACAACCTAATAATTAATATCAGGGCTCTTTTCGTCCGATTTAAAAAAAATTTTTTTGGACCCAATTTTTACATTTTTTATAAGGGGTACCATCATAATTTTTTGATTTTAAAATGCAAAATTTAAAAATTTTCAGGTTTAAATGCCAATCGATTGGGAATTTAAAAACGAGTTCAACAAGGTAGGCCATCGTATAGAAATGGGCTTGGGTCCTACATGACAGTTCAGTTCAGTGGGTAAATAAAATCCTTATCACTTAACTCTCTCTCTCCCCCAGCAAAAACTCGTTTTTGTTTTCTTCTTTATTGGTTGTAAATCATCGTTTAATTGCAACAATTTGTGATATAATTTAGCGTTCCGATAAAAGTTCGTTTGTCGGCTTTAGTTTGCAACTAAAGTTCAATTGATAGATTGAAGAAATCATAGATTCAACTGCCAGACTTTGCTTCCATTGAGCTTGAATTCAAATTTCGTTTGTTGCGCGCTTTTGAAGTGCCAAAAAATCATCGAAAAAATGTTACATAAAATTGTTCAACTCGTATGTATCTTGTATCTCTTAAATCACATTGAAAACATGCTTCTCTTTTAGCTGTGTTAATATTATAATCGTAATTATTATTTTTTTTTTGTTTCTGAAAAGTACAACGTGCACATATCTTAGTAGTTGAATTAGTTCATAATATGTTGTTTGCTGGCTTCTCTAATTTCTCGCATTTTGTTTTTTACAATAAGTTAACGTTTATCTTTATATTCCCCCTGCAGTGGGTTTTATCTTCTTGCATAGGCAACTGTTGTTAATAATATTAAGGTTTTCTAATGATTTATATTCCGTTTTCTGTCCGTTCGTCAAAGGTGTCCGGGGAGTCCAGAGTTATTTTTTTGAAAAATGATCCTTGACCGCGTTAGATTTAAAACGAAATCGCTTCGTTAGTCATCTCTTAAATAGTTTTCGTTTTATTGTTTAGGCCGCTTAGCATAGTTAATTAAGATCTCCTTTGCGCTTCTTAAAGCCGATTCCAATTGGTTTGTTTGATACAATAATCAATTAAGATGCATTTTGAGTAAATTATAAAAAAGAGTAGAAAAATCTAATAGATATCGTTACTTTTGGATTTTGTTGTTTAGATTTAGTTTTAGTTTCTTTTTTTCGTGTTTGCAAAAAGTGCTATTCGCTCAAAAATTATTACATGTTTGTTTCCGTTTTCTTTTGTGTCGTATTATAGATCTCGAATAGTATAAGTTATCGCTTAGCATTGATCGAGTAGCGTTTTGTTTTCTTCACCTCCCTTTCACTCGCTCTGGAGTAAACACATAAATTTAGTTCTGATACAATTAATAAAGACATAAATGAACGCATTGACTTAAACTTAAACGCAAATGGGGCTCGTGGGGGATGCGGGTTAACATAGGTTTCGCTTATAAACATAATCTAGAAGACTGCCTGTCTATTTGTAAATTTCCAAAATGTCAAAATGTGTATGGTTCCCGGCATGGGGTTAGAGTTGGATTAGTGTTGGATTAGTCTCGGGGTTAAGTGTGGTGGTGTGCATGTGTGGTTTCAGCTTCCTGCAATCTGCTGTCTTTATGCCGTGGTGGGCGATGCGGCTGGGGTGGCGGCATTGGTCAACTTGGGCGGATGGGTGGCGTTCACCACGCGATTCGTGTTGTCCAGCGTCTTCGAGTGCTGCAGCTGCATCAGATAGTGCTGCTGCGTCGGCTTGTGCAGCGCCAGCTGCGACAGTGCATCGTCAATGGTGAACCACTGCCGCTTGCGACCGATGCTCCGCGAATCCTCCCACTCATCCAGTTCCTGGGTCACGTTCATGACGAACACCTCGGTGCGATGCATGTGATCGTTGTTCTGGAATAGAGGATGGTAATTTAATCGGTTTTAAAGGAAGAGCTTAATTAAGTTAACCTCGAAAACGCCTAGACAACGACCCAAATCGCCAACGACGCCGGCTTCCTCGAGCACTTCGCGAACGGCGGTCACCGAAGGCTCTTCTTCGGGTTCTACACCACCTCCCGGAACGATCCACAGCTCCGGGCGACGAGAGGAGGTTACCAAGAGTACCTATAAGCAATGTTAAATGTTAAATTTAATTTCGTAAAATTGCGAAATAATTAGAAATTCTAAATCTCAAACCCACCTCCGCCTCATTTTCGGATTTCACGCAAATACAGGCCGCTCGTCGCCTGAAACCATCCTTGTCGTAGATACGAGTAGAGTTGGGCTTCTCCTTGACCATCTGGGAAGTAGAATAACAATATTAAAATAGTCGCACTGGTGGGCATTAAGTTAAACCTGCCTGATAACTCTCAATATTTTACGCCTTTATGTACACGTTCAAAAATAACAATCGCTGATAAACGCTAAAGCTCTTCATATATCATTTTATAGCTTGACGCCTTTAATTTGAATGTGCGGCACATGAAAATCGTGATTCCGGCCTTATCAGATGCGAGATAGTCGGACCATCGACAAATTGCACCGCCAGTCCGTTTGTCTCTTATCACCTATCAGCCGGTCTTGCAGATAGTGTCCCTCATGAATGGTATATGGACTATTTTACGGCTTTACTTTTTACAGCCGATGTGGGGGATGGCTAACTGGAGACGCCTATCAGCTGGTGGAATCGATAGGAATATGTATCATACATGATCCTTTTGGAAAAAGTTCAAACTGATCGAAAATCTATAAATATATAGTTATAAATTGATTTGCCTAGAATATTTTATTCAAAAAAAATAACGTTCGAAATTTTTGATGATTAATTGAACTTATTAAAACCCCTTTCAATTTAGTAACAATTCGAATACGTTATATTTTAAAAGCAATAGTTTAAGGACCGTTTTCTTGTCCGCATGTTGAATTTAAAGTTCGCTTTAAATGTTGAATTCCGTTCAAATCGTACTTTCAATTTAACATGAGCACGAGAAAACGGCTTAAGATATGATAATCCCACAACAACTATTATTTGTAAAGATTATTATTATAATAATTGACATGTAGCATTCAAATTATCATTTCAAGTAATACTTGACAATGTATTTCCAATAGTCTCTTATATAGGGTGTTAAATAAAGGTGTCAATAAAATCTGATACCGACTTTGGGGTGCATATAATTGGGGTCTATTGTATTGTTTTCTATTCCATTATAATATATCATTTTTCCTAGGTCTATTACTAACGATTGTTTACTTTTTAGGGTACTTTCTAGGTCTATTTCACCCCACTCTTTATCCGGGAGCTTACGTTTGCAGTGGTATTCGCTGATAGCAGATGCGTTGTTGTCTTCTCAGGCACTTTTTTGCTCCTGCTCCGCTCCTCGTCTTCCTCCTCTAGCACCACTTCTTATCGCTCTCTTGGCCCTTCTCCTCTTCCGCTGCAACAAGTGTGGCGAGTGTGTGTGTGTGCTTCGGATGTTTGTGTATGGGAGCCGGTCGCTTTTGCTTCTTGCGATTTTCTGCTTTTCTGGCGATCTCGTGCCGCTTTTCGCAGGTGCTCCTCGGCCACTCTCCTTCTTCCGCCCCCTCCGCTTCCGCACACAGTGGAACACAAAGGGAAATGGCGAAAAGTGCACAAACAAATTCTGCGCTCGCACGTCACACGAGACGTTGTGTTGTATTGGTGTTTAGTGTTCGTGTGCCGTGTGTTTTTTGTTGTTTTGAAGTAGTAACGAAAAAATAACTGTGCGATTGTGTGGGTGGGGAAAAGCGAGAAACAGAAACTTGTTGAAATTATACGAAAAGTACAAACGAGAAGAACCGAAATGAAGAAGGAAATAAAGCGCAGACAGGGCAGAATTATTTAACTACTTTGCAAATATTGCATGTTGTTGTTGTATTGGTTTTACACGGGAGAGCGTGCGACGCGTTTGAACGTGTGTGTTTGCGAGTGAGAGCAGCTTTTTCCTCGACTCCTCTCCTCTCTCTCTCTCTTTCTATCTTTGTCCTCAAACTTGAGATCCGATTTTAGATCTCAGCTCAAGTTTTCGCTATTTCACGGCTCCTCTTTCGCCTTGTTCGCCGTTATCCCAGCGACACACATGCACACATGTTTTTGCTTCCCATTGCCTCCACAATATGCGCGTGTTTTCCGGCTGCTCGGCTTGAAACGGGCGAAGCCAATTGGCACACGGCTGCTGGAAAAGCGGAAAACGCGTGCTTTTCACCGTTACGTCGCGAACGAAGCCGCGCGGTGGGTGGGTGGTTGACCGATTTTATATTATTTGTTTAACTAAGTATTAGTACTTTTTCGCAGGGATTTTCCGGTATTTATATACTACCGAAAATACCACATCCTATTTTAGGACCTTTTGCCCATCTTTTTGCAGGGATTTTTCGGTATAAAAACTTGCCAAAAATACCACATTCTGGATGAAATAGGAACTATCGATTAGAGCATAGTAATCATGAATGAGCTTATTCATATCGAATATTTGCTATTTATCGGTTATTAGCTAATACTCCCACCCGACATTCGATATATCCTGTCAAAGCGGAGACATCCCACCCTTCTTATCGGATTGTAGAATCGATTACACTCTCTTAACAGCCGAGACAACCTTCCATATTTCCGCAGTTCGCTTAAAAGACGCTAGGAGGCGCCACTAAAATCCGTTAGTATTAAAAGAAATTCAAAATTCTTACCAAGAATATTCATATTTGAATTTTAAATTATGAAAAGATATAGTTTATTTTATTCTACTTTAATCTATAAAACTAATAGAAAAAGTTAAGCTTTAATTAAATAGATTTAAAGTAAACTCTGAGTTTGCATACGTTTTCGAGCTTTTATCCCTACTTTAAATTTAACGTGCGGACGAGAAAACGGCCTTTAAAATATTAACCTTAAACTTAACTAATTTCCTGTATTAGGATCAATTTGTTTATACTTCATTTAATTTTTTTAATTTATTTTTTTATTTATAGATAAAAATAGTCTGATTTCTAAGATTTTTTTAAAAGATTTTTTTCGATTTTTCTATTAAAAATATTCTAAAGCAAACCATTCATCAAAAAGAGAATCAAGTACTATTATTTTGTAAATAACATTACAAGGTTATCTGCAAATTATGTTTTTGAATTATTTGAATTTTGCCATTGCAAAGCGAATCAAACGCTTAGAACTAACTTTTAAAGCTGAGAAGCAAAAAGTACAAAATTAACCTTAAGTTATCTTTAAGCATTTGAACTCCACATACAAATCCGCATGATTTACAGGCTCGAAACCCCAACGCCGCCCGAATAGTCGCACATTTTTGAGTCGCTGCCAGGAAAATGCAGTGAGGAAACTCTGGAAAAGAGGGAGGTGTAGAGTGGAGGACTTTGGGGCAGGTCGAAGGGGCTGACTTTATGACCCAGGCGCTACCCAGAGTTACCCAAAATTTGTTTCTTGTCCTGTGTTGTCTGTGTTGCTGTCGCAGGTTTTGTTGTAAGCTTTTAATGCAACTACTTAGCATGGAGGATTCTTGGTGTCCTTGGCTCGCCTTAACCGTTTTTCGGGGAAAACTCCTCCCCCGATTGGCTCCTTATTCGGGTTTCCTGTAGTTTTCCGATCTCCTGGCTCTTTTTGCTTTGTGCAGGCGAAGCAAATTGGTTATTTCTTAATGCATTTGCCATTTCCTTTTTTGGCTTTTCTTAGACAATTTCCCCCCGGCCGCTTGAAACGCATGAGTTATGGCCACTGTTTCCATTTCCATTTTCATTTCCATTTTCTTTTGGGTGACCATGCAGAAGTGTTAAGCAGTTTAACGCGCTTTTTTCATGGGCTTTTTCTTTGCGACACTTGTTTCGCTGTTAATTCTGCCAAATCGATCGGTCGACTTCCTCTTCCTGCCCCGCCCACTTTTCCGGGCGGAGAGGCGGCGGCACGCCCTGCTGCACATAAATTCAATGTCATAAATTTGGCAAGAGGCGTCGCTTGGGCTACCAGAAAAACTTTGCCTATTTGATGCGTTCGTGTGACCTCAAGCAGATAGAGAGCAATGAAATCAAATGTGGCCAGGAGTCGGGAGACTGGAGGAGATGGTAATGGACCACCAGGAATTCCCAAAGGATATTGCCATGGGGTGCAATAACTGGTTGTTTTAATGGAGAGTAATTTCAGTTTAACACATGACTCATACGTTTTACTTTTGAGGTTACGCAATAAACTTCAGCTTAATCATGGAATTTATTAATTAAAACCAACAAGCAGACATGAAATTGAAGATGTCTAATGAAGAATTTTATGTAACGTGATTCCCAAACTGTTACCAAAATATGTTGCATACTTTCTCGCTCTATGGGTTCCTTTAATTATTTTCTTTTAATTAATTACTAATTCATTATTTTATATTAGTCGTCTGCCTGTATGAATTCATAGCACTTTTTGGGGTAAAAATATATTGTTGCATACTTTTAGACACCTATTTATTTTATTTATAATTTTTTATTTATTTATCTAAAAGTAATTTCAGAACCTCCAATAATTACTTTTTAGGAAATTATGAGTGTATTTTATTTATCTTCTGTTAAGCAAATTTAATATTTTTAAATACAATTCATAAACAATATCTAGCAATCTGCCTATAAACTTATAAGTTTACAAATGTTTTATACATTTACATGGAAAAATTAGATAGAATTCATTAGAACTGTTTTTTATTCCTTTAAATCAAATATATTCTTGAAGATAGGTATATAATTAAAATTGGCGTATTTCCAAACGGATGCAGACCTAATTTGTGCGTTTTGATGGGTGAACTTATATCATTAACATAATTGATAGTTCTTTTTTGTTAGGAATTTACATTAATCCCATTAACATTTTTATTGTAGGGGCCATACCTTTTTACACTCATTGAGCGAGGGAAGCGTTTTTTTCAAAACTAGCTCGAAAATCCATAGACCAAATCAAATTGCACTTATTTTCATCCTGCCTTCATTTATTTTTGTACTTTACCATTTCACCATTTTTTCGTGCTTTTCCTCCATAAAATTGTTTTTCTTTCCATGTTTCCCTGCGTTTTTTTTCGTACGTTATCCTGCGGCTGTTGTGGTCAACGCTCGTTCGTCCTGTCTACTGTCATTGTCGTTTCTGACTCTTTTTTCCTTGCCTTTCCAATTTTTTCCCTTCGCCTGGGAAGACTACCGACCACGTGGCAAGGATAGTTCATGAATTTAAATGAACCCGATTCCCTTAAGTTACTGTTAATTGAGCCGGCAAATGGGATTCAATGCGAAAGGACTTCCCAAAGTTGCTGACTCCTGGCGCAGGTGTCGCAATCTGTCGTTAATTCACTAATCCCACCAATGCCACGCCCCTCTCATCGGGCAGGGCAACTTTTGCTCTGCCGCCCCCCGTCTTCCTTGGCAGCATATTGTTTCATTTGAACTCGGAGAAAGGAGATGGTCGGAGATAAAGGACATGGAGTCACCTACAAACGCAATTTGGCAACAAAATGCACCAAACAGACAAACAAAACAAAAACAAGCAACCAACATGCAACAAGAACAACAGCAATGGAGTGCCCAGAATTATACAATTTATGCGATTTACGAGCAGGCTCCTTCGCCTCCTTGCAGCCAGTGATGCTCATTTGACCTTATTTATAATCTATTATTTTAAAAAAATATGGATACCTAATTATAAAAAAAATTGTATTAATATAAAAATAAAAAATTATTGGGTAATGTTTATACTAAAGAAAAATATAAATATAATATAATAATTAAATATAGTAATTTGAAATAATATTAAAAACTATTAATGGACAGAATCCTTTTATATATTATAGAAATTTATTTAAATATTTATAAGGGCTTAGGGCATAATATCAGACTGATTTAGTAAATATTTATTTTTTACTACTTTAGAATATTACAGAAATTTATTAAAGTTTCATATGGCCCTAATAATTTAAAAATATGACTATAAAAAGATTAGAAAGAAAGAATATTAATAATTAAGTCCGTTTATATATTATAGAAATTTATTTATATATTAATAGGTCATAAGGCATAATATTTTTTCATCAGTCTAATTTAATAAATATTTATTATTTCCTACTTTCAAATATTACCGAAATTTATTGAATTGACCCTACTAATTTAAAAATCGGACTACAAAATTATTAATTGCGTTTAAAAATAAAGAAATCTATTTAAAATAAAGAATGTTCCACAAAATGCAGCCTTTTTATTTAGAATTATTTTATTATGACACCCAAATTGAAGAGGTAGATCTGTAAATTGTTTTAAATATTTAAACTTTTTTCCGTATTTTATTTTTTCTATGCCATCACTGGTAGTCGGGAGTCCTTTGTCCTGCTTTTTTACCAGCGGGCTGGAAACTATTTCTATTGCTGCGGCGCCGACATCGCCTGGGCAAGGATATGCCGTATTTCCGTTTACATAATAAATTTGCTAACCACGTTCTGTCCTCGTTGTGTCCTCCCCCTTTTCCTCTTCGACCGCCCACCCGCTTTTCCTGCAGCTTTTCCTCCTCCAAGTGAAATGCGGCATCGCCACCAGCGCCGCCATCGCTTGGCATCAAGTGCCTTGTGGTTTTCTGCATCTGAGGATGAGGTTAAAGTTGAGGTCGGGGCAAAAGTAAAAAAATTTAGACAGCCACCGCAAAAGGCGAAGACCTCTGCGATTTCTGCGCTTTATAAACTTTAACTTGGTAAAGTGACTCTGGCTGCTGTGACAATTGCCTGCTTCTTGGTTTTTTTTTTGACGGAAGTCCGACGGCGACAACTACTTTTGCTTGATCACTGGGCGGCTGCTGGTCCGGTGTGGCCTCTAATTAATCTATTAAATCGAAACCGCAAACGAGAGTCCAGCGCGCCTACAAAAAACCAGAAGCGAAGGCTTTCAAAGCTTAACGAATTTTAAAATACTCTATAAGATTTATCTTGATACTTTCTGGTATTAACTTTAAATATTGAATATTTTCTTGGCAATTATCAGATTTTTTTGGATTGTTATAATTTATACTATATTTGTAAGTAATATAAATTTTATAATATGTTATAAATATTAAAACAGGTTAATTTAAAAACATACACACAAGAAAATCGATTGGGAAATCTAACCATTATAAAGTAAAACTGTCCCCAACCACAGAATTGTAAAATTTAACAATCAAATAGTTACTATTACGAGAACAAAAGAAACACAAATAGCGAATAACAAACGTAACTATTTTTAATAGTAGAATACCTTGTTTTTATAGATACGTAACTATCCGTATAGATCAATTTTACCAATCAAAATCTTTTGTGTGTAGAAATTCTTTAATAAAATTCACTTACCCCTTATCAAGGGTATAAATAACTATATATATCCATCATTGAGGAAGTTGTCTCCGCTGGGGAGTTGATTTGAATTGGCCCCAACCCAACCCGATCCGTCCAGTGCAACCCAACTGGCCGCTTCCGTTTTCCGCTGGAAGTGAAATCTGTTCGCGGCGGATGCCATAAAAATGCCAACTTAGTGGGCAGGTATGGCCAGTCGTTTTTGGGGCGTGGCAATCGTTGCTACCAGCTCCCAGTACCCAGATCTCTCCTCTTCCCACACAGACAGCTCCATCTTGAGATCCCGCTTGCAGAATCGGAACCCAGAACCCAGATCCCAGAACCCAGCTGTCCCGGGGGTTCAACAACCGATCCTGGCTGAGCTGCCGTTCGTTCTACTAATGGCTTGCCACACTTTACATTAGCGTCACAATTTATTGGCCGACTGCTGCGCCGGCGCAGACGCATCACAGACATTGCAACTGCACTGCGGAAAAGAATTGATAGAATTTTTAAGAAAAGTAGTAGAATTAGGCAACTATTATTATGGAAATTATTGGTGTTATTGAAACAGGATAAATGTTTGGCTTCAAAATTAAGTGAAACAAAAATAAAACTACAAGAACAATACACCCAAATAAAAACGATATGAAACGTAGATCGATTTTACATTATGTAATATCAATTTTAATATTACTCCAAATGAGTATTTTATGTTAAAACGATATGGGTATTGCATAACCAGAAATTTACATGCGCATATCGATTTTAAAAATTTAATTTATTATTTGGGAGGATCAGAATCCATTATTGCTTTTATGTTGGTAAGAAAAATATAAAATGGTATTTATTTATTATGATAGGTATATGATTATAGGATCATCATCTATTATGCATGACTTTTTTATTCGTTTTAATAGAATATACAAATGTAAATCAAAATAAACAGAATTCAAAAACATTGCCAAAGTTTTCATGTCCTAGAAAAATAATATTATTGGTAGTTAGGTTACATTTTTTATTAAATTTTTCTCAGTGCACGGTTCGGCCCACTTGGCCGCCTGCTCCACGCATTGCTTGGTAGCTAAAATGGTCATAATAATAATAAAAATTTTCTGCAGTCGCCAACGCGTCGCTGTTGCAGTTGCAGTGGCAGTGGCAGTAGCACTGGCTGCTGCAGTTGCAGTCGCTGTCGCTATCGAGGCGTTTGAGCGCATGTTTGACGCATCAAATGATGACGACCACAACTGCTGCGACGATGATGATGATGATGATGGCAACAGGTCCGCCAGGCATTCCCCATTCCCATTTGCCGATCGAATCCCATTCCAGCTGCCCAGTTAAGCCCCCACTCCCCCGATTCCAGATTCCCAACTCACAACTCCCAGCTCCCAGTTCCAAACTCCCAACTCAAAACTCCCAACAGTGCGTAAGCTCAGAGGCGACCGGTTTATGTCAAATGTATTGACAGGTGCATGGAGCCGGGCGACGGCTGCTCCAGATCACTGAAACAGGCTCAAATCGGTTCGGCTTGGATCGGTGACGGGATGAAGGTGGCTATAAGTCGATGCGGGGGCACTGGCTGGCATTCAGTGCATCCATCACTGTCGGCGAGGGCTCACTGTGATTGGAGGCTTGGGAATTTGTGAATTAAAGGGATCCTTTCGAGGATGTTATTGTGTTAAAATACATTTTTAAAAAGTAAAATTACAAACAAATTTAATAAAATATTTTCAACATCTAATAAATGACATTTAAATTTAAAAATATTTAAAATTGTTCAGGGTTTTTTTCTGTTTCTATTGGAAATCATATTTATTTTAAGAAATACTTAATATAACCTACTTAAATTAAATTTGATCATGATATACTCTCTCATATATGTTAAATCTTATTTTATTAAAGATTCCTAATAACCCATTTCAAATTCTTCTATAAAAATACTTAGACGCAGTTTTCAACATAATTTATTTCCATTGAGTACCTTTTAGCTAAAGACTTGACATTTATTTACTTAACTTATAGACTTATATTTATTATAATTTCCAACTCCATGTCCCTTGGATCATTATAATGGAGAAAATCATGGCCTATGATCTCCTCTGTGAACTCTGGGGAATTCTTTGAATTTGAATCGATTTCAAATGCGCAAGAGTGGAAAGCAGAAACAATCTCAATACAGTCATGAATTTATGTTTAATAAATGCACTGCTCTCGGAATCTTTAGGTTTATGCTTTTATGTTTGTGTGTATTCCGCATTCCAATCGGTAGCCTTCACCGCCACCCACCTCCTCCCGAGAAAACTTCTCTTAGAGGAGGGGTGAAATAACACCCACAAGAGCCGACGAGTGTTCATTGTGAGGCCGCAAATAGCTCCGCTGGTCTTCTCAACTCAAGTTTGATTTTGATGGGCTCACTGAGAGAAATGAAGGTACTGAAATGATTATAAAAAATAATAATAAATTCAAGAAATTAATAGAACTTTTATTTTATATAACATTTTTATAAAGAGAGGAAAGATTTTTATTAGAGGGATGTTTAAAACGTATGAAGATATATGGCACTATTAATTATTATAGTATAATCTTAAGGTATTATCTTATGAAGAAATAGGCCTTTTTCTATTATTATTAGTATAATATTATTTTTACTGTTTAGTATGATAGTATTTTTCTTATAATATTAACTTATTCTAAGCTTTACAAAAATAGAAATTTCTCCCAGTGCTGTTTGGACTATGTTTGGGTTGGGTTTTGGCTTTGAGCTTGACTTTGGGCCGTGGTCCATCGCTGGCGGCTTCTTTTGTGGCTTTCGGTCAGTGCGGTGCAGTTTTTAGATTATTTGTTGCTGACAGCTTCATGAAATATTTATTATTATGGTCCCTCGCTCCGGCTGAGATCTCCGTTCTCAGTTCTCAGTTGCCCGTTTTCGAAGGCAGGTGTTGGTGGGTGCGGGTGCTGGTTACCGATTTCCGATGCCCAATGTCCAATACCCAATGCTCGAAACCCCCCCACATAGGCAAAGCAGTTTCTTACGGGGACTGGGCTACGGCTACCAAAATTGAGGTGTTTGCCTCCTTTCGCAACTTGAAAGCCAGAATGCCGAACGAATGCCGATGGATCAAAGAGTCCCGGGGAACAATGCTGCGTTAAAGGTAATTGTTTGTCAATTACTCGACTCCCGAGACGCAGCGAAAAGCCAAAAGCCAGCAGTTAAAGCCCAAAGGAGTCGAATCGAAAGCGCGTGGCCACGTTTCCCGCCCCATCTCCATCTCCTTGGCACAAAACTCCGCTCCTTTGGGCCAATTATAGGCAGCCAGCTCGTTAGCATATACCAAATCGTATCCGTATGGTAATCGGCATCGCCAATCGCTGCCGATAATCGCGAGGAGTGTAAAATTATTTAATTCCCGCTTATCGCAGCTGCCGATGCCGAGGCCGCTAAACCTTCACCCCCTCCCATCTCCTTTTCCCCATATCCTCGGGGAGTGTGTGAAAATGTGTAGCAGTTGGTAAGACAATGATATCTGAACTGGCATTTGGCATGGGCATAGCTTTGAGATTTGCCAGCGGTTTCGGGATGAGTGCTGCATTTGGGAAGGGTATTATGGGTTGTGAGATGCAGGTTGGCCAAAAAATATGATCTATAAATTATCTATTTATTATTTCAGTGTCATGTTAAAGGTTTATTTATTTAGAATATTTATTTGTGGTTATTAAACACATATTTATATATCTACCATATGTTTTTATAACATCTGTTATCTTAAGAAAAAATATTTTAAATGTTGTAACAATTAAAAATTTTTTTTAAAGGTAATAAGTCAGAATTGAAATATAAGGATGGTAAAATACTTTTAAATATTAATACTATTTAGCTCTATATTTTATTTTATAAGGTTTTTAAAAATTTTCCTTACACTTGCCATTTCAGCTTAAATTTACAGTAAATGTTGTAACAATTTTACCATTTTTTAAGTTTATTAGTCAGAACTAAAATGTTAGGATGGTAAAAGACTTTTAAATATTTATACTACTTAGCTCTCCATTATATTTCCCTATTTAAAGTCAGCTCAAAGTTTTTATTTGGTTTTATTTAATACTCCTAGTCCTTAAGATGCAGTTTTTTGTAGGGTATTCAGGGTTTCCCTCGAGTCGTAAATCTCCCACATTCAAAGCTGAGTTGTGGCATTGTTGGTTCGGCTGTGTGTGCCAGTTTGTACACAGAAAAGTAATTTCGAGCATGTCGCTGCAATCAGAGGACGCCGCCGCCGAAGTGAGAGATGCCAGCTGATATGGCCCACAGTGCACAGTGGAGTGCTCACATCCACATCCACAGCCAGTTGAAGGTGTTTGCTGTTTGCTTTTGGGTTTGCATTTACCCCAGACAGTTGCAGTGCGATTCCTGCTCCTTAATTGCTTGCGATTTTCAAACGCTGGACGCACTCGATTTATCACTCATACGGGATGCCATGGAACTGAAGTCGCAACTGAAGGTGCTAGTGCTAGTGCTACATATATCGCCAGTGACATTTTATTGGGCGATAACGATAAATTTACAAAGATTTATGATGTGCAGCCTGGGAATTGCCGCCTCCGTCTCGCTAATTCAAACAAATTAAATGAAAATCCCAACAATTATTGATCACTTCGGCTGGCGTTGCGAGTAATGAGCTTGTTCCACTTAATGAGTCCAGATCGTGGTGATATCAATTTGTTGTCATTGTTGGCGCAACAAAAAGAAATGCGGGTGCAGCCAGAAAAAACCTTGGGAAATTGGGGTCTGTTTTCTTTGGATCAACCCTTTTCCACCCCTTTATATTTTGATGTTTATAAATGTATTCTTAATCGACCAGACTTTACTACAAAATCGGAAAAAAATCAGTTTAATCCATTTTGAATTAAGTAGAATAATTGGAATAATTAACCCTTAGAAATAAATATAATTTAGATAAATTATAAAATAATTTTCGATTAAATCACCTTTAATTTGTGTTGAATTTGCTTGATGGCCCATGGCTCAAATTAGGATCAAGTAACACAACATTTAATCTTTCTAATAAACTTTTGATTTTTTATAAATGTATTCTTAATCGACCAGACTTTACTACAAAATCAGTAATAAATCAGTTTAATCCTTTTTGAATTAAGTAGAATAATTATGATAAATAACCCTTGAAAATAAGAATAATTTAAATAAATTATCAAATAATTTCCTATTAAATCACCTTTAATTTTAGTTGCATTTGCTTAATGGCCCATGGCTAAAATCGGGATCAAATAAGACAAAATTCGATCTTTCTAATAAAAAGATGTACAAAATCGACTCTATGGGAAATCAGAGAAAATGGAGGCGTTATTTTGGAGTCTGCCCGCGGAGGAGGCGTGGGTGTGCTATTCCCCAGACGCAATTCCGAACAAATTATGCAAATTTCCCAGCTCCCCGCTGTCCGCTCCTCTAGATCCGGATTTCCAGTCGGGCCTGTCGTCTGCTCTTGTGGGTGGACAATGTGACACGCGTCGTCGTGAAAAACAACAGTTTACTCGCCTGCCAGACTCCCATTCCCCATTTCCCTTCCCAAACACCAGCTCCAAAGTGTAACTCCAACTCCTATTTCATACTAGCGGTCTGAGCTGCTCTCGGGGACCCAAAAGCCCAGACAGACAGCCGTGCAGACAGTTTTTACTGTCTTGGCTGCAAAATTTATATTATTTCAAGCAATTTGTCATCGTTTTGCCAGCTTCGCGAAGAAAGATGACTGCGCTGGCCGAATCATTTACCTCGGTGGACAAAGCTGGCTTTATTTATTTAGTTGCCATTTTATGAGTTATTCTTCGGGCGGCTCATGTCTTACTTTAGTAGGGAAGTTATTTCCCGATGGTAAATGATTTCGTGGCTGCTATCTGGCTCAATCTTCGATTTGAATTATTTTCTTTACCAATTTTCCACTTAATATCTTATACCCTCTATAAGGAGTCCAGACGATTTGAAAAGAATGCTAGGAAAGCAAGAATGATTTTGAATAATATGCATTTTCTATTGGTAAACATAAGATTTTTGTATTACATTTTTTATAAAGTTGATATTTTTGTAAAGAATATATTTGGTTTATAAATTGTACATTTTAATTATACTTACTTACATTTTTAATTTCAGTTACGATTTTTGTATCACATTTTTTATAAAGTTTATTTTTTTGTAAAGAATATATTTTGTTTATAAATTGTAAATTTTAATTATACTTGTTTACATTTTTAATTTCAGTTTGGAATTTGTTTTAAAAGATGGGAAAATAAACTGTGGATTTATTAAACCATTTTACTAACGATATTAAATAAATGTAATTAAATCTTAAAACTGTTCAATAATAATAAAATGAATACAAAAATATTTGTTTTTATTTCGTATAGAGTATATTGAACTTCGTTAATTGCAGTTTGGACCTCCCTCATATGTGCGGATGCTTACTCCTCCTGACTCTTTTTTTTGGCGAACAGCTCTTTATGCGACATTCAAAATATGTGGCACATTATACGAGCTTTGTTGTTGCTTGCAGTTTGTTGCATTTACATGCATTTATGAGTTATTAAATCTTGCGGATTTATGAACCGTTTGTGGGCGTTGAGCGACGACACGCGAGCTGGGAAACTTAAGGGCGTGGGTGCGGCGAGTGACAGGCGGTTAAATCAAATTTAATGAGCACTTGAGTGTGGATAGGGAACTCCCTTTCCCTTTGCCCCTTAATCTCAATGTCCCCTTAATCTCCTCTCTAATTTCCTACTCCTCGGAAAGTTCTATCAAAAGTTTCGCTTGGCAGAGGTGGCGGCGGCGGCGGCAAAATTGAAATTACACTAATTAAAATGCAATAAAATGTCGCTGAAATTGCGGCCAATAAATCATTATGATCGGAGGGGCGGGCGAGGGGCAAAAGGGGTAGGTGGCGGTGGTTTCCACGGACAATGGTTAAGTTAACCCTCTAGTAAATTTGAATTTGGTCGATGATTTGCGTTTTTTATGATTTTGCTTAAAAGAACAAATTAAAGAAATGTTTAAGTATCAGTTTTCCAAATAACATACTTTAAAACTAAGTAAATCTTAAGTTTTTAAAAATATCTTTATTTTTTAGCATTAAAATTAACATTTCAGTACAGTAGAATATATTAAAGAGTAAAAATAAATATATATAAATTATATATATAAAAATTATACTTTTAGAACTAAGCTAGTAAAAACAGTTTATGGTTGAACCCCAAGATAAGAATGATAATAACTAGTGCCGGGTTCATTCACACTTAATTATAAACCTTAGAGCAAATCAATTGCAATAAGCGGAATCCCCAAGTGGTCGCAAAGTATTTCCTATAATCCTCTGGTATGTTACACATGTGTCACTCGGGTATGCCGAGGGTTAAGACCCCGGTGGAAGACCAGGAACCGAGATCTCGAGGTGTGAGAGCCGACAAAGGAAATGTGACTGCAATTTGCTTGAAAAAGCGATGCGCTCATCATCATTAGAGTGTTCCGACCGCAGCTCACCCTCTCCCCAAAGAGATTGCCCCGATATGGTCCGACTATTTGCTTTATGATTTTGTTAATTCAGCCATTCAGCCTTAGATCGGCGACCACGGCGATAGGAGTCTGTGGGAAAGAGAACTGCTCGTCGGGATGCGAAGCTGATTAAAATTGCACAGAGCTTTGGCCAAATATTTTAGGTAGAACTGCTGCCGCTCTTGCAGCTAGCTGAAATTATGCGCAATTTGGCAAACAATGGCGTCTCCATTGGATCGTTTCGGTTAATCGGCAATCAATATATCTCAGGGGCGGGGTGCCCAAAAGGGGCTTCCCGCGGGGGGGACAGCTGCCAGAGGCGCGCCCATTAAACATAAACAAAATTAAGTGACCATTAAAATGCCATAAACTGGCGGCGTTCATGGCCATGTCGCTGGATTAACTTCGGTTCGAGGCAACGAGCGCCGAACTGCAAGTTCCAAACTCTCAGCCGCAGAGTGGATCCTTTGCACTGGGAGAAAAGTGATATTAACATTAAGAAAATATAGATAAAAAAGGAGAAACTCTTTAGAACAAAATGAAATATTTAAAAGATTCAAATGATTAATAATTTTGTTTTA
Source organism: Drosophila prostipennis (assembly GCA_037075205.1). Lineage (NCBI taxonomy): Eukaryota > Metazoa > Arthropoda > Insecta > Diptera > Drosophilidae > Drosophila > Drosophila prostipennis. The sequence continues at coordinate 609,014 of JBAMCJ010005095.1, read as the reverse complement.
ATACAGCTTGTTTTAATTATTTACTTAAAAAAATGTAAGAAACTCTTTATAAAAAAATAAATATTTCAATTTTTATCAATTTTATCCTTTTAGTATTACACTTATTTTGATTTTATTGAAGAATAAATCATAAAACCAACAGATTTATAATAAATGTAATTAAAATAGCTGTATATACTATTTTATCTCTTTAAAATGACTTCAAAATTATATTTATTAAATAATATATCATTGAAAATGTTACATATTGTAAATAATTTGTGTTAATTCTCAGAGATCAACGCTATATTAATATTTACACAAGCAAAAAATTCAATAATTATTACGGAAGCGGTATTCAAGGTTGGATAACGGAAATAAACTAGAAAAAGGACATACTATTTATTTGAACTGTGTAATTTGGTGTCTAAAACTCATTGGTCATTTAAGTAATACCTATTTATATTTATTAACTACAAATAATATGCAAATAAAACTATTTTTATTATTATTTAATTTTATGTAACTTATGGGTAGTTTTCCCAAGTGTACCTGCGATAGCCAACCACCCCCTGCTCCACCCCACCCTCTCCCTCAACCCATTCGGCCCACATAAATCGTGTACTTGCCGCTTGTAGCTTTCAATTTGTGACAAGCCGTGGCAGAGTTGCAGGACAGGAGTCGGAGTCTCCTCTACAAAATGGTGCGTGGGCGAGGTGCCATGTCCCCTCTACGCTGGCATCCCTCCTCCTTGGCCCCTTTTTAGTTGTCTAACCGCTTACGCAAAAATGTTTCAATTAAGTTGGGTTCGTTTGGGAGTGGGAGTTTTGGCAGGACCGGATGTTAAATGCGATCCTGAGAAATGGCAGCGCGGCACGCAAATCATCAGCGGACGAGTCGCAGCCAGGTGCCAAACCGCAGGGAATCTGCTCAGCCATTCCCCCTCCCTTCCCCTCCCTTCCCCTGATGACCCACTCTGGTTATCGGCCTGATTGATTTATCGGCCCCGACTCCCAGCTAATTGAGTTATATTAACCCCGGTCGATTGGACTGGCAAAAGCTCTCACACTGTCGTCATCGGGCATCAGGCATCATCGTCGTCGGCCTCCGTTTGACGTTGGCCGTTTGACGTCGAGATTGGGGCTGAAACAGGGGCTGGAACTTAGGCTCAGACCGGGCTTTATATGGCTAAAACGCGCCATTAATTGCCGAGCAGAGCGGTAGCTGCATACGCGGCCCATGGCGCTCCGGCACAGCCTTTAATATTTATTGTCAATTATTGCTACTTTAATTGTCAATTATTAAAAACCGCTGAACACTGTGAGAAATGTGAGAAGATTTTGTTTAAATATTGAGAAGATAAATCTCTCCTGTAATTGCATTGACTAAAACTTAAACTTAAATTAAAAAAAGTAAAATAATTTAAAAAGGCATAACTTAATAATAATTGACTTATGCTTAAACTCTTATTTAAAAAAATAATAAAATCGTTAAAGGCAAAAACGAATGATAAATAAATCAGATAAATGTTTATAGCCCACCCATAAATACAGTTTAATTATAAGTTTTTATCACCTGCCTGTAACCCAACTCATGTGTTGAGCTCCTCCCATTTATTATTTTAAATGCACGGCAACTAATTAAGGCAAACGTACAAGTTAAAATGTTTATAGAATTACAAATTAAAAATGTAAATTTAAATCAATTTTTATGGTACATTTTATTGAAGTCTTAAAGCTTTACATTTTCTTATGACTTTCATTTATTTAAATTAATTTTAAGAGTGCTGACATGAATAAATTATAAATTTAATTCTAATACTTAAAAGGAAATCGAATAAGTTAAGAGGTTTATAAAATTACAACTAAAAAAGTAAATTTAAATCAATTTTAATGGTACATTTAATGTAATAAATTGAATTATAAATTAAATTCTCAAGTATAATAACACTAAATCTTTTTTACTTGGCAAATATTTATTGTGATAAATATTTTGCCTTATTTTTTAAGTGCAGCTTTGGCAGTGTGGGAAAATCGGCGTGTTACACGCTGCGTATGCGCAATCAGTGCGTAACCTCAGGTGCGAGGCTGTCAAGGCTGCGCCCATTCCATCACTTTATCCGCGCTTTCGTCGGGCATTCTGAGATGAGGTTTTCTCCCCTTTCGCAGGTCATCAATTATCGGGGGAAAAAATCAGCAGCTGGCGAATTCCCTTCCGCGGGAATGAGGTGAATATCTGAAACGGTCAGCCATTTCGGTTATTTCCTCCCATTAGACTGCTCCAATTTCGGGCTGCTTCTCCCCTTTCACTCACTTTATTGAGCTGTAAAATAAAGTCGGCATCCCAGTTGGAGGCTGCTGGCTGCTGGCTGCAGGTGCCAACGCAATCCGAGTAGCCTGACCGACACAGTTTGATACTGATATATACGCTATATATAAGTTGTGTACACACACGATCCGACGATCGGACCATCTGCAATCAGCAGCTCCCGATTGCGATCTCTCATCACTCACTCACGGAGGAGAAAGAAGGAGCGGCAGCATCCAAGGTGAATTTCGAGGCTCAGCCTTCTCATTATTTACAGAGCTTTTCAGGCGGAGAATTAATAAAGAAAACTTAAGTCAATTTGAAATTCCAATTTTAAAGGCTGCATCCTGTGAAATTGTGCTTTAAAATATTGCACTGTATTTTTTTTGGGGATTTGTATTTTTTAAAATAATTAAATAAATAATAGTGATTAATTTTAAGAATTGGTTATTCTTTTATAAATGATTTTAAAAAGAGATACACGACTAGTTTTTATACCCTTGCAGAGGGTATTATGATTTCAGTCAGAAGTTTGCAACGCAGTGAAGGAGACGTTTCCGACCCCATAAAGTATATATATTCTTGATCAGCATGACTAGACGAGTCGATCTAGCCATGTCCGTCTGTCCGACTGTCGGCCGTTTGCCGCCGTCTGCCCCGTTCCCCTCGGGCCTCCGCCCCACCCCCCCGCGTTCTCGGCGGCCGGTCGCCGCGCCCCCTCTTCCCTCGCAGTAATTAAAAATGTATTTTTTTGGTCCTTTTGGCCCCTCCTCTCCCCTCCCCGTTATGCCATTCTGTTTTTCTGTTGATTTTTGACAAAATTTCTGCCCGCTTGCCTCCTGGCCCCCGGACTGGATTAATGTATTGCTGATAGGTGGTGTTCAGCCTGCCCCGGCCGGCGTGCGCTTTCTTTTTTTTGTTTTTTTTTTTTTTGCAATGCCACCCCCAACCCTAATATTAATTTTGCTTCCGAGAGATGTATATAAAATATAAAAAATAATATACCTTTCCTTTTCTCAGTGCATTGGCATTTAGATCGATAAACCATGGCGAATTGCTGATTTACTGATCGCTGGCGGTATCTAATGTCAGATTTATCGCACAATTAACATAGTTCCAAACATTTGGACAATTCTAAAAAATGCAAAACCATTTGTCTGCCCCATTCTCTATCTGGGGTCTGGTATCACTTGTTTTTTTTCGCTGTGGGTGCCAGGAACAGGCCAAAAAGCAATAAGCCAAGGCGTAAATCAACAGGAAGGGGTGAAGGTCTGGCCATTCCTAAAACCGAAAATAGGACTAGTACAGGAGTGGGGAAGCCAGGACAAGCCGCAGCAAGACATGGCTAAGCAGCCTGCTGCTCCGAAAGGCACCTGGCCTTCTAATCAACTCGGAAACAGGACGACCTGGTGCTCCTGGCACATCCATCGTCGCTCGCCGCCTCGGCTCATAAAAACCAAATGAATGGCTGCTCTGCCAGGAGCCGAAGCAAGTGGCGAAAAAAATGCGAAACAGAAACAACACAAACACTTTACGACAAGCCGCACAAATTGGAAGCTCTTTTTTGGACCAGGACTCTTGGCTTTTGTTACGCTGCATAGGAGGATATATTAGCTAGGTGAGGAGGTTTATACTAGTAATTTATAGAATCATTAGTAACTGTACAGTGTACACTCAAAAAATTTGTCGCACTGAATTTTAGAAATTTGTTTCACTGGCGATTTTTTTCTATATTTCAGGCAAATTTATTTATATTCAGTACATTTTGATTAATTTGAAGAAAATTTTGTTTACCAGTAGAAAATTTGTTTTATTTTAAGAAAAAAATCGCCAGTGAAGCAAACTTCTAAAATTCAGGCCGAAAAAATTTTTTGAGTGCACTACTATGCCAAATGGTAATTGCTTAGATTCCTACATTTATTTATTTATAAATTATTTTTGAATATTTTTTATTAAGTAGTTAGTCTTACTGGTAAATTGTAAGTAGTTTATTTACTAGAGATAAAGAAATTAACCCATTAGCTCCATTATATAAATACATTTTGTAAAAAAAATATTTAAAAATGAAATCCCTTTGAATTATTTTTTTGAATTTACAATAGGGTCATTCCATGTGAAACGTGACAGGCCAATTTTGGTCAAATCTCAGAATCAAGCGAAACTTTTTTTTTCGATAGAGGATTGAAATATAAGGATGGGTTTTTTTTATTTTTTTTTTAACTCTTACCGTTTATTTTTAAAAAATATTTTTTTAATTAAGCTCCGATTTTTAGGATATGCAGCTCTTGAGACTCGTTTAAGTTATTTTAATAATTCCAATGCCACTTTGTGGCATATCTTAATATCTTTCAGAAAAATATTTTTAAAAATTTTTAAATTTAAAATTAAGTATTTTTTAAGAGAATTTAAAATTAGAAAACTTCTGTACGCCGGAATACACGCGGTTTCCGAATAAAAAAATTATCCCCATATTGCTTCATCAATTCTTCACAAAGTGGTAAAATAAAATTTTTGTAATCGCAAGACGTACTAGTAAAAGACAGCGATTTTAGTTTAGCGACTTTGCATCAAGCAACTACAGCGCAACGTGTAAGAAAGGGAAAGCGCTATTCCTGCTCTGCCGCGCTCGTATTGCTGTGCTCTTCTTACACGTTGCGCTGTAGTTGCTTGATGCAAAGTCGCTAAACTAAAATCGCGGTCTTTACTAGTACGTCTTGCGATTACGCGTGTATTCCGCGTGTATTCCGGCGTACAGAAGTTTTCTAATTTTAAATTCTCTTAAAAAATACTTAATTTTAAATTTAAAAATTTTTAAAAATATTTTTCTGAAAGATATTAAGATATGCCACAAAGTGGCATTGGAATTATTAAAATAACTTAAACGAGTCTCAAGAGCTGCATATCCTAAAAATCGGAGCTTAATTAAAAAAATATTTTTTAAAAAATAAACGGTAAGAGTTAAAAAAAAATTAAAAAAAACCCATCCTTATATTTCAATCCTCTATCGAAAAAAAAAGTTTCGCTTGATTCTGAGATTTGACCCAAATTGACCTGTCACGTTTCACATGGAATGACCCAATACCATTATTAAACTCTGCCAAAACCTTCGTTTAATATTTTATTTTTATTCTGCCTCAACATATTTATATTTTTAATTTTTTCATAGCCTTGAGATCATTGTAGTTCAAGTCAGAAGTTTTAAATGAATATCGTATATATCTTAAGGGTATCCAGGTCTGTCTATAGACTCTTCCCAGCTGTTTTATGACCCGCATCATGTTTGATGCTGATGACAAAGGCCGGAGCGGAATAGAACCGAGTTGAGCTGAGAGCTCAGGGAACATGGCATTCTTGACCCGGCATTTGCGTGGCTACGCTCCTTCTAGATGATATGTCTTTCGGGCGGATTTGGGGCCCACATCAATTTGATGTTTTTGCTCGACTCTCTCTCTCGACTGCAAGTGCAAATGAAATGCAATTTTTGGGATGCGCTTATCGCTCGTGTTTCATCTGTTTGGCGGCTGCGGCGGCGGCAGAAATTAAATAACGCAAAAATTCGCTTGTCAAAGCGCCAGACGAGAAATTGAAAACTTGTAGGAGGCGGTGGTGCTGCAATTGCCCTGCTGATGCTTTTCCTGCTGCTGTGGTTGCTTTTGACTGCCGATTCCAATCGGTCTGCGGCGGTGCCGCGCTCCGTTTGGCAGCGCCAAAAGAGCCAAGAAACGCGATTGGAATCGCTCATTTCACCCGCCGGCACTCTGAAAAATATTTAAATATTTACAAAAAAATGTTAATCTAATGAAATATTTAACGTTTTTAATTTTTGGCTACCTAAGAAATTTTACAAATTTTTAATTGCAATGTTAAAATGACTTTTAATTTTCTATGAAGCCCAACTATTCATTTTTTTTATATGTGGTTTGTTGAAATTTTTATTTTTATACGAAAATAAATATTTGCTTATTTTAAAGTGATTTATTAAAAAATTGCTATGAAATTTATTAAACACCTTTTTAATATACTAGAAATTGGTTTAAGTTTCACGTTTATTCCACATATTTTACGAATTAATAATTTTTGAATATTCCATTAAAACAATATATTAAGAAATACAACCTTTTGTTTTCTGTGTGGTGCATTGGGGCCCCGGTGGGGCATTGGTGGTGCATTGGTGCACTCGATGGTGAACTCGGTGGGGCACTGGGGCCACGTTTCCCACACTCACGCACTCGGATCGCGGGGCAGGCGAACGTTTCTAAATCGATGCCAAATGCATGCCAAAATGACTCAAAGACAAACCGCAAAAGACTATAAAAGATTTCTTTTCTTGTTCGATATGCCAGCCAGAGATAAGCGGCTGTCGGTCAGGGGCAGCGGAGGGTTAAGGAGGGGCGGTGGTGCAGAAGGCAAAGCGCAGCTGCTGCTGCATTAATTACACCACGTTGCAGTTTCGCAGGGGAAAGGGGAGGAAGGTGGTGTGCGGCTGGCAGGTGAAACCGGCTAGATGGGGTCTTTCGGGGGGTTTCTTCTTGGATTCCTCGGTCGCAGCACCCGCATAACCCGCTCACCACCGCACCACTGCACCACCGAATCGTTCTTAACTCCATCAGACTCAAATCCACTTCAATCCACACAAGCTGCGCGGTTCTGCCCATAAAATTCATAGTCTTCCGAATGTCATTTGTCGTTAACGACCACAAAATCGTTTACAATCGTGGGGGTTTTTAGGGTTCCGAAGCCACAAGATTTCTCAGAGCTTGCGGATTTCCTATAGACAGGCAGACAGGAGTTTTCAAAAGATAACCGAAATTCTATCAAATTATTGCGACGTTTTATATATATTGCTGAAGATTTGAAATCATTTTGAAGACAGCTATGAATCATACACAGAGAAAATTATCATTTTATTTTACTTTGGATTTTTAAAACGTTTTATTATTATTTTTAAAACGTTTTTACAAGAAAACTGCACCCAAAATGTCATATAATTTTCACTGTGTAGATTCTGCTTAAGGATAATCTAGTTTTTAGTATTTATATATACATATAAAAATATATATACGTAAAAATACTCTATTATATTTGGTATTAGAACTCGAACAATGGTTTTATCTCTTTTCGCAGTCGGGTTGAGTGGGTCACAGGTTGTAGGTGTGATATTTTATTTCCGTTCCAGGTGCATCGTTATCCTGCTAGATTATTTTTAACAACGTCGATAAGCGTCTATCATGTCGAGAATAGAAAAGATGGTTCCTTGGACCAGAATGAGGAGCCCAAGAGTGATCATCAGGATGTCCTTGACGAGCTTCCACTTGCACCTGCCGTAGGTGAACTCCGCCGGATAGTACAAACAAATTTCCATGAAGGCCGGAAACACAAGATTTAGCAGCGATAGGGAAAATGCCCCAACCAAGGACAGCAGAGGACCCAAATTGGGGAAGGCGACTCCATTGATGGTGGCAACCAATACGAAGCAAATCCGAAGAATGACCTCCTTCAGGACGGCCCGTTTCAGATTGCCGCTTTTGTTCCAGAAATGGGTCATGATGATGTTGATCACTACATATCCGGACAGCGGGAACGACAGGAAGACGTCGATGGCGAGTATTATTTTGACTGCCAAGCTCACCCTAAGATTAATAGGTTATTTTATTTTTTGAAAGTAAAATAATAATAGCGATTCAAAAGTCGGTAAAAAAGTGAATATGGAATTATAGGGTTGAAAACCAATATCTATTATTCTTTTAGATTTTCAATATAATATTTTGCATCTAATTTAAATTGAATTTTTACTTGTAAGGCCCTTAGCATTTCACTTTCCCCATTAAACTCACGGTTCTTCCGGCAGGTTGAGTGTCAATGAACCTCTTACTTCATCTCCATAACGCCAGTAACCAAATATGCCAAAAGTTATGTACGAGATAAGAATTATTATGGATGCTATAACGAGTACACCAAACCATCCGATGAACCTTTGGGGCTTTGCCATCTTGGCCTCGATAGCCAGAAACTTTGGGGTAGAACAAGATCATCTAAGTCTAAGGCTAGGGCATAGGAAGTATTCATTATAGGAACCTACCACTCCCACCGAAGAAATGGAGAAGAGGGCGATCCCGAAGAATTCGGGAAGCCTAATCGGATCTCCGACGAATGCCCGGTCGGTGAAGGGCGGCAGATCCCGGAAGATGTAGTAGAAGATCATGCCGAATCCAACGTAGATCAGCATGTTGGCAATAAAGTTGAGCGGTACGAGATATTTCAGATGGATGATGCAGAATGTGGGTATGCTCAGTATTCCTATTATGGCAATGTAATACCGTACGTCTCCTATGGAGAAGTAGCGATCCAACGCATTCCTCACATTGCTGGAGACAAACACTAAGTAGACCGTACAGATGCCGTAATGGGCAATGCACAGCACAATATCCGCCACGTATCCTGCAGCCTTGGCAATATACCTAAAGCACTTGGGGCCCTGCGAAAAGCAGTAGGCCATCGAATCCGGGAAGTTGGTATAGCCGACCTTCTCGCGACGCGAACACTCTACCATGCAAATGATCTACAAGCGATTGTTGATTAGAGGTCTACGTAAGGGATTATCAGTTATTACCAGCATATTTATGCCATGGATGAGGATAAATGCAATGAGAATGAGAAGAAGAGTGCCAAGGATAGTTCCAGCATAGCTAAAAGCCAAGGGCAGTGCCAAAACACCAGTTCCCACGACA